>CM043697.1:106395000-106995000 GCA_023935145.1 Bretschneidera sinensis | reverse complement strand
AGCTAGTTGCCCTTTTCTCCCTTCCCTGCTGTGCTGCATCTTCACTGTTCCATTCTTCTTCTTGAAGCTGAAACTCTCTGTCATTGCAATCTGTTCGAATTTTGACACGATATCCCAGGCTGTTTTTTTAGTTGTGAATCGTGACTCGAGTTTCTGGCTCTTGTCTTTCTCGAGCAGGCCTGATAAATCAAATCCTGAAGACAGAGATATGATGTCAAAGGCATTGAAACAGGTTGGCCTAACAGGGCTCATACTCGCAGTTTCTTTCTGATGATCAGAACTATTTGCTGATTTGTTGCCCTCATAATTCAATGACTCAAATGCAGCATGAACTTCTCTAATTAGCATGTTTCTTTCTTGACCCTGAGGGGATTTTGGAATCTCAACTTGTTTAAATCCCATGAGTTTATCCAGGGTGATCCTGGTGCTTGGATTGGGATCAAGAATCCTCGAAAGAAGTTTTCGAACTTCAGGAGCAAACCATCGAGGGAATTTGAATTCTCCTTTGGTAATCTTCCTGTACATTTCCACGAGATTCGGATCATGGAAAGGAAGAAAACCCGCCAACAGGACGAAGAGAACAACCCCACAAGACCAGATATCAGCCTTAGCTCCATCATAGCCTTTCTTGTTGATGACTTCAGGTGCAACATAAGCTGGAGTCCCACAAAATGTATGGAGAAGACCATCTTGCCTTCTTGATTCATACAAGGCACTCAACCCGAAATCAGAAACTTTCAGGTTACCATTTTCATCTAGCAACAGATTCTCCGGCTTTAGATCGCGATGGTATACACCTCTGCTATGACAGAAATCAATGGCTTCAATCAATTGTTGAAAATACTTCCGAGCTGCATCTTCCCTCAACCTCCCGTTGGCGACCTTGTTGAAAAGCTCACCACCTTTGACATACTCAATGGCAAAATATATCTTGGTTTTGCTTGCCATTACCTCATAGAGCTCAACAACATTAGGATGCTTAACAAGGCGCATAATGGAGATTTCTCGCTTGATTTGATCAATCAAACCAACCCTCATTACTTTCTCTTTGTCGATCATCTTAATGGCGACGCTTTGTCCTGTTTCCAGGCTTCGCGCGTAGTAAACCTTGGCGAAAGTCCCTTGGCCAAGCAACCTCCCAAGCTCGTACTTTTGCATCAATATTGTCCCTTTCTTCTCCATTTTCTCCTTCCAATCCAAAAACAAAAACAAAAAGAGGTTTATACAACTATATACAAGAAATAGCCAAAAACCATTTGATGTCAGCATACACATTTGCTTCCAATCTGTCTTGCTGCATTTTGGCTAATGAACCAAAACATTAAAAAAAAATGTTTAAAGGAAGGAGAAGGGAATAAATGGGTATTAGGAACAAGGGAATTCTTAACTTCTGCCCAATAAAATGGGCAAGAAATTAAATTCCCATGTGAATAAGATCGAGAAGAGAAAATTGAGCACTGCAAGAAGTGTGTTATTCTTGCAAAGCTTAACCTTCACTAGCTCACAATATCTAACAGGAAAACCAGAACCAGCTGGCTATGTTTAAAAATAGTACAACGTTTGTTTTGTGTCAATGTTACCAGAGGATTGGAGGTTAATGAGCTCCTACGTTTAGTAGTAGTTATATTTAGAGGCTGATATTTTAGATCTTGTAATCAAAACAGATGGCTATAAATATCGAGTAATTCTTGGTTAGACCAGGTCAAAAATTAATGTTTTAAACTTATCTGAAATTTCATTTATAATTTAGAAAAACTTCACTGATAACATTATTTTTTGGGTTCCATATTTATATTAGTGTTATTAGTGGAGTTTTTCAAAATTATCAATAGAGTTTCGAACAGATCTAAAACATTGGTTTTAAACCCTATCTAACCAAGAATTTTTTTATAAATACTTGGTGCAGTTTTAATTTTTCAATGAAAAGTTAGATTTTAAAGAAAATGCTAAATTTTCTCTGGAAGTGTCTGTGAAAATATAATAATATCCTTCTTTTGAGGTAGATGAGAAATAAGTGGTGGAGAAACTTAGAGACTGAAAATTAACAAAATTAAGATAAATTCTCGGCAAGTTTTCACACAGTTCACATCAAATTAAAAATATAAAGAATGGAATTTTTTTAAAGAAAAATTGTAATTGTTGATTTTCATTAGAAAGTATATCTGGTTAAATTCTTGTTATTAGGCCAAAAGGAAAAGAAGAAGAAGAAATATATAGTTAAATAGCTACAATTAAATGTCACAAATGGGCTACGCCCCTAATCTTAGGCCAATTCTCCTCTTCTTTTTCCTATTAATCATATATCAAAGGAACAAATTACTGGCTTAAAAACGAACTAAGGAACAAATTGCCATCAAGATCTGTGTACGATGATGATTGGGGTAGATTTAAACAAGTTTAAATCAGTTTCTTTAAATTTCTTTCAAAACAAAAATTGACAAGCTTAAATTTGACCATAAACAACGCTTATATACATATAATATTATTTTTAGTTTTTATCAGTGTTTTCAGAGGCGAAAGCGTTGGGGTATAACTCTTTTGAATACGTTAGGGCGTTTCAGTATTTTAATAAAATAATATTAATTAATTAATTTAAATAATTTAAATTTAAATTAATCAATTTTTAGCAAAGTTTAATATTTTTACTAACTCTTTATAGCGTGATAATTATAATTTTATAAATATTTATATATAAATTATATAGAGTATAACTTATATTTTTATATTGTTGTAATTTATAAGTGATTAATTAAATAGTTTGTAATTAATTAACTAATTATTACTAAACGGTTTAATATGACGGAACCAATGACATCTATTTGATCATATTCTTCAAAATTGAGAGTGATAACAGATTTGTACAATATTATTAATTATTGTCATGTAATTTGGAAATAGTTGTATTCATTGTATGACTCGTTTTATTTACTATATGACTGTTTCATTCACTGTAACCTTTTGGTTTAATGATCCAAATCCTTGGCAGAGGGAAAGATCGTATTCAAATCTTATTAATCTCAAAAGAAATATTCTATTATAACTTTGATTACTGCAACCAAATGTTATATCTTTACACTAATTAAAGGGAAGAAAAAAAACTGTTGGTGCTATTGTTAGCTAATGAATTTATAAGTCACCTAATTAAATCCAGAATGTTTTTCAATTTTTAGCGAGGGGTTTTTAAAAAAAATATTACCTGCAAGCTCTCTCTCCCTTTTGCTATTTTTGTTTCTTTTATCTAATTTACGTTTGGGTTGTGGATTCTCAACTTTGTTTTCCTAAATCTTACAGCTGGTATAGGGATTCTTTTTACACAGCCTAGCGGGCAACTATTTTTTTGTATTAATTTCATTTTATTTATTTATATGAGAAACTGAAAAGCATTAATATAAAGTTATTAAGTTCTTCATATTCTTCCATAAAATTAAAAAAAAGGGGTTCTTAATCTTTTTTTCTCTCATTGTGCTATTAAAAAATTCTTGTTTAAGCGGCTCATATCATCCATACATAATGTTTTGATACAAGGTTTCAATTCAATTTTTTTCATTTTTCAACGGTAGCATATGGTTATGAAGTAATATAATTAGAGTTTTATTGATAATAGGTTTTGTGGGTACATAAAAATCCTTGATAGGATTTATTTAATAACTAAATATATTACATAATAATTAAGGAAAATACATAACATTGAATTTAATTTTCATTTCATCAGGGAAAAACTCTCTTTCTCAACAATGTTTTTATCCTTTTATCCAATAGTTTTTTGTTAGATAGGAACATATTCGATAAATAATATTGATAACTATTTGATAGAATATTAGAATGAAAAAATCAATTAGATATTGAAATATATATGATTCGAAGCCATATCGGATATAAATCAACAATTCGAAATGCTTTGCTTGTGTATTATATATATATATATATATATATATAGAGAGAGAGAGAGAGAGAGAGAGAGAGAGAGAGAGAGAGAGAGAGAGAGAGAGAGAGAGAGAGATTTGTTTGGGAATTAAGAAGTCCCTCTGATTTCATCACTAAGAATTTTTGAAGTAAAAGCATATAAATAAAAAATCGATTTTTGAATTTGAAAAAAAAAAATTTGATCCAATCGTCCCAAATAAATTGGCTTATTCGAAAAAAATCTTGTTTTTTGAAAGATGTATCTAGTGCTTGGTATTGTATTATCCCACTCTGCAAGAACTCCGAATAATTTTTTTTTTAAAGCTCATCATTTTCATCATAAATAATCCGCTTGTTTCAAAATGACCTGATCTATTAAAAAATCTCAATTCATTGGATCTTTCAATACAATGAAATAAAAAGTTGATCTGAAAAGTGTGAACTATCAGAAGTAAGACTCTTTCTCCTTCTCTTTTCTCAAACCTCTGACTCATAATTTTATTGAGAAATCTATGATCAACAATACAATAAGATCCTTTTTGCATCATATATGAGAGATTTCTTGATTTGAACCCAATAAAACAATATCAGTCTGTAATTTAATTACTCTCTTTTTATATTCAATGTGGTTGGTAGTTTTTGTGCAACCGTCACGTAATTTAATTTTTTTTTTATATTTTGTCTAAGTTTACACTATTTAAATGACTTCAATACCTTTATTTAGATTCAATATTCTATGTGATTATGTAATTATGTGTTAAGGTTTAAGAGAGGAAGTGAGACAATACAAAGAAGAGAATTGTATTGAATGGTATGATTTACTTACAAGTGAGCTATTCTATTTATAGGAGCCAATAAGAGAGCCAAAGATATACACAACCAATGTGGGATTAAACTAACTAAGCAATAACTATGCTATACATAATCTAACAGCCCCCCTCAAACTCAAGGTGGAATATGAGAAACCAACTTGAGTTTGAAAACAAGATCACGAAAACGCCCTGGAGGATGTGATTTGGTAAAGATGTCTGCGAGCTGATCCTTGGATGTGACAGAATGAAGCTGTAGGGAGCCTTGAAGAAGATGATGACGGACAAAATGACAATCAATCTCAATATGTTTGGTCCGTTCATGAAACACATCATTATGAGCAATCTGAATAGCACTTCTATTGTCACAGTATACAGGAGTGGCAGCAGAAAGTGATACACCCATATCTTGTAACAACCATCGTAACCAAAGAAGCTCAGAGGTAGTGTCAGCTAAAGCACGATATTCTGCCTCTGTACTAGATCGAGCAACAACAGTTTGTTTCTTACTACGCTAAGAGATAAGAGATGTGCCAAGTAGAAAACAATAACCGGTGGTAGAACAACGATCTGTAGGATCACCTGCCCAATCTGCATCGGTATAAGCACACAACTGAAGAGGAGACTTAGAGGAGAAAAAGAGCCCATGAAACAATGTCCCCTTTAGGTAACGAAGGATGCGAAGAACAGCAGCAAAATGAGTAGAGCGAGGAGCAGCCATAAACTGACTCACCTGATGGACAACATACGAGATATCAGGTCGAGTAACAGTAAGGTAGACAAGACTGCCAACCAAATGTCGATATAAAGTAAAATCACGAAGAAGTTCGCCAACATGGGGTGTAAGACGAGCATTAAGCTCAGTTGGTGTGTCAAGAACCTTACTGTCTGTGAGATTTGCCCGAGAAAGCATATCAGAGATATATTTGGCTTGTGTCAAATAATAACCATCAGAAGAAGATGAAATCTCAAGACCAAGAAAATAGCTGAGAGGACCAAGATCTTTCATCTCAAAATGTTGATTGAGAAATTGTTTAAGTTCCTGAATACCAATGGGATCATCCCCGGTGATAATCATGTCATCAACATATAACAGAAGAAGTATGATGCCCCGGTCTGTGCGGCGAACAAACAAAGCTGAATCATAGGAACTGATGGAATATCCAAGGCTAGACAAAGTGTTGCTAAACTTAGCAAACCATGCTCGAGGAGCCTGCTTAAGTCCATATAGAGCTCGACGAAGACGACATACCTTGTTTGTTGGATTAAATAGTCCAGGAGGTGGTTGCATATAGACTTCTTCATTAAGATCACCATTAAGGAATGCATTTTTAACATCCATTTAAAAAAGTGACCAATGGCGAGAGGCTGCAACAGCTAGCAAAGCACGCACAGAAGATAGACGAGCAACTGGAGCAAAGGTCTCCTCATAGTCCACACCATACTTCTGAGTAAAACCCCTGGCAACAAGTCGAGCCTTGTACTTGTCAACAGTACCATCTGAACAAGTCTTAATTTTGTAAACCCATTTACTGCCAACCACAGACTTTCCAGGAGGCAAGTCAACCAAATCCCATGTATTATTCTTGTGTAAAGCATCAAGTTCCTCTTTCATCGCTGCTTGCCAAAAAGGGTTAGTGGAAGCCTCACGATAGGAGTGGGGCTCATGTAAAGTAGCTAAAGCATGAAAGCAATGAAAATTCTGGAGATGGGATGGAAGAGATCTTACTCTGGTGGATCGGCGAAGGTCTGGAGAGGAAGTGTGAACATGATCCTCATACGTAACAGACCCTGGGGGCTCAGGCGAAGTGACGTCGAGAGTATCAGGTGAAGTGGAATCGAGAGTATTAGGTGAGGGAGACTCGGGCAAGACATTACTAGTGTGAGGTGAGGGAGACTAGGGCAAGACATCACTAGTGTGAGTAGGAGAAATAGGAGGCTCCATAAGTGTGGTAAAATGAGGAAAAGATGGCATGCTGAATTTGCCAATTTCATGAAATAGTCTATGCTCCCAGAAAACTACATAACGGGAAATACGAAGACGACGAGACACAGGATCATAACACCGATAGCCTTTTATTCAATTCCATATCCAAGAAAGCAACACATTCGAGAACGAGGCTCAAGTTTGGTGCGCTTATGAGGTTGGAGTAAAACAAAACAAGCAGAACCAAACACACGAAGATGGTGGTATGAGGGAACATAGCCAAACAACCGCTCGTAAGGAGTGCAATTATCAAGGATAGGGGTAGGCAGCCTATTGATCGTGTAGATAGCCGTTAGAGTAGCTTCACCCCAAAATGGGGTAGGAACAGATGTGGAAATGAGGAGGGCTAGAACAGTGTCTAAAATGTGCCTAAGTTTACGTTCAGCTCGACCATTTTGTTGTGAAGTGCCAGGACATGACAAGTGAGGAACAGTGCCATAACTTTTTAGGATGTCTTTAAAAGCATGTTGAGTATATTCTAAAGCATTATCAGAACGAAAAGCTTTGATAGGTTTTGAAAATTGGGTTTCAATCATTTTAGCAAAAGTACGATAAATATCCAATAATTCAGAACGAGATTTCATTAAAAATACCCAAGTGTAACGAGAGAAATCATCAACAAAAATTACAAAATAGCGTGAACCACTCATACTAGCAACGGGAGAAGGTCCCCAAACATCAGAATGAATTAAATCAAACGAAGCAGTAGCATGAGACTCACTATTATTAAAAGGCAAAGCCGGCTGTTTTCCAAGTTGACACGAAATACAATCAAAAGAACTTTTAGACACTGACCCTAACAACCCCTTTGAAGCTAAAAGTTGTACCCGAGATGCAGATGCATGACTAAGACGTGAATGCCAAAGTGCAAGGGATGGTGGTGACAATGAGGCAGCAGCAGAGACGTTAGAGGCGGGAAGGTTGGGCAGGTGTAAGGATGAGAGTTCGAACATGCGCCCAATTCTACGCCCCGTCCCAAGGGTCTGACCAGTACAAGGATCCTGCACATTCACACCAGAAAAGTCAAAGATAATTCTATATCCAAGTTCACATATTTGCCCAACGGAAAGAGGATTATAAGATAATTCTAGCACATGAAAAACTTCAGGAATAGAAAGAGAACGACTATTGATGGTGCCTATAGTTTTAACAGTCATAGTGAAGCCATCAGCTGTGCGAATGAATGAAGAATGAGGCGAAGGTACAGATGTAGTAAATGAAGCTGGGAAAGGTGTCATATGGTTGCAACAAGCGGAATCAAAAAGCCAAGAGGCAGAATTACCTGGCAGGACTGAGAGGGCAGAGGAAGATGCATTACCAGAATGAGACTGGATGACCTGATTAACTATTGCCTCGAAGTCAGTTGCAGATAAGGTGACAGTAGAACCTGATGACCCGTTAGAGAGTGCAACTGAAGATGAAGCTGTAGTCGCAGATGGATATGGAACAACTGTAGAAAAAGTGCTCTCAGGATGAGCAACTACTGCAGTGGGAGCATTGGATCTTCCCCTTTGCCAACATTTATCAATAGTGTGCCCTTGACGTTTACAAAAACGACAGAAATTGTTGTCACGAGGCTTAGGAGAAGGTCGAGGAGCACCAAACCTTTCAGAATGCTTTGGCTGAAATGATGAAAAACTAGATAATGGAGCAGCCAACACTGAAGGACTATGTTGAGAGTGCATAGTCTGTGATCTGTTTTCTGCACGAACAAGTTCAAAGATAGCATTGTCCAAAGTAGGGAGAGGAGAGCGATGTAAAAGTTGCACACGAATAGGCTCAAAATCATCACGTAATGCCATAAGAAAATGGTGAAGACGATGTTGATCCCTTCGTTCAGCATACATTTTGGCATCTGTAGGATCCTTCCAAATAGAATTAGAGAGATCAATTTGATTCCATAAAAATTGCATGCGAGCAAGAAAATCATTAATACTCTGCCCCGGTTCTTGCTTCAGGCAGCAGAGCTCAAACAGGAGCTGATATTCTCGAGCACCATCAACAGCAGAATAACGAGAAGCAAACATATCCCAAGCACCCTTAGCTTCATCAAAGCTACCAAATAGGGCAGAAATAGATGGAATAGTAGTATTACGAAACCATGTGAGAATTTGATGATGATTACTTTCCCAATCAATGAGACGAGTGAGAAGAGCATCATTAGTTTCAGTAGCCCCTTTAACTGGCTTCTCAACAATACCAACCACGTAAGACTAAAGCTTACGACTTTTGAGGAAACTTCTTATAGATTGAGACCAAACAATATAATTTGTACCATCCAATACAGACTGAACATGACGAAAAATATATTTTTCTACCATCTGGTCAAATCTGGTTGTCGGTCAACGGTCAACGGTTGAATAGTGACGTCGATGGAGCAGCGGCTGAGATGACGTCGATGGAGAATGAGACTTCGACTATAGTGGTGACCCGACAGACATGAAAAGGATATTCAAGAAGTTTTTCTGATGTGAAGGATCCACTAATAGTGGCAATCACAGAGCATACTCAGCTCTTTATATACCGACAACCTTAAAGAAGTTTTTCTGATGTGAAAGATCCACTAATAGTGGCAATCACAGAGCATACTCAACTCTTAATATACCGAGAACCACGAAGGCTCTGATACCATGTTAAGGTTTAAGAGAGGAAGTGAGACAATACAAAGAAGAGAATTGTATTGAATGGTGTGATTTACTTACAAGTGAGCTATCCTATTTATAGGAGCCAATAAGAGAGCCAAGATATATACAACCAATGTGGGATTAAACTAACTAAGCAATAACTATGCTATACATAATCTAACAATGTGATTGGACAGAATCTGTTTAATAGGCTAGTTAGTACATTCCTTGAGTTTTAAGAAAAAGATTACAGTGATAGGGTTAGAGGGGATTAAAGTATGACTAACTTAGTTTTATGTTTGATTCATGAGATTATTAGATTGAGATTAAAGTGAGATAATAAATCTAAAAACTAAAATGTCCTTCTTATATTTTATATATAAACCATAAACTGAGAGAGAAAGGGAGGCAAAGAGCTTTTTTTTTTCGTTCTCTTTTTGACTTATTGAAATCTTATCGTGAAACAGAGAGAAAGGGGAAAGAGAGGAGGAGGGGGAAGGAGGAGAGGAGGCGCGGGGAGGAGGGGGAAGGGAAGGAGAGAGGAAGGGGGAGGAGGAGGAAGGTCACAATCTAATGAAGAAGGAGGAAGAGGAGGAAGAAGAGGAGGTGAGAGAAGCGATGCGCGGCCTGGGGTGCGATCTGGGCAAGAAGAAAGAGGAAGAGAATGAGAGATGAAGGTTGTGTGATTTGTCGAGGAGGAGGAAGAGAGAGGAGAGGAAGGAGGATGATGACAGAGGAGAGGAAGGGGGAGGAAAAGGGAGCCGCAAGGTCGGAGGCCGAGGGGAGGGGAGGTGGTTGTTGCGGGGAAGAAGAAGAAAGAGGGAGGGGTAAAATGGTATTTGAAGAAAAAAATTAATCTCACAGACCTAAGATTTGATTCTGTCCCAAGAGGTGGGACATATTTTCAAGAAACGAGACTAAATTAACCCTAGCTTAATCCTGGATGAACAATTAGTCCCTCCAATCAAATATATGACTAACAGTTCATGTGAGATTAAATTAATCAATCTCAACTTAATACCCCATATCAAATTGCCTCTAATAGTAATAACATACAGTATTGCAATAATTGAATGAGAAATCTAAATGCCTAATATGGGTAGGGTAGGTTTTTTTCCAAGGTCTCCGACAAGCTCTTTATTAAAAAAACGATCGGTATCAAACATTTTCTTTTGTATTAATAAATATCATAAAAACAAATTAATTGACAGTAAAAAAACCGTACCCTATATATATATATGGATTATTCATTTTATTTAAAATTGAACTAATAATATTAAAAAAAAGTATGGATATTTTTTTTAGTTAACGAAAAAGAGATTGAAACTGAATTTTCTACTGTTCATGAGAGCCCGAATCTTGTTTGTAACAACGCTTCCAGCATGAGTAATCGCATGAGAGTCACGTGGGACCAAACTATCTATGTTGACAAGCATGAACTATATATCCTTAAACATGTTCCACGTTGAACTAAGACTGTTTCCTCTATTGACACGTTTTCCAACATGAGGAACCCAACACCGAGGTGTTGCGTTGCAAGCATGACTCCTCAACTCAGCCAAAGGCCAATTTTTACTGTAAGCAACAAAGAAACCCCTTATACTCATCTCTCTCTCTCCCTCACTCACTCGAGATTGCAAAGCGTCACTTGTCCCTTGAAATCCACTAGTAGCTAACTGCTACGCGTAAGCCATGCACAAGCCACCCCCTCTCTCTCATCCATCGTGGCTTTAACTCCTCTCCCCATCTGTTCTTAATTCACCCTCTCCTCCTCTTCACATCTCTCACACACACACATACATGTATATAACATATCTCTTAATTCGTCACCCATTTTACTCCAGTCTTCAACTTTTTTTCTCTTTAATTTGAATTTCATTGCCAAAAAATATTAAGCAATGCAAACCCAAGTTGAGAAGTTCTCTGAGTTTTATGAGAATTGGTTTGGTCAACTTGATGAGTATTTGCAAGAACTGTTAAGGGTATCAAAAGAAGGCAGTAGCGGTTCAAGTGAGCAAGAGCAACAAGCTTTGGTTTCCAAAATGACTGCCCATATCAAGGAGTACTACACAGTGAAATGGGCTGCTGCTCATGAGGATGTTCTTGCTTTCTTTTCACCTGTTTGGTTAAGCTCATTCGAGCTTGCTTATTCATGGTTCACTGGCTGGAAACCCTCCTCGGTCTTTCGACTTGTTGACTCGGTCAAGAAGACTCGGGTACCCGGCCCGAGTCTGGCCGAGTTAACCGAGGAGCAACTGAAGAGGATCGAGCAGTTGAGAGTTAAGATAAGGTTGGAGGAAGAGAAAGTGGAGAGGGGAATGGAGAGGCAGCAAGTGGCTATGGCCGATAGGAAGATGGTGGAATTGGTTCGGCTGGCGGGCCGAGTCAGGAGTGGAGAATCTGTGAGTCAGGTGGACGGGTTGGTGGAGGTGACATTGAACAGTGTAAAAGCAGGACTGGAGAAAATCATAAAAACTGCCGACTGTGCTAGGCTGAAGACACTGAAGGGAATTCTGGAGATTTTGAGCCCATTGCAGTGTGTAGACTTCTTGGCTGGGACTTTCATGGTTCAGATTCGGCTTAGGCAATGTGGCAAGAAAAAGGATGCTGATACCCAAAGCGAGGAATAGAAAATTTGTACATTTTCTCTGTTTAGCATGGAAGTGTTTTTTTTCTTTAGGATGTATCTGTAATGCTGGTTTTTATCATACATTAAAAATCAAGGAAATTTGTTAGTTTATGACAAATCTGAAATAATATCATTCATGCACGTTGCATATGCAAGTTAACGCCATATTTACAAAAGAAAATTAGAATACAATTCATTTAACAAATTTTATTTAAAAAAAAATAGAATACACTTCATTTAACAGTCTCTTATGTTTTTTCTAAAAATATTATTCATTTTTTAATTATTAAAAAATTTCTTTTAATCTTTAAAAATTAAAGCGTAAAAGATGGATATTGCATCAATTAAAAACACAAAATTTTAATGGATATTTAAAATTTTGAGAGAAATAGGTAAGCAAGAGCAATTTTTGGTCAAAATTTTATTAATAAGTTTAAAAAAATTAATAATAATATTTTTTTTAATATTATATTACAATTAAACTTTTAAAAATTATAAATAAAATTTTAAATAAATCAAAACATAGATGATGTCCAATAAAAAATTATTGCCATACCAATGTTGTCAGTACAAAATAAGTCTCCATAGTCCCTTACAGAGAAAGCACGTGACAGCCACACGCAACAGTCACATTGATCATCACAATGACCTAGGCGTGGCGTACTGGTTCTCGTTGGTCACTCAGCTCGGGTCGGATTGAGTCATTTTAATATAAAGTTATATCGGTTATTGAGCATGTCAGATTCGAATTGATATTCGAGTTATTTTCAGTTTGAGTTGTATAAGGTTTCGAGTTATGTCAAATCGTTTTGAGTTCGAGTCATTTTGAATCGGAGTCGTTTTAAATTTCGAGTCATTTGGGTTATAGTCGGATTGAGTTCGAATTATATTATTTTAAAGTATTTTCGAGTCAGGTTTTTATATCGGATCATATTTTGACACTTCACATGTAATTTATAGTATGCATTTGTTCTTTTTATTTATAAATTTTGTTCATAAAAATAATAAATAAATAATTTATTTTATTACGATAAATAAAAATATATAATTTAAATAAAAAAATTATCATGATGTTGTGAACTCGTAATTTCTGGTGAACTTGTGATATTTTACTAATACAAAAATTTATGAAATTCTCAAAATATCTAAGTTGACCGACAATCTAATATATGATCCAAATTAATATCTTAATTTTTGAACGTTTGTTTGAATTGGTTCATGTCTAAAATGTTATATGCACTTGCTATGCAGAGCTGTTTTCTAAGATGCAGTTTTAGATTATATAAAGAAAACATTAGCATTATGGATGATGGAGAAAATTTTTCATCCAATGATACATTGACATGTGGCATCCTTTAATAGTAAAATAGGAATTTCATTAGCCAAACGGACTGACCAATCAAAAAGCTACAACTAAACGAAGATATAACGATAAATTTACACTAGTGTCTTGATACTGTCATAACACTCTAGCTTATGGATAAATCCAAAATCTTTTATAAGGATATCTCTGGGAATCTTGATTCTATCATAACACTTAGTAATCAATCACTATTTTAATTAGACTCTGTTCCACAACACTATATAAAGAGACTCACCATCAAAACTATTCATTCATAACTTACATTAAATATTATCCAGTTTATCAATCCCTTTCGATGACTTTTTAGTCTGTATATTTTTCATGTGTGTAGGGGTTAGAGATTCGTGAGCTCATCTGACAGATTTTCGACATCAACAATTATCATTTAAAGCATGAAATCAAACATAAACATGAGGTAAGATCACCCTTGCAATAAATGAAGGAAAGAAAAAAAATAAAATAAAATAAACTGTAAATTGTTTATGAGAATGGATTTCAAAATTTAAAAAAGTTAAAATATATATATATATATATATATAAAGCACCTATTTATGCAATTGAAAATATTAAACCTTAAATTACGTAGTTTTCAGTATTAAATTTTTGATTTATTTAAGGTTTGATTTTTAAAACTTGTAACATAATTAAATATTTTATTTATGATTTTGAATTTTCTTTTAATAAAGCTGTTACCTTATAAAGTCATTTGAGCAAATTTAAATAAAATTGCATTGCTTTTTTTTTTGGTAGTAAATTCAAATTTATAGCGTTAATGGCCTTCATGACAGTGAATTAATTGCCATGGGATTAATGCGTTCTTAAATGGGTTTCCTCAAGGTCTTTAAATTCACGATTTGGACATTCTCATTTGTATTGTAAATGTTAATAACCCGATTAAATGGTAATAAATTCATTGCTAATTGATTTAACTATAGAAAAACATTTTAGAGTCTTTTAAATTCAAAATTGTTTTAGTAAATAAAAAAATTAGTGTTAATTTAGCATCCCTGGAAATGAATTAATTGACATGAGATTTATAATGCACATGTATATATCATACCAAATGAAAAAAGTGTACCTGAATATATATGCCTCATATGGTTATATAGTAAGTAATTGTTCTTGTAATGATATTTTCCATATAAAAGTTGCTAATTAATTGGCATGAAATTAATTAAAGGTTCCCATATTCAATTTTTTTAAAATAAAAATTATTTTAGTTGATAAAAATTAAAAATTCATATAAATTCATCTAATTCTATAAAATTTGATGTCATGGATGGTCACGTAAGCGTACTCACAAATAATAATATAATATAAATTAGATTAAAAAAATAATTTTTTGTTCTTGAATTTATGGATGTACATTAAGATCTATTTTTTTGTTAATCTAATTTCCTATAAAATCATATTAATATACTTTCTTACGTAAAAATTAATCATTAAATATATATTTTTATTAGTGTATCTTTTTTACCCCACTTGTTGATACTGTAGTTGAACAGGAAAATTGTTTTCGTACAATTTTTTTAGATAAGTTATTGAACACCACTTGGTTAAATATCCAATCTAACCGATGATAGTACGGTTATTATTGAAAAATTAAATAATTTTATTAGTTAAAGATAAATATGTAAATATTTTGAATTTGAATGCATGCATTTTTTTATTTTATAAAAAATGTTATTCAATAAGTAAATAGTATGTCTATATCAGCGTCTACATCATTACTTATGTGACTCTCTCTCTCTCTCTCTATATATATATATATATATATATTTGCACAAGCAGTCCAAAATGAATTGATTTCAGCAGTTGTCTCATGCATACCACTAAATTATACTCCATTAGGGGTGAACATGGGATGAGTTGTCCTAAAAATTCAACCCAATCCAATTATACCGGGTTAAAAAAGTCTCAACCCAACCCAACTCATTAACCCATCTAACTTCAACCAAATCCAACCCATTTAAATCGGTTTTGGGTCACTGGTTTAATATTTTTTTTTTATACTTATAAATTAATACAAACATATTACGTTAGAAAAAATATTTTGCTACAATTATTCATCATTCATTAGATTCAAAATCAAATCCATACAAAAAGTTATTAAATCTTACAAACCATCATTTACAAATTAAGTATTTTAAATCAGTTCATATAAAGTTCAAACAACAAACCATACAAAAGTAAATAAAAATTAGATTTTAAATGTGTCTGATTAATACAATTCTTCAAGACTTTAACATTAGTATACACTTGATCTTAGAATTCTTATAACCAAGTTCCATCATACCAAAAACATAAGTAAATGAACATAGGATAAGCAAAACAATTTAATAAGCTTTTGGAAAACGTATTAAAAGCTCGAAATAAATGCTTTCACAAGAA
This sequence comes from Bretschneidera sinensis, assembly GCA_023935145.1. NCBI lineage: Eukaryota > Viridiplantae > Streptophyta > Magnoliopsida > Brassicales > Akaniaceae > Bretschneidera > Bretschneidera sinensis. The sequence continues at coordinate 106,979,294 of CM043697.1, read as the reverse complement.
CAAATAGCTTTCTTTAACTAAAAAATATTAAAAAGAAATATGTTCGTCACATATTTAAATTTTGATTGACCCTTTATATAAACACAAGAAATATACATGGCAATCCAAACTAACTTATCAAAATATGAATGTAGTTAATCAAATATACACAAAATATATATTGCAATCTAAAGTAACTTACTAAAATATGAATGTAGTCTATCAATCCTTAAAAAAAACATATTTTGACTATATATATAAAATATAATTATATAAAAATCGAGTGATCGGTTTGGGTCGAGTTGAAATTTTTAAACCCATGACCCAACTCAATCCATCGGGTTAAAAAAAATTTTAACCCAACTTTTGAAAACCCCGACACAACCTAACCTATTACACCAGTTTGGGTCTGGTTCGTGAGTCTATGGTTTCCACGCTCACCCTACCGTTAATGGTTGCACCATGTGTTAGAAGTCACAAAATCATGTGAAATTGACACATTTGTACTTTGTTTTTTATTTTTTTTTTAAAAAACATAATTTTATGTTGTTTTTCACCATAAACATATTTGGATAACTATTATTTTAAAATTTTACATTTTAATGATTTGGAGAGTCCACCAAGAAAAGTCTCAATATATGATGTAAGAAACCATATGAACCCAAAAGCTTAAGCTAATGGGTTTTGGTTCTACCACCATATATATGACATTCACTTATATAGTTTTTTTTTCTCCATGTAGGATTGATTTTCCACATCACTTTACTCACACGTGAATTTTTCCAACAATCTCCCCCTCACGTGTGAGTTTCCATTACTCCTCCTCACCATCATGCTTATACCAACTCCAAATTCGCACCATAGTTCAACTGCCATACCTGGAAAATCACTTGTTCTCCTATCGGGGTCAGAGAATCACACACCGACTTTCAAGAACGAGCTTCATAGACTCCACCTTGCAAACCACACAGACTTCACCATGCAAACATCACTCGCTCACTATACAAGTCACCTTGTTTACGCTACACAAGTCCCTCGAGCTCCCCCTGTTGTTTGATTATACCACCGCGAGCATCCCGGAGTTAACCACATGATCTAGTCACACCTAACCGAACCATTGGCTCTGATACCACTTGTTAGACATGATAACCCAAGTTTGAGACTTAAGCTTGGAGAGTCCACCAAAGAAAAACTCAATATATGATGGAGGAGATCATATGAACTCAAAAGCTTAAGCTAATGAGTTTTGGTTCCACCACTATATATATGCCATTCACTTATATAGTTTTTTTCTTCATGTGGAATTGATTTTCCACGTAGTTTTACTCATACGTGAATATTCCCAACATTAATAGAGTTAGAATTGAACGAGAGAAAACTTGTTATTTTCTAATTATTCTAAAAGCTATGAAGAAAAACAGTGGTAAAAAAACATAAAACATCAAAATGATGTTTTCAAAAACAAACTTATTTTTCAAAATAGTTTTAAAAAAGTATTTCCAAAATCACTAACTAAACGTATTTTCAACATCGGACCCATATTAAATAATATGGCCTTCAATTATGTTGGGATTTTACCTCTAAAATCCTCATGCTCAAATTTTAAGCAAAAAATACAATTACAACAATTAAATAGCAAAATAAATTAAAAATAAAAACACCAAAAATTAATGTGGTTTGACAAGGAAAAGTAAAATTGCTAAACTCTCACTACCGCATCACCCAAAAGCCTCAATACAACCAAAGCTCTCAACATAGCTCTAATTGCAAGTGTTCTCTCAACTTAACAACCCAAAACCCCAATACACTCAGAACTCTAATCTTAACTCTAGTAGTAAACTTATCTGATTTACAATGTATATTGGAATTATGAGTGTGCATCAACCCTTCTTTAACACCCTCTTTGTATAGAGGATATTGACCTAATACTAATAAAAAAAAGAACAACAATAGAAGACTACTATTACTCCTATTAGAACAAGCAACTATCCAATAAGAAATTACTATTAGTTTTAGAATAAGCAACTACAAAATAGGAAAACACTTTTCTCAAACCAATTAGAAGTCATCATTGCGGGGATTTGAGCCAAAATCCTAACAAATTACACCCCCAAAACTCAAAAAGCTAAATTTATGGAGCTGGCTCCATAGTACTCCATATGATACAGAGAATAAATCTCTTCTTCAACATTAACAGAGCAGTTTCAACAGAGATTTGCAACTTTTCAAAACCAGAAATTACAGAACCGAAACAAAAAAAAAAAAAAGAACACTATCTACTAACAAACTAACAATTAATTCAAAGTCCTAAGTGCAACCAATATCAAACAAGACAATTGGAATATTTGCTACTTCTCGACAACCTATTTATATTATACAGAAAAATGTTCACAAACTGATATGCTCACTAGGACTGATGTCCCAGTGCTGTGTTAGTTCTTTACATCACAAACTTAGATTCTGAAGAACAAAGATACATGTCTAGTATAGAAGGGAACACAATACTCCCAATTATGAAATATATAGCACACTTATTGTGATTGAATGCTACAGAGAAATGGGGGAAAATCGAATAGAATGAATCATAGGACATAAAACCGAATAGGCAAAAAAGATTTTGAAAACCAAGTACGGATTGGATCTAGTTATGTTGGGGGAGCACGATACAGAGCAAGAGAGCGACTTACAACACAGAAATCAGAGAGAACTTAAGTCGCCTCCACGGATAAGATCTCGAGTTCGGCCCACCAGAGTGGGGAAAGTCTTGGGATAGCTTGATCAGGTGGAATATTAATCACTTCCCTCAATTTAGAAATGACATCCTTCATTGTCGGTCTCTGCCTTGGATCTGGTTTGATGCAATCTTGGATAACCTCGCAGATGATATCAAGCTCTTCATTTTTGAAGGACTTGAGAGTCGGGTCAATCATGTAGCTGATGCACTTTTTATCGTTCAGATATTCAGCAGCCTGACAAGGTTTTTTGTTATTAATTGATCAAATGCAAGAGAGATTAGTATGACTTTGGCCTAGAAGTTTAAAGCTAAAAGGATTATGGGAAGGGGTGTGCCAAAATTCTGTTGGATCCACACTTACCCATTTCTCAAGAGGACCTTGTTCTTCCGAGTATAGGAGCTTCCCAGAAATTATCTCAAGCAGCATTATTCCAAAACTATAGATATTTGTTTCTGGTTCAGCAAGTGGTGGCAACTCAGAATGCTCTGATTCATCTTTGTCAGATGTCTTTGACTTAAGTAAAGCTTCTGAAATGAAACAAACCTCTGTGACCTGAGAAAGCAATCAAGAAACTTTGTCAAGTGTTTTAAATCGTCAAAGGATAATGAAGTCAGTCAAACCGAAAGGAATTGCAATAAACCTTAGCAGCATAATCATCCGTCAAAGAGATAGCAGTTGAACTCAAGTTAGAATGTGCTATGGGTGGATTCAGGTCATGGTGCATATAATGAATACAATAAGCTGTTCCCATAGCAATCCTCATCCTTGCATTCCAATCGAGATGTTCCATCTCTTTAACTGAAAACAAAAATAAATATCTTAGCCCCTCAAATATCTAAAAGCTTCCAAGGATTGACTAAAATGCCCATTAGGAAAGGTGCATTCAAGCGAGAATATTACCATGCAAATGTTCAAAAAGGGTTCCATTTGGAGCATATTCGAATACCATCATCCTACTGAAAGGTTCATCCTCTTCACAGTAGCCAATCAGATTAACAAAGTTCTTATGGTTGATCCGTGACAATGTATCAATCTACAGTCAGCCAAAATATAAAAATTTAAATAGAAATGCAAAAAAAAAAAAAATATATATATATATTTAGCATATAAAATGCATTGATTTTGTTCATGGCTATAATATTGAATGTTTCCAGTGACCATATAAAACAAATAACCTTTTTTCGGTAGGCCATCTCTAAGTTCTTTGACCAGTCACTGGAAGAAGTAATTGCGGTTGATGCAACAGCAATCTCAACTCCACTGGACAGTGTTCCCTTGTACATAATGCAACCATCAAGAGTGTCAATGATATTGCTGAAATCCTCACAGGCTGTTTCCAGTTCTGATCGATTCAGCTTTGGGACCCCTGTATTTTATGCAAACACATGGGTTAGTTCTCACTGCATTAAACAAGAACAAAACTAGTGATATCATACAAAGAGCTTAAAACTTGGCCGGACAGTAATTCAGAAAGGAAACAGCCTCATATAAGTCAATTATATTCATTGACATAAGCTAGTATCTTAAAATTAAAAGGCATATTAGACATACACTGAAAACCTATACCCCCATTGTGAACTGTACAACATTTGAAACCAAAATTTCATTACCCAGACTAGAATACTTGCAAAGTCATCAACATTCAATGAGATATATATAGTAAATAATAGGTTTTAGCCAATCTAGAGTTACTATTTCAGAGTCATTTTCTTGAGCATTGTATTTGTCTATAGCTGTCCCATTCTTGATAGTTGCATTTATGACTTCAAATGTTACGTAGAACACATTAGATCCACTCAATTTTAATGCAAAATGAAATTTAATTATCCAAAAAAAAGAAATAAAAATTCAAAGGATGAACTGGAGACATAATCCTCAGTTCGAACGATCAAATTGGCCTAAACATTTTTGATGCTTCATCAATAACAACCTGCTTTAAGTGTTATATCAACATGGTGATGAGTCCAGTTGATGCTTCAACCCATCAAACCATTTCGAAAGTCAACACATTAAATAATGCTCTATAATTACTTAACTTTATTACATATCAACAGAGTACCTGTAATGAATGCTTTCTGCAACTGTCCACTCAGGCCAGTCTTCCAAGGACCTATGCTCTTCACTGCTTGGCTTCGGCACATGAAGAACATTACTGCAGCAACAATGAGCACGGCAACCACAGCGGGAATAATAATGACATACTTCCATATCTTTCCAGAAGGTGAAGGTTGTTTATTGGTATTTGGGGAGTTCTGGGAAGACTGGCCACTAGGGTTTGGCAGCTTAGGGGTCTCAGAGGATGAATGTAAGGAAGCAGAAGATTGAGTTTTATTCTTTCCATCAGGCACAGCTGGGAATGCCCCACTACTCCGAGGAGTTGGTAGAGCAATGATTTGTTCAGAGGAAGACCCACCACTTATAGGTGCAGCTGGCAGGTTACTGGACTTTGCGAGCAACCTACGACGTGAGAAAATAACAAATTTTTGTACATGTTTTTTGAACTTGTGCTCCTCAGATGAACCTGATTCATTCAAGAAGCAATGTCATTTTGTCTATTAGAAGCATATTTAAGTTTAATGCACTAAGATTGAGTAAACGATTTCTACTCAGTACGCAGGTTACCAAAGTAATTGTCTCCATGGCCAGCCTGAGACTCCTTTCCAAACTTGAACCTTGTGACAAGTATAAGTAGTTGTCAATACATAGAACATTATGAAACCAAAACTATAAGTATGGTAGCAAAAGAAATTCACATACGGTGTCAACTGCAGGGCATTGAGATAATGTATAAGAGCTCCTTTGATTGGGATTGTCCATGATTCTGCCTTATTTAGATTTTTCAAACTGCTCTGCCAGATGCTGTCCAAGGAGCACATTAAAAGATTAGAAATTTGGATAGCTACAAGGATGGATCTATATATTATCTGTGATCAGTTAGAAAAACAGCACAACAAAGTGTTTCTGTTTAATCTCCGACACAACTCCATGTCAGGGCATAAATATAGAGTTATACAATCAACATATGTCACAATATGTTACTCTTAAATCATATCTAAGCTAGCAGCCATAAATTAGCATAAGCATGTGTGATGGCCATCACTCTGCATAATCCACAACCATCGAATGCTACATTGCTGGCAGATTATCAGTTTAGATGGCTCAACTAGAGAATTTCACACAACAGAAGCTCTTGAAAAAGAAAAATGAAAACAGAGAAGACTTTTCTCTTTGCAGATGGAGGATTTACCTTCCCAAACTAAATAATTTGTCTTACTGATAGCACTAGTCCAAAGCAGAATGCTACAAATTCAATACTTTATGTAGTGACAGAAAAGAGGTATTGGTCAATGGCAACTCTCTGAAACTTTTATCTAAGATGAATAGACACTAGTATCCTACTCACAGAGTGTATACATGTCCAAGATTGAGATTATTAATCCATCAAGTGAGGCCATGAGCTAAAATTTCAAATTAATTATTTCAATCATAAGATTGATAGTCAGAAGTCTCTTCTTTCTTCATGATTGCACAGGAAAATCCAAATACTCAAGAAAGCACTCATGTGCCCAAATTTCCAATAACTTTATTGCAATACAAGACCTTTCAGAAACCAGGAACTCAGAATTTTTCTAAATCAGCATGAACATGAAGGGGCACCAATCTACTTCAACTAACATACAATAGTCGTTAAGTAGGTGAATTTAAAATATGCTTAACTTCAGTTAATAATTCCCATAGCATCAAGTTAATATCAAATATTATGCAAGGCGAACAAAACCCATAGGGTACATGCTCCAATTCTCTTCACAGCACACTGCCTTGTGTATGGTTGTGTATGTAACATACAGGAATTAAATGCTATGCAAAGCTCTTACAAATGTCCAAATTTCCTATTTGCACAGCCACCAGTGGCCACAGCATATTCAAGGCTTTCATCAAATTGCAATTCAGAGAGCAAGTTAAGTCTCCCAAGCTCCACAGGAATGCTGCCTTCAAATTTATTGTCACATAGCAACCTAGTGCAGAGAAAAAATTTAGTCCAGGCCAGAATAAAACATAAAGAATCATATACAGATCATATCTAGAACGGTCAACTTACAAACATTTTAGCGATAGCATTTTGCCTATATCTACTGGAATTGTTCCACTCAAGTTATTATTCCTCAAGTCCAATAGCTCCAACTTTGTAAGCGCTCCAAACTCTTTAGGAATGACACCGGAGAAATGGTTTTTGTAAAGTATACTGTTAACACAAACAGAAAGAGCAATAACCAATCAATTCAATTGCTTTTGACGGGCAATGTTTGCATTGATATAAAGACCCTAGATAGTGTCTAACATTTAAAGAGCATCCTTACTAAACAATATATTAAAATAAGACATAAAAAAATTAAGATTAAAAAATAATTATAAACTCACATAAGCTTACAAATTTTGAGTCCAAAATTATTACAAAATGATATATGTTGATGAAGCCAAAGGATGTAATTGTGGGGTTGAGAAATGATTTGAAGAAAAAAGGCTCTAGAGGTAGCCTTAAGTAAGATGTGTATCGTTCATCCTTTCACATGCTAAACTGAAACAGGGTTGTGGATTTGTAGTTGTCACATCATAATTAAAACACAATGTAAACTGAAAATAGGCTAAATATTTCTGTTCTCTCTTCTTTCTCACTGTAAACTGGAAATAGGCTGCATATTTCTCTATTTACCAAGATCAAACTTTTAGAAGGAAATTTATAAAATATTTGACAAATACCTTTGATAGGAGTGAACAACTCACAAGACAAAGGATGAATGCTTGAGATCAGGATGAGTATGTTACATTTAAGTATACAAAAATTTATCAAAACAGTAATGCTAGAATACAAAATATATTCAAAGGTTCCACTGCATATAGAAAGACATGCAGGCAAACATTTTTGTTTGCCTAATATCATGGTTATGATGGCTGCCAAAGAATGTCAACAAAAGCTATTCTCCAGAATATTTGAAGATAGCCATAAAATCAACACTCGCTTGCGAAGCATGACCATGGGTGACTAGGAGCGACATGAATAGACTGAATGTAAATAACATGAAACTGTCCATACATAAGTCATTGAGAAGAGTTATGACTGAAAAGAATCCCATTGCAAATAAAGTATTTTCTGATTAAATAGTAAAGAAGTATGATTAAAATGCACTAACTTCAAGGCACTTGCAAGAGGGGAAAAAGTAGATAGAATTTAAAAGATGGAGATGATAAAAGGGACTTCGAAAGATACAAGACAACTGAAGTATGGAAACTAACAGTCTGGACTTGGGAAAAATGTTGTCTCATGAATTATACAACCCCAACAAGATGAGATAATCTAGTGATGATCAAACAACCAAAGCGGAAATGATGATGGAGTGTATGAATATGCTACCTAGACATTATAATATTTCTTAAAATCTGAACTTGAAAATCATGAAAGTCAGCCCAAAAATCCCAGGCCAGACCTGTATGCCCTGACCATAACAGTAAGTACAAGTTACAATTTTATTTTTATCCAAAGGTTACCATGCCTGCAGGTGTATGAAATTCTTTTCCCAATCATTTGATTTCTTTATTACAACATTAAACAGCTGCAGAAATAGCCTTAAGTTTAAGTAAGAGGATCATGATTTTCCTTTCTGTGCTTTTTTCATTGTTTTGTTTCCTTTTCATATGCAGAAGTAACTGTTGCAATAAGTTAATGCAAACTGGCATGCTAGTTTTTTTTTTTTTTTTTTGATAAATGTAAATTTTATTACCCAAGAACAAAAATACAAAGCAGGAGGCCTGCAACATCAATCTAAAAGAACAAACAGATTAAACAGGAAAAACAACACTCAAGAAGCAGTAGCTATGCCCCAGTTTAAAGCAATCTCAAGATCAATACAGTCAACACTAAACAGATTTATTCCTAACATCAATAACAATAAGGGATAAAATAGCTTCTACACTATGAAAATATTTCTGATGGAGCCTACAGTTCCACTCCTTCAATAAATGGTAGACAGAAGCACACCAAGCAATCTCGAGATTAATCCAGCATGTGAGTTTTACAAACTACTACACAAATTAAAAACTCAAGCAGGATATGAAAAACCAAATTTTCACAACAAAGTCACAGCTAGATTGTGAAAACTTACAGAGATCTTAAGTCAGTAAGTTGGCCAAGCTCAGGCGCCAATGTTCCTTCCAAAGAAAGCCCACTGAGATTCCTAAAAGTGCAGAGAAAGACATTAGAGCATTTACCATTGGAACTTGTACCATAGAAAATCTTGTAAACTAAATCTCTATAATGAAGGTCAATGCTGCATTGCATTGGATCTTTACCACAAACTATATTCATTTTACCTACTAAATAAAGAACATGGCAATGATTTCGTCTAGAGACTAGTGATAAAGAATCTTTTTTTGCAGTTATCGTAATAGAGGATATATAAGAGGAACTTACAGCATTTGCACTTTACCGTCCACACAATGGACACCCAACCACAAGCAGGGACTGCTGTCAACGGGATTCCAATTTGCAAAAGTTCCATGAGGATCAGAGTCCACTCTCACACGAAATTCCAACAAAGCCAATCCTGCATTTCCCAAATATCGTTGTAAACAACAATAAAAAGTACACCAAGTTAAATAAACATTAACCCAGAACAAAATTTTCAATGTCAAAATGAGAGAAATAAAATTACCCTCTAAATTAAGAGACCAAGACCATTGAATTCGAAGGCCAAAAATCAATACCAAGAAGCAAAAAAACTGGAATCCAATTGGGTTCCATCTACCCCCCATTGCTTGATAGGCCGAAAGCTGCAGTGGTGGAGGTAGCAACAAAATCTCCCAACAGCCAGGTCGCTATAAAAAATCGCCAGGTTTCCTATACAAAACCCACTCCCTTCCAAAAAAAAAGGGGGGAGGGGGCGGACAACAACACCACCAACAATATTTGTTTTCTTCTCTCCTTTGTTTTTTTCTTTTAAAAAAAGTTCACTATAATGCAAAAACTATATTACAAACAAATGAGAATCCTTCGCGCCTGGCGATGATCATATCATGGTCTCTCATCTTTGTTTTATAAATTGATTTCACAGAACCCTTTTCTTCAAAAAGCGCATTAGGCTGATGATCAGCTTCTCACCCCCGTGTTCTCTCCACAATACAATTGGAGCTTAAAACATTGGTAAAAAAAAAAAAGAGAGATTAGAAACGTTTGCAACACTAAAGAATTTGGGAATACCCCCATGAAGAAGCAATCTAAGAAAAAGCAAGGAAAAGAGGATTTGAAATGGAACCCACAAGAAAGAGAGTAAAGCTTACCGTAAAGACGGGGCTCTTTTGTTGTTGTGGTGCTGTTGATTATGATGATAATGCCAACGGCACTATTGCAAATTTGTTAGGAGGGTGGATAGCGTATTAAATTAACAGCAGAATTGTTGAAACGAAGAAAACTGATAATTGATAGAAAAAAGTGAGGTTGATAAGTGGGGGGAGTGGAGGATTGATGATAATCAAACGGCAGCAAAGGAAAAAATAATAAATATGATTTAAAAATATGAAAAAATGAATTCAATTTTCATTTTTCCTTTTTTTCTTATACTGCCTTTTTTGCAGGATGATCTCAGAGTACCCACTCTTCGACCATCTTTAGTCTTTCTCAGGGGGAGGGGACTTTTTCTTTCTCTCTCTGTCTCGTCTTTACCTCTATCTGTTCTTTTCACCCTTTTTTTTCCTCTCTGTTTCTCTCTCTTCTTCTCAACTCTCTAGTTATTTTTCGTTTTTTCTTTCTCTTTCTCCACAGCCCCCCCACCGCACCAGCCACCCCCACAAGCTGTGCTCCGTTTTTGTTTTTCTTTATTTTTTTTTTCTTTTACTGAAAATTTTAATTTTTTGGGTTCAGTGGGACCCAACTGAATTTTGGTAAGTATTTTTTGGTGTGTGTAATTTTGTGGGACCCACGTAGGTGGTTTGATCGGGGGGAAAACGATCGGGCGGGGAGTGGGATAACTATCGTCACTTGGCAGCGGAGAGTTAATTTTCCCGCGGGGAATTTTGGGTGGTGGTGAGGACCCCCACTTCCGGTGTACTCGGACACGCATTTCATTCTTTTATTAATTAATTTATTTTTTTTAATATTTTTCGTTGACCGGGCCCACATTTATAAGTTCTAACGTGCGCGGTTGTTTGTATTCCTTACTCAATTTTAAAGAAACCAGGCATTGAAATGGTAATCAGCTGGGATTATTTTGGATCGTATCATTTGAGTTTGAGTTATTTTAGGTGGTAGATTGAATTAGGTCGGATTCAAGTTATATTTGTCTCGAGTTATTTTGAATCGGATTGAATCATATCGATTATAAATCGTGCTACATCATATATCATATCAAGTTAAATTATTTATTTTATAATAATGTAAATAACAATATAAATTAATTAGTTATTTTTTATTTTAAACGAAGAAGATTATTCATGTTAATAGATTATTGAACGGTTAAACCATACAAATCAACAAAAACACAAATTTTTTATTATTCAATTTTCGAACTACCAAATCAATGAGTATGTCATTATTGAGCCCAACAAGACAGATCAATAGATCATATTAAAACTTTAAAAATTCAAAGCATTCTTTGCATTGCTAATTGTAACTAACTGGTTGATAAAAATTAAATTATTTTTTATTATGATATAATTCATTTGATTTGATAATTACTTTCTAGTTAACTATCACATCGGTTTAATAAGCAAATCACTATTTTTTTATTATCTTTTAAAAAAGCTATTGTTTCGGGTTTGTCTCATTTCGAGCTCTAGTCATATTGGGTTCGAGTTTAGGTTGTTTTGGGTTTCGGCTAACTCGGGTTAGGGTCATATTATTTTAATATTTTTTTGTGCTCAGATTGGGTCAACTTTTCAGATCAGGTCATATTTTGCCACCCAAACACCACCAATGCATCCCACTAGAGCTATATAACAGACAAACTGGGTGTGAGCAACCCGCCACAAGTTAAACGGGTATAATTTAAAAATACCCGCTTTTTAATGGATCTACTTTTCTACACACATATCCAACCCATTTTTACATGGGTGAACACACGGGTTACCAACTAAAATTTTTAAGCTATTTTTTTACTAGCATCTTAACATGCACGTAATGCGTACACATATCTTGATCTCTTATTCTACTAAATTAATTAGCCACGTATACGTATTGATTTAGCAAAAGTGAATGAAACATGATGCATAAACATTTTGTTGACATGTTCAACGCATAAAACCTCCCGAATAATTATACAAACATTTATAATACATTATAAATCTATATAAGTTAAAAATATCAATTTTATAAAGTTATATTGTAAGAGTTTTCAAATTATAGAAACAACATAAGTAAAAAAATTGACAATCTAAATTTGTATTAGACCAAATTATTCATAATTAGAAGTCATTAGAGCCTTAAACGAATTACACAATTATTAAGTCAAATGCAATGCAACTAACACTTACAAAGAAAAGAAAAAAAATAGACTATATGATTTGGATTGCTTGGCATGCTCTTCCTAAAAAAAAGTCTTCTCATTCTCTAATCTAAATTGAAGTTTAGCCTGTGCATTTCATGCTCTTTCCTTTGGATGTGGTTGTTTTGTCTAAACCAATAATGTACATGTGCATAAACATATTATAAAAAAAAACATAATGTGAAATTTTTTAGGTATTATACAAGAGAGATTTAGAATATAAGAAAAGGGATAAGAAATGTTTAAGCCAATATAAAACAATTTAAGATAATGTTTTAATTGGTACAGGTATGAGTAACTCGTGAGCAAATTTGGTCCAACCTGTAATTTCACGGTCTGAACCTGGAACGAGGAAACTTTTAATGAGTCATCAAACCTATATCCATATTCGTATTTTAATGGATGTGGGCCGCAGGTTTAATGGGCTTAGTCCAAAATTTCCACCTTTACATCTCACTATCTCATAAATCAAATGTCAATGTCTCGTTTGGTCTAGTAAAAATAGTTTATTATTTAATTTATATTTTTTAAACAGTGTAATAAAATAATAGTAAAATTGTAAATTTATCCATGTTTAATAAAAAAACAGTAAAATCAATTTTTTTGAGATATATTCGAAACTTATCAAGTAGATTCTTAGTTATTCAATTCCCTCACTCGCATTTACAAATTTTTTTTACTGTATCTCTCTTCAAAATTTTCACAGTTTTATTATTTTTAAAAAAGGTGTTTGTTTAAAAAAAAATTTGACTACTACTACAACAAAAATGGATGTAGTCACAGCTCTATTAACTATAACAAATGAAACACCCCTAATCAAATTATTGAAAATCTTGACAGTAAAATAATGAATGCCATATATATGCAAATTATGAGTTTGGATCCCCTATAGTCCAATCTTCATAATGTCTATTGGCATTTGTTAGCTTAGCCTTTAGGCCAATTTAAAGAAAAAACATGTTATTATTTTGATCGAGTCTTTTTCCTATCCAACCGAACCTTTAAAATCCTGATAAAAAAAAGATCCTTTCCAATAATTTTGAATTTTTTAAAAATAAACCATTGAATGAGATCATGATAATCCTTATCGGACCTTTAATGTTGCCTAGACATTTCAATCCCCAACTAAAGTTTTCAAAACTCCGATTGAGATTTTCAAATCATTGTCGATGTTTCATATGTCTAGCTGAAATTTCTTCAAATTCGAACGGACCTCTTCCGTTTAGTTTGACATTTGTATACTTTATTGATTTAAATATTTTATATGGTCGCTCTCCATTGATTTTTTTGAGTTAAAATGGTACTTCATTGAAATAATAATAATAAAAAGTCATTAGAAAACAAAATCTAACCAAAAAAAGTCATTAAAATAATCAAAGACATGGACAATGCGAGGTAACACACACTCATAGGGTCAGCTTTATAGAATTGTGAAGCAAGAATTTAGTGGCAAGTTTATTATGACAAGCAAACCAAACAAGGTGTTTGTCTGTGTGATGGATTGAGTCATAAACAGATGCCAAATCCAATTCCAATTATCGTGAGCCTGAAGTAAGTTGAGACTGGTAATCTTCAAGTGAGTACTTTTGTATCAACATTGTTTGTACCCATCTTATTCTAAAACAATTTATAAATCAAACAATTTAAATTGATTTAATAAAATAATTTTCTTTCTCCTCTTTCTCTTTTTCTCCTTAATCTCTCTTCTATTTCTCTCTTTTGTCGAGGTACAAATAAAAAAAATTTATCAGGGAGGATGAAGTTATTAGAAAATATTAACTTATAATTAAATTGAGAGAAATATAAAAACAAATTTATAAAACACATACTATTTGAAAATATTTCAAGTAATATTATTTTTTATAAGTAATTTTATTAAAAACAAAACCCTCAAAGAGAGTGCAAAATTTTAGACACAAAATCAACAGTATAACAAAAACTAACTTTGAATGCAAGTACATAATTCTTTAAAATTGTTCCCGGTATGCTTTCATATTTTAGAAGCATTGTAAAAAAAAATCATTATCAATGCTACCTACCAAGTATATCATTTTCAACCACAATTGTGCTTCACTAGTATTAATTTCTTCTGCGTCGAAAGCATTCTTCAACATTGCTTCATTTTGAGATATTTTTTCATAATTAATTCAAAATTATTAGTTTAAGTAGTTCATATAATGAATAAGATAAGACAACATATGAAACAAATATATAAAAACATATAATTTTTAGCAGGGGCAACATTTTGATTGATTTAAGTGGATGTGGAGGAAAGATAAATTTTTTTTGGTGGGGCCAATTTAAAATTTTCTTAAAATATTTCATGGTTTTTGATATTTCAATGGGTACACGTGTAATACTTGTATTCGTAAAATAAAGATAAAGAAGTAATTTGATAAATATGACATGGAGTTAAAATAATATATATATATATATATATATATATATATATATATATATATATGTGTGTGTGTGTGTGTGTGTGTGTGTGTGTGTGTGTGTGTGTGTGAGCAAATTTTTACAAAAAAAATGGTGAAACACTTAGATGCTTAATCCAGGTGTAAGTAATAAAACATGCAATCCTTGCATGATTGACAACAAAGGTGCTGTTTTGAATATATATATATATATATATATATATATATATATATATATATATATATATATATATATATATATATATAATAGTTTTTTATTTATTTATTACTTACTAAATCCCGTTTTGTTTTTTTCTTCTACAATTCAAACTACTCTATTTCTCTAAACTTTTGAGGACAGAAAGAAATGTTGAAAGAGTAAAATTTTGAAGGGGTTTACGGGAGAATTTTATAGAGAGTCACAGGAAACTCTAAGAAAAATAGAAGGTAATAATGTGAAGTTTATTTTTGAAATTTAACATATATGAAATTCCCGAAATTCAATGTGGGAATTTTCAAAGGATGTGAATTATAGAAGAATTGAAGAATAAATTAAAATTTTAATATAAATATTATGTCAGGTGTTGACGATCAGCAACCGGAGGAAATTGCTGAAAAGAGCAGGAAAGGCAAGAAGGTGATCCACGGGTAGCTCTAAGTACTACGTGGTGAGTTAGATTTACTTTAAGTAATCAAGATAAATATAAAATATATATTGATAGTATTTGAATATATTATTAACTTATGAATTGGTGATAGATGAAAGTTGGTTGATAAGTATGATAGGAATAAGTAATGTGTAGAGAATTATTATATGAGAAATAATATTATTGGAATAATGAGTCGATTTAATAATAAAAGTAATAAGTGAAATTCTTGACGAACTATGGATGATGAGTTGATATGATATATTAGGAGAAGAAATTAGTGAAATTGATCAAATAATGATTTGAGAAGAAACATGATAGCTAATTTGAATGAATGAATACATGTGTGTTTTTATATTCTTGTGCATATACATACTCCATGTCATTATTCATATGCATATACATGAAAATAAAAGAACCGGGAGGGCAACCAGTCTAAATGAAAACCGTGACAGTCGTTATATGCTGGAAATATATGAAAAACTGTGACAATCGGTATATGCTGAAAATAAATGAAAACCGTGACAGTTGGTATATGCTGGAAATAAAAGAACTGGGAGGGCAGCAGGGCTAAATAAAATAAAAGAATCGGGAAGACAGCCAGTATAAGATAAAACATGTCGATATATAGGAAGACATCCCCTAATAATAATTCATGCATCGTATCTATTTTAAATATTGATTTTATTACTGAAATACTGAAGTGTTGTTTTTATTATAAATTTATTTATAGATGAACGAGTCTCACAAAAAGACAGTTATGGTGAGAAAGAAACATAGAAGTATGATATGATAAGAACTATCTAAATGGTAGACTATATGCTGTGAACCTAATAACGAGGTAATTATGAGATAAATTTAATGGTCTTAAGGTGAATAAATATATAAGAAGAAAAGAATGATAGAGAATGAGGCTTATGATATTAGTAGTGATAATAGAATGTTATTATCAAAATATATGAGATATAGATTAATGAATATTGGAAGACTAATTATATAAATTGAATACTTCTAGTAAGTTTAATTCACTGAGCTTGTGAAGATCGCTCATCATTATACAATGATTTCAGGTTGCACAGATAGAATTGTGAGCGGAGATTTAGATTAAATCATTTTCTATAAGCCACGTGGTCCACATCCTCAGACTAATAAGAAAAGAAAAAAATATTTGTAAATATTCATGCATAATATGTTGTATATACTGTTCAGTTGAGATCTGAATGATGTAACTCCCCTGTTGAGAGTTGAGGATTTATGTATGTAAATCATTCAGTTGTTGTTTTTATATTGTTGCATATATGTGTCGTGCCGGGATTTCAAAACGTGACGACATCGTCTTGGGGTTGGCAAACCCGAGATGGGTTGTTACAATTTTAGTATCAGAGCATTAGGTTTTATGATTCTGTAGACTGCATAAAAAGTAAGAAAGTTGAATATTAAAACAAATTATATTATAATAAATAGTCTGAAGATGACACATGAACATGCTAGAGCTAGGATTAGAGCTGTTGACTTGAGAGGGCATGGTAGGCCCAAAATTTTAAACGAGCTGAGTTGAGATGGAAGTTGAGTCTGAGTTTGTGATTCCTAGAAGGGAATGTGTTGACAGTATAACTTATATTAGTAGGGGTATGAGAGAATCTAGAGTTGAAAGAGATGAGCTAAGAGAATCTTTTTCTCATGCTCTTGAGAAAATGAATGTAACAAATGATAGGGTTGATAGTCTATAGCATAGACTTGATGAACAGGCTAGAGCAATGCCTGAGGTTGTTGTAAATCTAGAAATAGTAAACATTAAAAAAGGAAAAGGTGAGTTTATGCATGAGATGTAAAGAGATTGTTTTGTTAGATATATTAAATTGAATGCTTTGTTGTTTAAAGGATCTATGAATCATTTTGAGCTTTAGCTATGGGTGAAACATGTAGAGAGATTAGTTGGTATTTTAATAGTGACTGACAGGCATATGGTCACATTTGCTTCGTTTAAGTTAGAAGAAGAAGTTTTATAATGGTGGGAAGATACTCTTCCCAGAGTAAGTGCATACGTTGATAGACCATTAACTTGGATAGATTAAATGAGGTTTGTTCTTTATAAATACTACTAATATACTTTCAGAGCCCAATAAAAGAGAGATTTCATTTATTTGAGGTAAAATGTATTGTCTAAGACTCAGTATGATAGGAGATTTGTGGCTTTGTAAAGGTTTGTACCATAAATTGTAGACCTAGAGGAGAAGAAGTGTAAAAGTTTAATAGATAAACTAAAATTTGAAATTAAATTAAAACTATCTTACATGAGGCATATGAATTATGCTAGGTTGGTGGATATATCATTACAGATTGAGAAAGATATGATGGAGTTTAGAGGTAGGAGGGATTGGCTGAAAAGGTCAGGATTTGAGGGACCCAGAGGTGGTAGTAGTAGTATGAGTGTACAGAGGGGCGCATTCCTTGTTACAGGGAACTGTAATACAGAGCCAGAGGTAAGAAGGATTTGTTGGTTCTGTAGCTCAGAGTAATATTGATGGGGCCCTTAGATTTGGGAGACAGATTATGGGAACTGGGAGTCATAGCAGTTGAAGTAAGTATTCCACTAAGGGGAAGTGGTAATCTGATGTATGATCAAGAGACAAAAGTTTGTTATAGATATAATCAGATAAGATATTTATACAAGAATTGTCCTAAATTGAGGTGCGTTGTTTGTAAAAAGGGCAGACATATTAATGTTGGTTAATCTTAGTACAACTCATTGTTTTGTATCCAATGTATTTATGAAGTCTATTGATGCATGTATTAATCCTTTGATACATAATATTTTTGTTGAAGTTTTCACTAGAGATAAAGTGATAATTATAAATGTTTACAGGGGTGTGTGATTCATACCAGTGATAGAGAAATTGAAGTTGATTTATTACCTTTGAATATGATAGAATTTCACTTGATTTTGGGAATGAATTGGTTGTCGACGTATTATGCTTGAGTTGACTGTTCCAAAAAGATTGTAGCGTTCAATATATGGATAAGAGGAGTTTAACTTTCAGAGAGAACATAAGATACTCTCGAACTATCTTATTTTGCTCTGACTACTAGTAGATGATTAAAGAAGGGTTATGAAGAGTATTTGACATATGTGGTGGGTTTTAGGAATTATAGTAGAGAGTTGGAAGAAATCTTAGTAGTGAAAGATTTTTCTGATGTATTTCTTGATAAGTTGTCTATTTTACCTCTCAATAGGGAGATTAAACTCTCTATTGATGTGATACCAAGTTCTTCATATATATCATAACACTCTACAGAATGACAGCCGTTGAATTGAGAGAATTGAAAGTTCAACTTCAAGAATTGTTAGATAAACAATTTATCAGATCTAATGTGTTTGAGGATCCCCTGTGTTGTTTGTGAAGAAAAAAGATGGAACAATGAGATTGTGCATAGACTACAGGTAATTAAATAAAATAACCATTAAGAACAAATATCTTTTGACCAGGATAAATGAATTATTTGAGCAGTTGTAGGGAATGAGAGTGTTTTCTAAGATAAACCTGGGATCAAGTTATCACCAATTAAGGATAAAGGAGGGAGACGTGCCTAAGACTGCTTTTAAGACACGTTATGGTAATAAGTTTCTTGTGATGCTATTTAGGTTGACAAATACTCTAACAACATTCATGGATTTGATGAATAGGGTGTTTAAACTATTTATTGACAAATTTGTGGTTATAATGATTGATGACATTTAGATATATTCTAACAATGAGGAAGAACATGTGAAACATTAGAGAGTGTGTTGGAGATTTTGAGGAGAGAGAGATTGTATGTTATAATTTCCTAAATGTGAATTTTGACTGAATGAAATAAATGTCTTGGGAGATGTAGTATTTATAGATGGTATAACAATTGATCCACATAAAGTAGAGTTAGTGATAAGTTGAGTTGAAAAAGACAAACCTAATATAATTGATATCAGAAGCTTCTTGGGGTTGATAGGTTATTATAGATGATTTATCCATAATTTTTTCATTATTACAGTGCTGTTGACTAGATTGACCAAGAAAGATGTGAGATTTGTATGGTCTGGGAGTGTGAGAAAAGTTTTCAATTACTAAAGGAGAAATTGACTACAACTCCAGTATTGGTGCTTCCTTCTGATGATGAAGGATTTGTGGTGTGTAGTGATGCATCCCATCAAGATTTGGGATGTGTGTTGGTGCAACATGATAAGGTAATGGCATATGCTTCTAGGTAATTGAGGAATCATGAGAGAAATTACCATACTCATGACTTAGAGTTAGCTGCTATAGTGCTTGCTTGAAAATTTGGAGACATCATCTGTATGGGACCACTTGTGAGATATTTACTGATCACAAGAGTTTGACATACTTACCTACCTATAGAGAGTTGAATTTAACATAGAGGCGGCGAATGGAGTTGATTGGTGACTATGATTGTATAAATTCACTATCATCTAGAAAAGACAAAGGTAATAGCTAATGCATTGAGTAGAAAATCTACAGAAAGATTAACTGTTATTGAGAGTTATGATGTGAAATTGATGATAGATTTAAGAGAGATAAGAATAAAGTTGAATACAAGTGATAAAGGATCATTGTTAGCAAACATGGTTGTACAGTCATCTATAGTAAAATGCTTGTTAGAAATGCTAGGTAGAGATCTAGAGATAGAGAAGATTAAGCGGGAAGTGCTTAGTAAAAAAAAATGCGTTAAAAATTAGAAATGATGGTATTTTGGTATTAGAACATAGAATTTGTGTTCCCATTGATGTGGAGATGAGAAATGAGATACTAAGGGAGGCTCATGATTCTATATATTCCATACACCCGGGTAATAATAAGATGTACAGGAGATTGAGACAGAATTATTGGTGGTTAGGGATGAAGAAAGATGTAGCGGAACATATTTCTAGATGTTTGACTTGTCAACAGACGAAGTCTGAAAATAGACATCCAGCAGGTTTATTACAACCTCTTCCAGTTCCAGAGTGGCCATGGGAGAACGTAAGCATGGATTTTGTCTCTGGTTTTCCGCATACCCAGAGGGGTCATGACGCAGTACATGTTATAGTAGATAGACTTTCTAAGTCTTCACATTTCCTTTCTATTAAAACTATATGGAGTTCTGAAAAGTTGGCTAAATTGTATGTAGCGGAGATTGTAAGATTACGTGGAGTACCCTTGAGCATTGTATCAAATAGAGATTCTAGATTTACTTCTAGATTTTGGAGAGGTTTTCAAGAAGTTATGGGTACGCAATTACAGTTTAGTATAACTTTTCATCCATAAATTGATGGGCAGACATAGAGAATCATCAGGATACTAGAAGATATGTTGAAGGCAAGTGTATTGAGTTTCTCAGTGAGTTGGGATGCTTATTTGTCTTTGATTGAATTTGCATACAATAATCAATATCAAACTAGTATTGAGATGACACCATTTGAAGCTTTATATGGTAGGAGGTGTAGAACTCCAATATGCTGGGAAAAAGTTGGATAGAGAAAAATGTTTGGTCCAAGAATGCTATATTTGACTATTGAGATGATCAAACTGGTTAGAGAGAACCTTAGAGCAGTACAGAACAGACATTAGGGATATGCTGATAATAGAAGATGACTTATTGAGTTTCAAATTGGTGATTGAGTATTTTCGAAGATATCTCCGTGGAAGGGTGTGTTGAGGTTTAAAAAGAAAGGAAAGTTGAGGTTGAGATTTGTAGGGCCATATGAGGTAATTGAGAGAGTTGGACCAATAGCATATAGATTGGATTTGCCCCCAGAGTTAAATCAATTACATAATGTGTTTCATGTGTCACTTCTGAGAAAGTACTTACATGATGAATCCCATAGTACCTCAAGTCAGGCGATAGAACCTAAGGAAGATTTGACTTTTATACAAGTACCGGTCATAATTCTAGACAGAAAGGAACAAGTCTTACGCAATAAAATAATTCATTTGATTCAAATATTATGGTGGAACAAAGATGTTGAAGAAATCACTTGGGAGCATGAAGCAAGAATGAGGAAAGAATACCCCCAACTCTTTCATGAATTAGGTAAGGAAATTTCGGGGACAAAATTTTTGTAAGATGGATAGAATTTTAATACCCGTATTCATAAAGTATGGGTAAAGAAGTAATTTGATAAATATAATATGAAGTTAAAATAATATATATATATATATATACGAAAGAGCAAATTTTTATAAAACAATTCTTTTGAAAAAAAACGCAAGGTCTAGCATGGAGAAGGAAAAAGAAGGAAAAAAAAGTTATTTTGAAAAAAAAAAGAACCGCGTGGAGGATAAGAAGAAAAAAAATGGTGACACACCTGGACACTTAGTCCAGGTGTAAGTAATAAAACATGCAATTCTTGCATGATTGACAACAAAGGTGCTGAGATAGTTTTGAATTTATATATATATATATTATAGTTTTTCTTTTATTTATTTATTACTTACCAAATTCTGTTTGGTTTTCTTCCTTCTACAATTCAAACTACTCTATTTCTCTAACCACTTGGGAAGTGAAAGAAATGTTAAAAGAGTAAAATTTTGAAGAGGTTTACAGGAGAATTTTATAGAGAGTCACGAGAAGCTCTAAGAAAAATAGAAGGTAATAATGTGTATTTTTGAAATTTAACATACATGAAATTCTCGAAATTCAATGTGGGAATTTTCAAATGATGTGAATTATAGAAGAATTGAAGAATAAATTAGAAATTTAATATAAATATTATGTCAGGTGTTAACGATCAGCAACCGGGAGAAATTACTGAAAAGAGCAGGAAAGGCAAAGAGGTGATCCATAGGTAGCTCGTGGTGAGTTAGATTTACTTTAAGTAATCAAGATAAATATGAAATATATAATGATAGTATTTGAATATATTATTAACTTATGAATTTGTGACAGATGAAAGTTGGTTGATAGGTATGATAGGAATAAGTGATGTGTAGAGAATTATTATATGAGAAATAATATTATTGAAATAATGAGTCGATTTAATAATAAAAGTGTAATACCCGTATCCTTAGAGTATGTGTAAAGAAGTGATTTGATAAATATGATATGAAATTTAAAATAATACATATACATGAAAGAATTATTATTAAATAAAATAATCTTTTTGAAAAAAAAATGGAAGCTTGGTGGTGTGAGTACAAAGAAAAAGAAAAAATAAAAAAATGGAAGCGTCCAGGGCCGAAGAAAGAACAAAAAAGAAGGAAAAAAATAAAAATAAAAAACAAAAAAAGGGAAGAAAAAAAAAGGTACCATCCAGGCTTGGAGAAAGAAGAAAAAGAAGAAAAAAAGGAAAAAGGAAAAAAGAAAATTGGTGCAAGACACCTAATTGTCCAGGTGCTGTCACCTGTAACACTAAGCAAAATGTTAGAAAAAAAATATGACACTCAGCAAAATGTAACCGATGCCACCGTTTTATAAAACGAGTTTTATTATTTTACCAAATCCTGTTTGGTTTTCTTCTTTCTTCAATACAAATTACTTTATTTCTTTAAACACTTGGGGACTGAAAGAAATGTTGCAAGAGAAAATTTTTGAAGGGATTTACAGGAAATGTTTTATAAAGAGTCATAGGAAGCTTTAAGAAAAACTATAATTAATAATATGAATTTTATTTTTGGAATTTAACATACATGAAATTTCTCGGAATTCAAAGTGAGAATTTTCAAAGGGTGTGAATTATGGAAGAAATGAAGAAAAAATTAGAAATTTTAATATAAATATTATGTCAGGTGTTGACAATTAACAACCAAGGGAAATATATAGTGATAGTATTTGAATAAATCATTAACTTATGATTTGGTGATAGATGAAAGTTTGTTGATAGGTATGATAGGAATAGTGAATGTATAGAGAATTATTTTATGAGAAATAATATTATTGGAATAATGGGTCGATTTAGTAATAAATGCGATAAGTGAAATTCTTGACGAGCTATGGTTGATAATTTGATATGATTTATGAGGAGAGAAAATTTACATGGTTGATAATTTGATGTGATTTATGAGGAGAAGAATTTAGTAAAATTTTTCAAATAATAATTTGAGAATAATCATGATAGCTAATTTAAATGTTTGAATACATGCATGTTTCTATATTATTGTTCATATGCATATTTCATACTATTATTCATATGCATATGCATGAAATAAAAGAACCGGGAAGGCAACCAGTCTAAATGAAAATAAAATAACCGAGAAAGCAAATGGTCTAAATGAAAATAAAAGAACCGGGAGGGCAGTTAGTCTAAATGAGACTAAAAGAACCGGGAAGGCAGGTGGTTTAAATGAGAATGAAAGAACCAGGAAGGCAGCCGGTCTAAGACAAAAACATGTCAACATGTGTGAAGACGTTCCCAATAATAATAACATTTAAATTCATGAATTGCATTTGCTTAAATATTGATTGTTATTACTTGAGATGCTAAAGTGCTATTCATAATTGTAAACTTATTGATAGATGAATGAGTCACACAGAGAGACAATTATGCTGTGAAGAAATATGGAAATATGAAATGATGAGAATTATCTAGGTGACTAATTATATGCTGTGAACCTCATAATGATGTAATTATTAGATAGAATTGATAATCTCAAGATGACGATTAACTATATAAAAAGAAGAGATTTATAAAGGATGTGAATTTGATATGAGTAGTGATAACAGAATGTTATTATCAAAATATATAAGATATAGATGAATGAATATTGGAAGATTACTTATACAAATTGAATACTTCTAGTAAGTTTAATTCACTGAGCTTGTGAAGCTCACTCTTCATTGTACAATGATTTCAAGTAGTAGGCAGGATAGATAGTTTGGTGAGTTGAGATTCAAACGAAGTCGTTATCTGTAAGCCACGTGGTTCACATCCTCAGACTATGGATGATGAGTTGATATGATATATGAGGATAAGAAATTAGTGAAATTGATCAAATAATGATTTGAGAATAAGCATGATAACTAATTTGAATGTATGAATACATGCGTGTTTTTATATTACTGTGCATATGCATACTTCATGTCATTATTCATATGCATATACATGAAATAAAAGAACCGAGAGAGAAGTCTATCTAAATGAAAACCGTGATAGTCGGTATATGCTGAAAATATATAAAAAACCGTGATAGCCGGTATATGCCGAAAATAAATGAAAACCGTGACAGCTGATATATGCTAGAAATAAAAGAACGGGGAGGGCAACCGGTCTAAATAAAATAAAAGAATTGGGAAGACAGTCAGTCTAAGATAAAAACATGTTGACATGTGGGAAGATGTTCCCTAATAATAATTAATGCATCGCATCTGTTTTAAATACCATTTTTATTGTAAAATTTATTTATAGATGAATGAGTCTCACAGAGAGACAATTATGGTGAGAAACAAACATGGAAGTATGATATGATAAGAATTATCTAAATGGTAGATTATATACTGTGAACCTCATAACAAGGTAATTATGAAATATAATTGATGGTCTTAAAGTGAATAAATATATAAGAA
This sequence comes from Bretschneidera sinensis, assembly GCA_023935145.1. Lineage (NCBI taxonomy): Eukaryota > Viridiplantae > Streptophyta > Magnoliopsida > Brassicales > Akaniaceae > Bretschneidera > Bretschneidera sinensis. The sequence goes on along the minus strand of CM043697.1, from coordinate 106,954,452 downwards.
GAAGAGATTGATAGAAAATGAGTAGTGATAATAGAATGTCATTATCAAAATATATGAGATATAGATGAATGAATATTGGAAGACTAATTATATAAATTGAATACTTCTCTTAAGTTTAATTCACTGAGCTTGTGAAGCTCACTCCTCATTGTACAATGATTTCAGGTAATGGGCAGGACATATAGAATTGTGAGCGGAGATTCAGACTAAATCATTTTCTGTAAGCCACGTGGTCCACATCCTCATACTAATGATATGTTGTATATACTGTTCAGTTGAGATCTGAATGATGTAACTCCCCTATTGAGGGTTGAGGATTTATGTATGTAAATTATTCAGCTGCTATTTTTATATTGTTTCATATATGTGTCGTGCTGAGATTTCAAAACGTGACGACACCGTCTCATGGGTGGCCAACCCGGGATGGATCGTTACAGCACGGGTGCCCTCATTAGGCTCAACGTGGATCCGTCTGTCTTTACCAAAGATCAATCGAACCTCATGTTGTTATATATCCTATGTTAATAGTATACGTGTAGTTTGCTATTATATCATATTTGGTTGATGAAAGAATGAAGGAAAGAGGAAGTGGGTGCAAGAAGTTATTTTTTCAAATAAACTGTTAAGAGAGAAAAACGAGGGAAAGCGAGGAAAGAGGAAATGGTCAAAGATGTTATTTTTATAAGAGTTATTAGAAATTGTGATGGGCTTCCAGGAGGGATACCCATGCACCATAAGAATGGGTTGAAAAAGGTACAACTCCTTGTCAAGGATTATGACCCATTGAATGGATACAATGTCTCACCAAAGTTTGCATACCATGAAGGATGCAACTCTTAGTCTATCCTAGAAGAACATAACCTTAAATGAAAGAGTGCAACTTTTGAAATCTATAAATAGGGTTATCAATTATAGTTTTTTTTTATTTTTATAGGGAATAGAGATAGAGAGAATAAAATCCCATTAAAAATTTAACGTCATCATTGAGTCTGACGAAAAACATTTGGGTTGTAATATTGTGTTTTTGTTTCATTTATAAATGGCTCGATAGTGAAATTATGGCGAATTTGTGTCACACAATTATCAAACACAAGATGAAGATCAAACAAATAATAAGCAAAAAATAAACCTAACCTTTTTAATTTTAGTGTTCATCATTGAACACTTGAGCGACTCCACTGATACCACACATACAAAAAAAACTTCAATGGCTATGGCTGGTTTATCTTTTTGGGTTCTCTTGTTAAGAAAAGTCAACCTCGAGAAGCTTGTGAAGGAGAGGGGACAATCTAGGTTCAATCTCTAATTTTGTTTTGTGCAAGAAAGAAAAGTCTTAGAGATGAATTTGATGAAAGAAACAGGGTTAGAGAGAAAATGTGATTATTGGGTATTTTTAGTTTTTTTTTTTTAAATTTTTGATCATTGGATATGTTTTTTTTAGGGTGGGGAGGTTCATGGTTATTGAGTATTTTTTGGGTTTTGTTCTTTGTGATTATTGGGTATTTTGGGTTTGTTCTTTGTGGTTGATTATTTGTATTTTTTGAGCTTGTTCTTTGTGGTTATTGAGCATTTTTGAGTTTTGTTTACAGTTTATATAAGAGAAGGTAAGAGATGCATCCATGGTGATGTTATGGCATATGAGATTAATTATGTTTGATTTTGAATAAATGGAGTGGTTCTTGGTAATGGATTTTGTTTTTAGTTCATATTTGAGAAGAATGAGATGAAAGAGGTGGAGAATATGAAGATTGTTGACCCGTATTTGATTTTAATGATGACAAAACACTACTTAAATTGCATTAACAGTTTTATCTAAGTGTTTAAGTGGCAAAATTATTCAATACAGAAACAAGATGCAAGAATACAACACGTTCAAATACCGAAAGAAGACAGAAGATCTATAATAGATTCTAAGGTAATTTAATCACATTGTAAATCTCCAATTTCAGTACCTAGCTTAAACTATGGCTTACTTTGTAGAAGGCTTTGACAAAAATAAAAACGAAAAATGTCTTTAAGTCAAAAACTGTTTTAAAAACATAAAAACTGGGTTTTGAGAACAACTCAGTCGACTGGTAAAAGGGATAGTAAGTTCCCAGTCGACTGGTAACAGGACCCAGTCGACTAATACTTGCCCTAAGCTTAAAAGTGAACTTTTTTCACTTAACTCAGTCGACTGGTAATTCGAAAATATAACTGTTTGAGACACGAGACTTGAGCATTTATTGCTCCAAACCTACCAAATCAGTGTCTAACGGCCATATAAGACCAAAGCTATAAAACCCCCCATCAATGAGCATTTAAATAACAAGAAAGAACGCTCAATTTGATTTATAGCTCATTAATACTCTCAAAAGGCTTGAAAATTTTATTGTGAGCCGTTCTTTAAGCTTGTTCTTGAAGGAGAGATAATCTTTACCTTGTACATTGCTATCTCTCTACCTTTCTTTTACATTTAATACCATTTATTGTAAAAAGAAAAAGTTGGCGTAACTCTTAGAGTGTTTAGAATTAAATGTTTCTTTGTAACTTCCTTGTGGAAGAGAGTGCTTGTAAGGTTTGTGCAACACCGATGAAGTTGCTCGATTACATTTAGTGGATTACTTCAAGGAGGTTCATTGAAAAGAGTAGAAGTAGGGTTGGAGAGATTATATTATTGTCGAACCACTATAAACGGAGTTTGCATATTCTCTTTCTTACTCCTTTAATTTCAAGCATCTTATTTGTTATGTGTCTTGCTTGATTAAATTGTTAAAAAACTTGTGTGTTAGTTAGCAAAAAGTTTTCAAAACCTAATTCACCCCCTCTTGGGTTTGTACCATGATTTACAAAGATAAAAAAGCAATTCAGCTTTTTTTAATTAAAAAATTTGACATATGACATTTACAGTTTCGTTCACTTGGTAAACGAAGACTAACGGTGATAAAATACAAGGAATTATTTGTCGTATACCAAAATGCAAGGGAGACATTTCTAATTACACAATACCTCAAGGGAAGTTTATATAATGAGATAAATACATTTTGCTCGTTGAGTTTTGGTGCCCGAGACAATTGCCTCCTTATGAATGGTAAAAACCAATTACCTCATTTGTCTTATTCACATTTTCATATACATAAGACAATTACCTCGTTCTGTGCATTTTCCATTAATCAAACAACATAAATCTAGTCAAAACTCATGCCAACTCGTCAATTAAACTTTGAAACCCAAAATTGCCACTCTTATATATTGTGTGATATAAAGCTTATTCGTTACCATTAAATCTTTGTTTCTTAAATTTAATACAAGTAACGAAAAAATTCCTAACAATTCAAAAACAAAAATTACTAGTAAATCTTCTTGTAAATATTCCTTACTCATCACCATCTTCTTCATCAACTAATAAAATATTTAAAAACATTAGCAAAAAAAAAAAAAGAAGAAATATTCAAAACAAATATGACCACAAAGATTTCTGGAAAAAAAATCAAACTTCTTATTCTTTTCTATCACAAAAACGAGCAATAAAAAAATTCTCTCAAAACAGATCTGCACTCAAAGATTTCTAGAAAAAATTTTAAAAAATTTGAAGACTTCTTCTTCTTCCTCCACACATATATGCACACGAAGATTTATGGAAAAAAAATTGAAATTTTAACTCCTACTTCTTCTTTTTCTAAAAAACTGTAAAAAAATCTTCAAAACATGATGAAGTCAGGAGCAATTCACACAATGGGGGATCACACAAACACGGGCTTGATATACATGATTGGACACCAATATGACTCAAAAGCTTAAACTAATGAGTTTTGGTCCAAACCATATATATAATCCACTCATATTTATTTATTTATTTCTGACATAGAATAACTCGCATCCGTATATCCTAACAAATCTCCCCTCACATGTGAGTTATATACCAAACTCATCTTTGAATAGAACCATCGATCACTCGATCAACAAGAGAAACCAAACCAAACTCAACCCTGGGGAAACCAGACAAAGCTATGGGAGTCATCAAGAGACCGTGGGCACACAAAATCTTCTCATTTAGACTCAGCCACGGGGTAGCATCGTGGGAGTCGCACATCGTAACCAACTCGAACCAGGCTCTGATACCACTTGTTAAGGTCGGGAGTATTTCACACGCTGAGAGATCACACAAACATGAGCTTAATATATATCGATGGCACTAATATGACTCAAAAGCTTAAGCTCATGAGTTTTGGACTCAAACTATTTTTTTAATTTCTTTTTGATGTAGGATAACTCGCACGTGGATATCTTAACAAAACATATTTGCACGCAAAGATTTCTAGAAAAAGAATGAAAATATGAAGATATTTTTCTTCTTCAAAATTAGATCTACATGAGTTCAGATCATTTGAAATTGAAAAAAAAAATTAAAAAATTAAAAGCAAGTACTTATTCTTCTTCAAGGCCTGAAGAAAAACTAAACAAACTTAAAATCAAAGTCAAAATTAAAAGTACAATAAATCGTACAGATCCAATCTTGCTCTTCTTCGATATTCAAAACCAAACAAGCTTCAAATAAAAAACAAAAGGAATTAAATTTTTTTCGCACAGATCTTTCTTCTTCAAAACCCGACAATAAACCAAAAAAATTTAAAAAAGTTCGTTGCAAATCCTCTTCATCCTCTTCCTGTTCTCTTCTTCTTCACAGCAGATTTGAGCAACTCATATCAATCCATCGCTGGTTCTGAAACCCAATAGATCATGTCTGTGACGGTCGCAATGTTGTTGAATCTACGAGCTGCGAATCAACCATTCACACAATCGGCTCTAGGTTTATAAATTTCTAGAGGGTTTGATTTTTTTTCCTCTCTTTTCTGATTGTCTTTTCTGAATGTCTAGTACATATATTTTCTTTTGAAGCAATTAGGTAGTTTTTAAGCAGATTTGTGATCAATTGATATAATTGTGAAACAATGGGGTCAAATGGATGTTTATGTATGGGTATTAGCATATTTTTCTCACTTCTATTCGAATTTAACAAACCTCTATGGTCAAATATGATCAAAGGATGTAATTGTGCTTTTTCCACCCATAAAAAGATAATTGTGTCGGGCACCAAAACACAAAGAACAAAATGTATTTAACTATTTATCTTTTATATAAATTACCTTTTTATAAAGGTCTAAAATAACTATTAAGAGAGAAAAGAAAATAAAAAAAAGGTTAAAAGCATCATTTGATTCATGTCAGTTTAATTAAATCAAATTAATTTTTGAATAATTCACAGTAAATCATGTTACCATTTTCTCACCATCATTAACTGACGCAAATGTCAGCCCCCATGTGTGTATCACATGCTTGTTACTAACAACAATGTAAATCCCAAATCCCCAAATTTCACGATCAAATCTTTTTCTCCTCTACATCTTTTTTCCCAAATCCTACATATATTGTCACATTAATCTCTGCCCCAACTCTTCATTTTTTCTCTATAACTCTGTTACACTCGTCAACGTTCTCAAATTCCATTATTTGGTTCTTATCTCCACCACCTAAGACTTTCTCTTCCAACTCTGCTGCATTTTTGTTCCATTAGTTGGAGAAGAAGGAGAAGGTGTCGCACCCAGAAGGATCAGATTCACGCTGAATACCAAAAACTCTGTGGGTGCGTGACAGACCAAGAAGAATATGGGTTTGTGTGGGTCTGTGGAGTGTTTGGTTCACAAGTTCAATTTCTTCAAGAATCTTATTCCATTCCAGGTCAGTTTCAAGGTTCTTCTGTCCATTGTTCATCCCATTGGTTCAATTTCACAATTTCTTCGAGAATCCCAATTCAATTCCAAAGTTTAGGTCAGTTTCAAGGTTTTTTATGTCATCTATTCATTACAACACTGGTTCAATTTTTTTTTCAATTTATTCGAGAATCCCATTCCAAGTCAAGGTCAGTTTCTAGATTTGTTTGTCCATCGTTCACAATCCATTCCAATCTTAGTCAGTTAAAAGTTTTGTCTACTGTTCATCAAACAGGTCTTCGAGAATTCAGGTAATGTCTTCGAGATTCCAATGTCAATCGTTCGTAAGTTCTCAAATTCTTCACAAAGTTAAGTTTTTTATTTACTAAAGAATCCATTCACACTCAGTACATTTGCTTTCACTAATGGAAACTTTTACAAATTCTTGTACTTATCAAACCGTTTTGCCTTGATGTTGCTATTATCGTCATCAAGAGACAAAAGATGAGGCTTAGGATTTGTGCTCAATTTGTGATTTCTCATTATTTTTGTTGAAATTCTTGGCTTGTGGGTATTACCAGGTTTATTCTCAATTTGAGGCACATGAAATTGGCTTGAGAGTTTGATTGTGCCTCGCACATGGGAAAAGGGCAACATTGTTTGAGAGTTTGATCGTGAAATTGAGAGATTTGGGTATATATCTCTGATAGTGAAGCACGTGACTCGCACATGAGAGATAAACGTTTGTGTTTATTAACTACTGTGAGGGAAAAAGAAACATTAATGTACTGTAATATCCGTGTACTTAAAATAAGGGTAAATAAATAATTTGATAGATAACACATAAAAATAAAATAATATATATAAAAAATTTATTATTGAATAAAATAAATCTTTTGAAAAAAAAACTGGACGCACAATTGTGTAGTTACAATGAAAAAAATTTGGAAGCGTCTCGGCGTGTGGATAAGAAGAGAAAAACAAAGGGAAAAAAGGGCAAAGGCTAATGCCTGGACGCCAGGTGCAGCTTTCACCTTGCATGCAAGGCACAAAGAAAGGGAAAAGTTACAGAAATGGTGGGGGTGTTATTTTTAGTATAAAATTTAGTTTTTTTCTTTGTTTTATATTTTTCTTACTAAATCTCATTTGGTTTTCTTTTTTCTTTAGTTCAAATTACTCTCTTTCTTTAAACACTTAGAGACTAAAAGAAATATTGAAAGAGTAAAATTTTGAAGAGGTTTACGAAAGAATTTTTTAAAGAGTCGAGGAAAGCTCTAAGAAAAACAAAAGGTAATAATGTGAATCTTATTTTTTAAATTTAGTATACATGAAAATTCTCGAAATTTGATGTAGAAATTTAAAGGGTATGAAAGAATTAAAGAATAAATTAAAAATTTTAATATAAATTTTATGTCAGGTGTTGATGATCAACAATTAGGCGAAATTGCTGAAAGCAGCAAAAAATGCAAGGAGGTGATCCACGGGCAGCTTTAAGTGCTACGTGGTGAGTTAGATTTACTTTTAGTAATCGAGATAAATATGACGTATAAAGTGATGATATTTGAATTAATATTGAAGTAAGTGGGTGACATATGAAAGTTGGTTGATGAATATGATAAGAATAATTAATATGATAAGGTTTTATTATATGAGAAGTAATATTATTGAAATAATGATTGATAATTTGATAGGAACTATGAGGAGGTAATTTAATGAATATGATAAAATAATAAAGAGCTGGATAGCTAAATTGGATGTCTTAATGTATGCTTGTTTTTGTATTATTGTTCATATGCATATTTCAAATCATTGTTCATATGCATATGCATGAAATAAAAGAACCAAGAAGGCAGCCGGTCTAAATGAAAATAAAAGAACCGGGAAGGCAGCCGGTCTAAATGAAATTGTGACAGTCGATGTAGCTTAAAATAAGAAAATCGGGAAGGCAGCTAGTCTAAGCTAAAACATGTCGAGATATGAAAAAATGTTCCCGAATAATAATAATATTTAAATTCATGCAATGCATTTGCTTTAAGTGTTGATTATTATTGCTTGAGATGCTAAAGTGTTATTCTTGATTGTAAATTTATTGATAGAAGAATGAGTCTCACAGAGAGACAAATATGATGAGAAATAAATATGAAAATATAATATGATGAGAATTGTCTGAGTGATTAATTGTATGCTGTGAACCTCATAACGAGGTAATTATGAGATAAAATTGATAGTATCAAGATTATTAAATATATGAGAAAAAGATATTGATAAATGATGAGTATTATGATATGAGTAGTGATAATAAAATGCTATTATCAAATTATATGAGATATAGATTAATGAATATTGGAAGACTATTTATACAAATTGAATACTTCTAGTAAATTTAATTCACTGAGCTTGTGAAGTTCACCCCTCATTGTTAAATAATTTCAGGTAACAGGCATGACAGATAGATTGGTGAACTGATATTCAGATTGGGTTATTATCTGCAACCCACGTGGTCCACATCCTCAGACTAATGGAAAAAAAAATAATGTGTAAATATTTATGCATAATCCGTTGTATATACTGTTCAGTTGAAATCTGAATGATGTAACTCCCTTGTTGAGAGTTGATGATTTATATATGTAGAGAATTCAATTAATGTTTTTATATTGTTGCATATATGTGTCATACTGAAATTTCAAAAAGTGACACTGTTTCAAGAGTGATCAACTCGAAATAGATTATTGTATGCACTCTATATCTAATAGAGATTAATTTGATTAAATTGATATACAATGTATCTAATAGGGACAGCTGAGCTGTATGGTGTCCACCACTGCGCTAGAGCGCTCGGGGACTTCCAGCGAAGGTTAATGAAATGCATTTGTACACATAGAGGAGACATGAAAGAAAAAAAAAAAAAAAAAAAAAAAATTCACACTTCTCAAGCTCTCAGCTACTTCATGAAACCCGACAAGGACAATTATGCCTCTTTTACTAGAAATGTCTCAATTCATGCACAGAACCACAAAATGCATGTATTTTGTTTGCAGCTAAAAGCCAAAAAGAAAAAGAAAAGAAATAAGGTCGGGAGGGTACTGGAATGAAATATTGCATTTTGTTGCAAATGAAAGGGATATCGTAGAAGTGAGTCTATCATTAAGCACTCATTAAGCTACACTTTATGCATTCATTTACTCAAATACTTAAAGTGCTGATCATTTGAGTGTACTTTTAATTGATTTTAAAGCAACTCTATAACTAATTAACTAAGTTAAATGGTGTGAAAAAATAATGACATTGTTTTTTTTTTTGGAGATAATAATCCGATTTGAATTCGGGACATGTCCCCCATGAAAAGAGATTTGTATCCTCTATATTTGATAATTGAAATGAAAATCAAGTTCACGGTAAAATTGAATGTCACTATAATAAATTTAAATTTGAATACTCTTCACTTAATGATGTGATATTTAATCTTAACTACATTTTAATTATCAAATGAAGAATATTCAAATCTCATATAAAGATCATGTGAAAAGTGGTCTAAGTATAAGAACTAGTTAGAGTTCATTACCATTAAATATGAGCAATACCGTGGAATGAACTTATACCATGCTAATTTATATATATATATATATATTAGGGTACGTTAAATGAAGCAAAATGAGATTGGAGTATTTTATAAGAACGACATTGATGTTTGATTGAAGTGTTTGAGATTTTTAGAATAATATTAATGAAAAGAAAATGAAAAATGGAAGATTATAAGGGATCCGATGATAATTGATTATGGCTTTGATTTCAAAGTATTCAAGAATGAGATAATTCCTATATATTTATGGAGGCTTTCAGTCTCATTTCCGTCTCTGATAATTGTCTTTTTAAAATTCAAATATGGATAATGTTTATCTATATTTCCTAATCATCTTTATCTGATAATAAAATATGATTTTTTATATATATTCTGATCATCTCAGATATGGTCTTCTCCAACTAATAAGAGATGAATCCTTATTACTTCAAATTTGAGATAAAATCTTTAGTTGGTTGAGTAGTCAAAACTAATCTGAAGTAAATAGTAACCATTAAGACAAAAGATCATGCTCTTATTACATTTACATATTTTCAATTGTACATGATCATCAATCACAACTAGATTACATCAATTCTAGAGTTTTCATAGTTTAGTGATGTTTATATCCTTACATTTTAGAGATATATGAGAATTCACCTTTTGAGTGTGGATGAAATTGTGGAAAAAAAAGTTGGTTTTAGCATATCTTAATTGTTAATCACATTTCTTTTTTAAAGATCGATCTCAAATAATTTGCTATGATCGAAGTAAAAAATGAAACAGAGAATAAAAGAAGGAAAAAAAAAAACTCTTATAGTTTGATGCAAACTATAATTATATTATCCTATATTAATAATTAAAAATATAATAATGTATCTCTAAACTATGATTATCGTTAATCTTTTTGATCAAGATTAATCTAAATTAGTAAAACAGTATTACAAAGATTGCGTTAGGGATAATATTTTAATTTGTTAACATTTAATTCTTCACAAGTGATAATTAATTATGATTGAGATTTAAAATTGAATTAATATATATATATATATATATATATATATTTAATATAAAATAGTGTAACTATAATTTGTATGAAACCATAGAGACGTTTTTGTAAATTTTCCTAAAAAACTCTTAGGATTCACGATTTAAGCATTGCTTAAACTAAATAAAATTAAATGGATTGTTTAACGGAAGGTGGGGTTGGATGAAGAAGATACATTGAATTTACAGCTCGTGACTAATTTCATTGCACTGCCCCTACTTCACTACCCGCCAGCGGGCTCAAATCAGCTCACAAACAAAAGACAATCAGTGATTCACCGATTCCTCGGGCTCCCTCAGGTGATCTGACGCAAAAGCGTGAGAGCAAAACAACACTGAGCAAATCGACAAATCAATTATCCATAGATTCGTCCTCGTATTCTTCACCTCCTTATCTCTCTCACATAATCCTCTACGGTACTCTCTGTCTCAGTATAACTATACATATGCGTCTGATTGTGTGTATATATATGTTTAATTGATTGCGGGCTATCACGGGCTTTTCCTTGAAGAGTTTACAATTTGAGATTGTTATGCTGATCTTAGGGCTTATCAAGTTAATCCCTTTATTGATTTTTATTCAATTTATCATATTTGCAAGACTAACTGTTTATTGCTTCATTTTATGCTTATCCATTTAACTGTTTCAGTTCTATTTAAATTTGAGTGTGTCCGTGTCTGAAGAATGGTTTGCAAAATTTTATATACGAATTTGGATTTGCTATTTGCGTTTTTTTTTTTCTTTTTCAATTTTGGGTACTTTTGTGAGTTATGTATTTTACGTCATTTTTTTCTTTTCCCTGTTAAGAGCGGAGAACTTAATTTAAGTTGTCAGATTGTTGTATGTATTACCAAGCTTGAAACAACTGAAAATGAAAGGACTTAATTAAAATTCCTTGTGGTTTTTTGGTGGTTGTTTTTTCTCTTGCTTTCTCAGCACAGGAACAGATGATTAGGAAAATAAGCTTTCCTATGCGTGTTTTATTTGTAATAACAAGGATTAGTGTGATTTAGTTGTTGTTATCTGTTGGTGTAATTGAGGCTTGTGTTGTTATGCTAGGTGCTATATGCTACGGAATTGATTAGCTACCATGCATATATATTGCTGTCCTTTGGGTTCACGGAGGGCTGGATTTTGGGCTTGTTGCAGAGAAAGAAAGTTGCTTTTGAGTGCTCTCTCATAAACTAAAGATCGAACCCGATTTGGATGGTTGATTGACTACGAGTTTGACATAGAGTTTTGGTGATATAGGTTGCTTTAGAAGTAAGCTTTGTTCTAGTAAATAATCGGATTGGCTATCTTGTTATTAGTTTTTCGCTGTATTACTTGCATCATGCCAGTTGTTCAAAAGCTGTATGATGCTTGCAAAGCATCCTTCTCTACCAACGGCCCAATTTCAGAAGAAGCTCTTGAAAAAGTTTGTTCTATTCTAGGTGGGAAAATAAGTGCTTCTTCATGTATTATATGGGGCTTTTCAAATTAGAGAAGTTTTTCTGGAAAGTCTTTAATTGAGCCATATCATTTCTAGGCCCTTTATTGCTTATTGTTTTGACATGTCCATATAATGATATTTCAGATGAATTGAAGCCTTCTAATGTGGGTCTCGAACAGGAGGCTCAGTTGGTTCGTGGATGGAAAGGTTTGATGAATGGTAGCAATGGAAAAAAAGGGTGTAATGGCAGTCATCAGTACCTGCCTCCAATAAAATATTTGCACTTGCATGAATGCGAGAGATTCTCAGTAAGCAATTGAAGAACCATAGGCTTTAACTTCCATTTTTATTTACTCATTCGCATTTTTTGACTTGACAATCTTGATTCTTGGATATGGTACAGCGGATTGCTTGTTTTTGTAAAATTTGAAATCTGGAATAATAATATCTGCTTGATAATTTTTGGACTTTGTTACTCATAAAAGAATTTTTATTTTATTTTGTTGCAGATAGGAATCTTCTGTATGCCACCTTCCTCTATCATACCACTTCATAATCATCCTGGAATGACTGTGCTAAGCAAACTTCTCTACGGTTCATTACATGTAAAATCATTTGATTGGTTTGATTTACTGGGGCCTGCTGATCTGTCTCAAGGTGTTTATTTTTCTCTACCTTGGCATTTCTTTAAGGTTGATCTTGGCACTAGTGGGTGAGGTAGCTTTAAGATATGTTTATATTTTGCAGAACACTAGTTATCAATTTCTTTTAGACTTCTTTAGCAATGCGGCTAAAGAACACTGTCTTCTCGTAAAAAAATTCATTGACTCTACACACTTCTTTCTTTCTTTCTTTCTCATCTTTCAAGTGAGGGAAGCGATCCATGGGTATGGGGCACAAGCAGAACAAAGACCCTCACCTTCCCACTATCCTTTAGCTTGACTCCAAACTTACACCTATTTAAGACATTTACAAGGAAGCTCGTTTTAGTGAAGTACTTATGTTTTGGTTAGAAGATTGAGGTGGCATCAATAGATGATAAATTGAAAGAATTTCTTCGTAGATGATTTGGACATGTGCAATGTAAGCTTAAGGACAGTTTGTATGTATGAACGATTTGATTCAAGTAAAAGGTGTGAGGTGTAAAGGTAGATCAAACGTAATGTAAGTTGGAGTTATGGTGAAGGATCTAATCTAGAAGAGTCTAAAGGAGGATATGATCTTAGATTTGGCTAATTGGATAAAAGGGGGGTGTAAAGGTAGATCAAACATTATGTAGGTTGAAGTAGTGAAGAAGGATCTATCTAGAAAATTCCAGTGGATGAAATGGTGTTTAGATTTGGCAAATTGGAAGAAAGGGATTCATGTAGTTTTGGATGTCACTGTTTCAACTTACATTCAAAAGGAAGAATGTAATATAAAAAGACTGGTTGCTGTATACCTGGTCCCAGACTGTACTTTTGCATAACTGTGGCAGAAAAATTATGTTGGGAAAACTCTTTTTTAAGGAGAACCTTTATTTATGTTTCTTTTGGGAAGATAACTTCCATCAAATCATCTTTTATGATTTATGGTTCTCTGTGCTTCTTGCTGCGAACTAGTTTAGGACAACCTACTTGGAAAGATCTCTCTCCATTATATCAATTCATCTCATTAGTCCTTTGGGCCATGATTTATGAGCAGTGATTTCTCTCCTATGCCCTCTCAACATTTGTTCCACCTTCATGCTTGCTTTTTTTGGAGGATACCATTATGAGGTGCATTCGGTATTTGGAGAGTATATACTATGTTGGGTCACATTTTAGGACCTGTAGTGAGGTGTTTCTCTAAAGTAAAGCCACTTTACATAGTAGGGCCTGGTGATGCAATTGTAACAGTTGTTCCGTAAATTATGCAGTGATGCTACATACTTTCGGTAGCATTCTCTATTTAACTAAAATACGGTTAGAATTTCAGGTTTTAAGAAATCACTAGATGTATATAAACTAGATGACGGTTGTCTTATACCTTGAGTTTAAATTTCTTCCTATCGGTTTCTAGTTACTCTCCACGTTAGAGAAATTTGCAGATTTGAGTCATAGAAGAAGGGTGATGGGAGAATTAAGTTTAAATGCAGAGAATAATGAGACAATGAAAAAGACTATTTTATTTCTTGGATCTCTGCTAAGAAAGCTCTTTATATGTTTTGAAATGCCATATAAATGTGGCATCTTGACAGAAATTCAGAGATGAAAGATGCAGAAAAATTTGCATCTTTTCTACAATTTCTTTGCATGACTACAAATTTGTTGTTTTGGGGGTATTATATCGTACTTGGGTGGATAATTAATCATCTGAACAAAACTTCAGAACCTCCAAACCATGAAAACTGCTTCTACCGTCCAGAAAACTTCTGCAGCATTACCGCCATAATTGCCATAAATTCAACTACAAGGACCATTCAACACAATAGTCATCTCCAAGGTACCTTTGGCTAAATACCAAGACCTGCATGGCTGTTGGAGATGAACTATAGCATGTGTTTCAATATTTTATAGTTACTGTAGATATTGCCATTGCCAAGGTGATAAGAACAGTGAACAGGTTGGGAGTAGGCTGTTGTGCTGTTGATATTAGTCTGTTGACTCGAGTGTGAAATATCTACAACAAGGACATAAGAAAGTCTGTACCATATGAGGCTTGGATATAGCTTAAACCTTTATGAACAATTTTATGGAGAGTTTTTTTATAAGTACAAAAAGCACCAAGAGGGAAGATCATCGTTATTTACAAATAAATTTTCTTTAAACAAAAAATTAATAGTATTGAACCAATTATCCGCAATAGGTCTTTCAATACCATCAAAAGACCTCCACTCTCTCTCTCTCCAAACTATCCACTAAATAGAGAGTGTAATTAAATCTAAAGCTTTCTTGACATCCTTTTGAGCCTTTAAGCCACTCCAATCTCAAATTTTGTCTCTCATTGAACCAACAACCGCCCAAAAAACCCTCACAATTCTATACGCCATCTCCCATAAATTCGTAGCTTGAGAGCACTCTACCATGAAATATGGATTCGGCACACTCCTTACAAATAAAGCATATATTAACAATAACCTTCCATCTCCTTTGAAGATTGTCAAGAGGAAGTATTCTATCTCTAGAGGCCTCCCAAACAAAAAAAACTTACTTTCTTAGGTGCTTGAGTGCACCAAATTGCTTTCCAAGGGAAGTTAGAATGCTTGTTTGCAAGGGCTCTATCACCAAGAATATTGTAAAAATCTTTCACTTTAAAACCTTTATCTAGACTGGGCTCCCATCTCATTTCATCCTCTCTCTCAACCTCAATTCTAGTATTGTATAAGGAATCCAAAAACATTGCAACATCCTCAATTTCCCAATCATGAACATTACAAATAAATGACACAACCCAAGATGCTCCATCATTAGTTAAAGAGTAACAAGAGTGAATTCGCATTTCCTTATCTCTCACAATGCTAAAAATTGTTCGGAAATTTATCCTTCAATGGAGTATTCCCACACCAAAAATCATACCAAAGTCGAGTCCTTGCTCCATTACCCACCAACACTTTTACAAAAAGCCGAACGTCTTCCCACCCACTCCTAATCCACTTCTACACTCCCACTCCATAGGCTTCCCGAGGTGCCTTAGACATCCATCCATCACTTTCTTGCCCAAATTTGGCCTCCACAACTTTCCTCCACAAGTGATCTTTCTCGATAGTAAATTCCAAAGCCATTTACCAAGAAGGGCTTTATTGAGTAAAGAGATGGACTTAAGACTAAGACCCAATCTCTCTAAAGGTTTCTTAACCACATCACATTTTACAAAATGATACTTAAAAATCCTCTTCTAAGTTGCCTCAAAGGAATCTCCTTTGAATACCCTCTAACCTTTTAGTCACCGAACTAGGAATAGGGAATAGAGACATATAGTATATGGGAAGACTAGATAGAGTACTTTTGATAAAAGTGAGTCTACCTCCTTTTGAAAGGTAGTGATTTTTCCACCCGGTTAATCGCTTCTCAAACTTTTTTACAATCGGATTCCAAATACTTTTGTCTTTGAATCTAGCCCTACGAGGAAGACCAAGATAAGTAGAAAAGATCCCACCTTACACCCCAACAATCTTGCAAGGAAACGACCATTACAAGTTTCATCTAGAGGGATTAAATCACTTTTATCAAGATTAACCTTGAGACCCAACACCACTTAAAAGCAAAGAAGAAAACACTGTAAGTGCAATATTTGAGATGCTTTCGCCCCACAAAAAACAATCACATCATCGGCGAAGAGAAGGTTAGAGACATTCATGCTACCACCATTCCTTCCCACTTTGAAATCACTCAACAATCCCATCTCAGTACCTTTCAATAACATCTTGGTAAAGGCCTCCATAACCAAGGTGAATACGAACGGAGACTAGGGATCCCCTTGTCTAATTCATCTAGAAGCTTGAAAAAATCCCGATGGATATCTATTAACCAAAATGGAGAAAGAAGTAGATGACAAGCATTTGAGAATCCATTTGCACCATTTATCCCTGAATCTCATCCGTTTCAATAGATAGATAACAAAATTCCGACAAACATGATCATACCCATTTTCCATATTAAGTTTACAAATTACTCTCCCCCTCCATTCTTAAGTTGAGCATCCACTATTTCGTTAGCTATTAAGACGGCATCTAGAATTTGTCCCCCCCTTTATAAACACATTCTGATTGTGACTCACTACTTTACACATCACTTTCTTCAATCTAGCAGTTACCACTTTGGATAAAAGCTTGTAAATACAACCCCCAAGACTAATAACCTCTCCCACCTTCTTAGGAATCAAAGAGATGAAAGTGGCATTTAGACTAGTCACAAACTGGATGCATGAAAATCCTCAAATAGCCTAATAACATCCCCCTTAATAACCTCCCAATTATGAATTAAGAAAGCCAAAGTAAAACCGTCGGGCCCTAGTGTTTTATCTCCATCACAATCTCGAAGAGCAACAACAATTTCTTCCTCAAAGAAAGGATGCTCAAGCCACATAACATCTTCCTCATCAATTCTAGAGAAATCCAGATCATCCAAGTTTGGCCTTTCATCACGTCCCTTTAAAGAGATTCTCATAGAACCCACTAATTGCTCTTTTAATATCATCCTGCTCTTCGAACACCATGCCATCAACCTCAATAGAATTAACAAAGTTAAATCTTCTATGAGCATTAGCCATACGATGAAAATACTTGGTGTTTTTATCTCCCTCCCTTAGCCACAATTCTCTAGATTTTTGTCTCCAATAAATTTCCTCCAAAGAAATGAGCTTTAGCCAATTCCTTCTTAGCTTATGATCTCTGTCAATTTCAGTCGTCAAAAGACCCTCTTACCTCTTTCTCATCATACCCATTTATTTCACCCAACAAAGCATTATGGCTGAATTAATGTTACCAAAGGGTTCTTTATTCCATTTTTGCACTTCAACCTTCAAATTTTTCAACTTCTTAGCCACCACAAAGCTAGCAACACCATTAACAATAACACCTCCCACCAGCCTTTAACAAGATCATGAAACCCATCCACCTTCAAACACAAATTTAATTATGGAGATTTTAACCTAACTAGCTTACCACTTTTTGTATTGCTGTTTCGTTTGATTCAATTAGGAGGATGCAGTGGTAAGAACATCTTCTGAAGTACATTTTCCCTCAATGTGAAACAATGATGCTGGTATTTAGTGAATTGGTTAAGAGGTCCTTCGTGCTTTTACGTCTCAAAAGGAGTTGTGGTTTATGCAGTTTCTGATCCCATCATTATAGGTAACCCACTAAACTGACCTATCAGTTAACAGAAAATGAGAGGGTTCATAAAAATGAATTAGTGTTACAAGCATTGGAAATATAATTAGATACCCTAGAAAAATAGTGACTCTTCCAGCTTGCTAATACTCTTGGACATATGTTAGGCAGATGTTATGATGTCCTTTTCATTGGGTAGCTTTCGAACTGTTGTAGCATGATCCTTTTTCCACCATCAATACTGTTGCAACATGAAGTTAGTTTCTTCTTGTTATGAAATTTAATTATGATATTGTTTCATGGCAGAATAGGGTGATTCACTAAACCTTCAGCTTATTTTAAATCTCATCCTCGCCGCAAGAGCAAATGAGATGATATGGATACTATGTTTTCCACGTTTAGTGTGGTGAAAGTCTTATTCAAGTGGCCTCATAATTTTTTAACTCATTAATAATAATTCTTAGGCTTAACGTTTCTATAAAGTAATTATGTTATCTTTTTATTGCTTCCATTCAAAGATTAACAACTCCTTCTCTGGTGAAAATTCAGTCAGACCTGCAAAACTTGTTAGAGATTGTGAAACGACTGCACCTTGTGGTACAACAATTCTTTATCCAACAACATGAGGCAATATTCATTGTTTCAAAGCCTTAACTCCCCGTGCTTTCTTTGATATTCTTACACCTCCTTACGCCTCAGAAGATGGGCGACACTGTTCTTATTTCCGGAGGATCCCTCCAAGAGATCTAGAGGGTATATTTTCCTTTTCCCTTTTGCCCGTAATTTGTTAAAATAATTTTGCCAAAATATCTTGTGTTCTTCAATTTCGAAAATAAACTATTTTTTTTTCCTTCCCGCAAAAGGTGTTGATCAAATGTGTGGTATAGACCCATCTGAAGTGGCTTGGTTAGAAGAGATTCAGCCTCCTGAAAACTTTGTGGTCCGAAGGGGGCTGTACAAGGGCCCTACCATTAGACGGTAAAAGTTATCTGATAGGATGTACTACCATACCAGAAATCAGATTGGTTCCACAAAATGAGATGTTGAGGTGATTGTTGAATGTAAGCTTCAATCTCCATATATGGCAACAAGTACTATTGTTACATATGTCCCGGATTTAATTGTACATATTTTATATCAGCTTAGTGGCCAATGCCAATTCTTAGGACATTTTCTTGATCTTTTAATTGTTGATAACCAGTTTTAGGAGTTGTTTCTCCAATTTGGATCTTTATTGTTGGCACACACCGACAAAATGGTTTCAAAGTAGTTTTTGAAACTGTTTTTGACAAAATAGTAGTAAAATTAAAAAAATGTGCAGTGTTTGATAAGATAACAGAAAAAATTGTTTCTTTCTAGAAACTATTTTTCACTTTCAAAAACTGTTTTGAGGTGTATGGTCAACTTGTGTTATTGAAAACTTTAATTATTTTATAAGCTCTTCTAAATGGTACTTTATCCTTTTTTTTCCTCTTTGGTAGGTGCACTGTTTTTAAAAAAAAAACCTCTTTGCTTTCCTTTTCTTTCATTCCCCTTATACCATCAATCCAAACATAAGGTACCTGTTGTAATTTCATTCTTAATCTTATTCCTCCTTATGTATCCCTCCATCACCTTCCCTATCTTTTGTCCTTCTAGTTTCCTCAACATGGGCTACCCTCTCGACACGAGCTGAGCTATAGATTTATGTTGTTGATGCGCAATGGTTTCCAAGCCATCAGGTTGATGCAAGTTTCACAGAGCAAGCCATATTCTAGAGAGGGGACTATCAAGATTTTGGTTCCACCGACGCCAGAAAAGTATTTGCTATGATAAGACTTTACTGATAATTCCTCCAAAGTCCAAACTATCTCTGGCAACATGAGCTCCTGTTGATCTATTTGGCACCTCTAGAATGCTGCTCAGAAACCTATTTACCCAGTTTGAAGAGCTTGGTTTATCAGAATTTGGAAGGAGGAAGAAAGTCCAAGAGACTTTGGATTGTGTCCAAGTCCTCTCTAGTAAAGGAAAGGGAAAAAATCTCTTAATTTGTCTGCAATTTGAAAGAAGTAGGGACTAATTTTGTATGGTAGTTGCACTTACCAAACCAATAAATTCATGGACCGCCACTCCCCCACCAACTGACCTAATTTATTTCTTATCCTTTTTCGCTAATTTCCTCTACCTCCTTGACTCTTATGTTAAAAATGAAAAATACATCCAAACAATTTTTTTTTTTGGTAGTAAAGACATCTATACATTAAGTGTCTGGCTGTTGAACATAATGAAGAGAATAGAATTATTTTTATCTTAGAGAGTGCGTTTGATGGTCGGGAGAAAGATGAGATATCTCATACGTTGATAATAATATAAAATTATTATGTTTTGAATGATAAAATGAGATATTCTATATTTTTATTTGTCTATTTAATTTTATCATTTTGCTCATATGTCCATCAAACTTATCTGTGTAAGTCATATTCCAAATCTTGGAACAAACATATTATTTGCTACAACCATAGGGAGTGCAAGTTAAATTTGACCGTCACACTCTCAGAGTCTCAGGTCACTTGAAAATGATATTTTAAAAATGAGGGCTCAATTACTTTTGCAAATCAAAACGAGGGTTCAATTGATAATAGATTTGAAAGGCGTTTGGATTGAATTTAATTCAATTTAAATTCAAATTCTTAAATCTTTTTAAAACAAATTTTGCCTTGAAGAAATTTTAGAAATTAGATTTAAAAGGCACTAAATGTCTCCTTATTTTACTTAGGAGAATAATAAAACAAAGAATCACTTAAAAGTTTTGGATTTTATATTCTATAACACTTAAAATTACTCTGCGATACAATTTGAGTTCAGATTTAAACAAACTTAAAAAATTAACAGATAAAATTATAGAAACTCTTGTTTAACATTTCATTATGTCTTTAAAAATGGGTTGTCTCTCCGCAATTGTTTTTTCCGGTTTCACTTTTCTACATCTTGAATAAAGTATGCTTTCATAAAGGACAGCATATCTCATATGCAGTTTTTTTTTCTTTGCTATCACTTGTCAAGACCTTTGAGTTACTTAAACACAAAATCGATTTACAAGTATCATCATTAGTAAAATCACATGATTATAATTTTAAATTGAAAATAAACTAACCCAGACGAAGTAAATAGAGGAGGCTTAGTTTCTGTTTATAAAAAAAATCCGTTGGCTGCAGCCCCCACTTGCATTGATGATCGGCCATATACTATAGGTAGATGGCAATATGATCATGATTTGCTATTGTTTAATCAAAATTTTATTCTTTATGTCTACCAGTTTGGGACTGTCCACTATCTATCAAGTATAAATGGCGGTAAAGGAGCACCTAAGTAAGGACAACATTTTGGTCAGCGGGTTCACTCGATCAATAAGTATCGATCCAATCACAATTCTGGATTATGTACTAAGACCCAATTTTTTATTTTGGAGTAATTACTAAGATCCAAGTGAAACAGAGAAATGGTTTACTAACAATAATAAGAAACAAATTAATATATAATAAAGTTAATTAGTTAAATTATAATATGATCAATCAGACATGATTCTCCTTTATGGTAACACTTATAATATTCTTACAAAAAAAAAACACTTATAATATTCCCACTACATAATATATTTTTTTACAGACCATGTCATGCAGTACTACGTAGTGATGCTAGGTTTGTTGTCTTCATCCACGAAATAATACCCAAAAAAAAGAATAACTAATTCTTTGAAAGATTTTTAATAAAAAATATTTAAAATGTCAACTCCCAATGCATATGAGAAGACAAATAAACAGTGTTTTCTAGGTATCTATTTTCTTAATAAGTTTTTTTATGGCGCACCCTTTTTCTCTTCTCTTCTTCGCAGTTTAATTTCTCTGTTGAAATCCTTACTTTAATCCTTAGAAGATCTGTCCTCTTTCTCTCTTTGTCACTGTGGGGCACACATAACGAGCTAGTTCTGGGTGTCTTTTAGCTAAACCTAATCTTTCAAGTGATTCCTCTTCTTTCCCAAAGACTATTAAGAGAAGACTAGCTCTCTCTCTCTCTCTCTCTCTCTCTCTCTCTCTCTCTCTCTCTCTATATATATATATATATATATATATATATATATATATATGTGTGTGTGTGTGTGTCATGTGGAAACAAAACAGTCCAAATTTTCTCTGATGAGCCTTGAAAAGTAAACCCTTTGGATTGAAGGGGAAAGAATAGAGAAACGATTTGTGTCTTTGCTCTGCTTAATTTCCACTATGTTCATACCCTGATCCCCTTCTCCAAATTTCTGTCCAACTGAATTGTTTTCTTGTTTTCTGCATTATTCATTGATGTACTCTACATCCCCTCTCTCTCTCTCTTTATATATATATATATATATATATATATGAGGGTTGATACCATCATACAAATCCGTATGTTACACGTGTGGTGCTCACACGTGCTCAATCGATTACATGCGTGCATTGCATTGTCGGTTGTGATTAACTTTGCAATTCTCATGTATGCATATATATTGATTAACTATGCACAATGATCCCCATCAAATTTTTGTACGAGGGTTCATTGTAGATACGATAAAGGTATTTGAATTCCCAAAACTATCGCCCTTTTTGATATTGGTTCTAATAATCAATCACAACTCAACCTCTCACTTGCTACAGTGCCAAACAATAATTTTTTTAAAAATTAAAATGATAATTTATCAGTTAAACTTTTACACGTGTCGCTCAATTACTAACTGACTATCTGGATGATGAAAAAGATCATACACGTGTTGCTCATTTACTAGGTGACTAAGTGGTAGAAAAATGAATCATGATCTTCTTCATTTGAGAATTGAAATGAACTCAAGTTTATAGTGAGATTGAATGTCACATCATCAAATAGAGAATATTCAAATTCAAATTTATCATAATAATATTCAATTTCATTATAAACTTGATCTCCATTTAAATTCTCAAATAAAAAAGATCGTGATCTATTAAAAAAAAAAAGGACAAAAATAGAGGTCCAAAGAGCAGCACCATTAATCATTAAAACTTAAAAGTATAATTGTATATTAAGTATTACTAATAGTAACTTTTTTAACTCATATAAATTATTGTACTTTTGTATGTATAGAAAAAAGTGGATTAATTAGTTTTAGACTTTACTTTAGTCAAACGGGCAGCTCATGCAGTAGGTAAATGTCCTCACCTCAGATTCAGTACCTTAAAGCAACAAACTTTTAGGGTACTCAAGGATCGATCCTGGCTTTTGCAAAATATCAATGGCACATTTTCCAGTACATCCAAAATCAGGCATTTTAACTAGATAATACCCAAAATTTGATTTCTTTTTGCAGAATAATATTATTCCTGACTCTGTTACAGGAATGTCACACAATTAAGGTATTTAATTTATTCATCCATTTCTATTCCCCGTAAGGGTCTTGATGCTGAAGTCAAGGTTTCAGTACTCCCAGCTGATCATTCAACAAAACAAATTCACATTTTATCAGAATGCTAGCTAGGAAAGTGATCATCAATATATATACCACTTGTTTGAATTATAGTAAGTCCCACCAAAATTGACCAAATTCTAGATTTCACTCCATAGAATTTCCAGCCTCTCTCACATTATAATTCTTAATTGTGTTTATTAATATTTTTTTTTTGTGTGGATTGGGACCAATAAATCAAAGTCATAGCAACATATGCATTACAAAATAAAGCTGTGTACACTAACAATAAGAACATGGGGACAGAAGCACAATGCCATGATATAAAAAGAAAGTCTTTGTTTTAGGTAGGAAAAAATTGATGGGTTGATCAAGAAAATGGCCCCCACATTCCTTTATAACTATTAAATTTTAGGGTTAGACTTAATAATTGTTGTTTAATTATCATATTAACAATGAGAGGAGTCTCTAACACAGTAACACAGGTCAAACATTCAATTAGTTAATAGACAGAGAGAGAGAGAGAGAGAGATTAGAAATTACATGGAGGGACAACTGTCAAAGGAGAATCGAAGGGGGGAAGGAGGAAAAGGGTCACATGATATCCAACAGTTTCATCTGTATCCATAATGTTAGCATTATTGCAATTATAAAGAGCACAAGTGGTGTGTCCAAAAATCGTTGATTTTTATAAATTCCATCAAAGTCTTAGAATATCTGATTTTTGATGACTTTAATTCCATGCTTCAATGATAAAATTTCATCCCTAGGAAACCAAACTTCATTATAACATTACCAGCTTTCTCTCCCTCTCCCTCTCCCTCTCTTTTTCTTCCTCTCTACCCCATAAGTTTGTATCAATCTGTCAAGTGATCTAGTGGGTATGCAGGGATTGATCCGTCGATATGTTTGAATCTTAAGTTAGATGTTATCTGATCATCAAGAACTTGGAAGGGGAAGGATCAAGGAGATAGGCAGTTTCAACATCAATGGTTTGTACATATATACTGAAAAGAAGGAGTAATTCTTTGCGTTTCGGTGATATAATTGCTTATATTTTTGGTTTTTATCTCTTAACTAAAGATTTTATGTTTTGAATATAGATCTTCCTCATCTTCTTATTTTTTTTCCTTAATTATTTTGAGGCCAGTCAGTTATAAATTTATAATTGTAGATGGTATTTTTCTCCCCCAAGAACTTTGGAAAAGAGGAAACTTTTTCCGTATGTCAGTTCCTCAATCTCAACTGGATGGCAGTTCTTCTTCTTCTTCTTCTCTTTTTTTGGAAGACAACATTAATAGCTGATTTTTTTTTTTGCTTTATTTCAAAATTCATTCAATTCTTATTTCTGTCATGACCTAATTCAATATTATTGCATGTCATTAAAAACCCAACCTATTTGTTTTATAATTAACACATAGTTAGGTACTTCAATAGCTTCTTGTTGCAATGATACTTTTCTAGGAATCAAGGGTCAAAGTATAGCTGCAGCTAGCTAGCTTATATTTTATTTATTTATTGGATTCCTCTATATATATATTACCTATTGCTATATTCTTATAAACTCTTGACATAAATCATCACTTTGATTGTATATTATTATTATTGTTGTTATTGTTATTATTATTATTATTATGTAATAAATTCTTTTCCTGGATTGGTACTAAAATCTTGAAACAGCTTAATTTCTAGTAAAATATTTCTCATATTTAGCTAATGCTTACTTGTCTTCTATAATTCAGTCCCTAGCCATACTCTCTAGCTATTATACACAGGTGGATCTGAAGTTCTGAACCACCCTAGTTAATTTTTTTTTCTTTCTAACATATTAATTCATTGAAAAACTCATGTGATCATTTATTTATATCAACATCCCAATTTCATTTTATACCTTTTTAAGAGCTAACTGTTGGTAGTGAATTAGTATATTTTACTTAAAATATTCATTATGGCATCTCTGACAAATGTGCAGAATGACTAAAAGATTCTGGATAGAAACGAAGAATTGAGATGAGTTGTTAACCGATCGTTTGTCACCCACGCACATTTGGATTAATACGTAAGTCTGACATAATGTACATGACCTTTATTTTCTTGTTTGTTTTGTTTATCGATTGTTTTTATGTTGCATTGTGCTCTTTGAGTGGATTTGTAAATTTATTTTTTTTGGGTGATAAATTGGCATTCTTCTTAACAACAGTTCATTATTTTGAAACTACTTTCATTTATATAGTTGGTTGATATACTCTATACAGGTTTGAAAAATTAATTAAAACCCTAGCTAACAGAAACTGTGAGGATCTACAATAATTTTTAATTAATGTTCATTATAATTTCAATTTAGTATCTACCCTTTATGTGGTTAATATTGTTGGTGGGTTGAAAAAGGGCTATATGTCTTTTATTGTTCCAGCAAAGAAAAATGTGAATATTCTACTATTTCTTTATTTATTTTATTATTTTGGTTTTGTACATTAAGTGTAACTATATATGCATGTAATTAATAAATTGAAAATTTGTTTTGATGGTTAGCCAATAAGCTTCAAATGGCAATTCTTTGTTCTTAGATATAGTATAGCATGAAATCCAGCTGTTAATTAATTTGAAGCATATTAGGTCTCAACGTATTCAGATAATTAATTTCATATCCCTTCATTCTTTCAGGAAAAAAAAACCCCCTTGAAAACTCACAATTGAGAAGAGATCATCATAAGAAACTACTAATTAGAGATCAAGCCATGACAGAAGACATAGAGATCTATGATCAAGAAAAGAGTGAAGATCAGCAAGCTGAAAATATGTCCGTAGTTTCTTCCCAGAAATGCTCATCTTTCGATTTGAATGAAGAAGCTAGCAGTGAAGAAGAGGATGATGTTATTGCCAAACAAATCGTTGATGATGAGGAGAAGAGAATAGAAGGAAGTTCCAATAATAATAATAATAATAACTCGGAAGGAGACGATGAAAGAAGGACTAGAATTAGGCAATATGTTAGATCAAAATTGCCTAGGTTACGTTGGACTCCTGACCTCCATCTTTCTTTTGTACATGCTGTTGAAAGGCTTGGCGGACAAGAGAGTATGTTCTATTTTGATATTTTTTTCACCTTAATTTTTCCTTTCATATATATGATATATAATTCATTGAGAACAAATAATTTATTTTCTTTTCTTTTCATTGAATTAAATTTCTTTTGCAATATTGATGCAGAAGCAACTCCTAAGTTAGTTCTTCAATTAATGAATGTGAGGGGACTAAGCATTGCTCATGTAAAGAGTCACTTGCAGGTAAAATAGGGTTTAATTAATGTGTTGCTCTTTAATTAATTGTCACACAGTTAATAATTATATATTGTTTTTAATTTCCATTGCTATATGTGGTAATTTATGTTCTTATCATAATGTATATTCCACATGGCATGCAGATGTACCGAAGTAAGAAGCTTGATGAGGCTGGACAAGGTGAAGTTTGTTTCTTTGTTTGTATTTATTATTTTAATTATATGCGATTAATATGCCCTGCTAAAAATGGAGATAAACTCATCTGTTGTAAAAAATATTGTAAAGTAAAACATGTAGTACATATAAATTTTGATTATAAAGTGGTTCTCCCTACATTTCAATATTTAAGAAGTCCAAATCCATGTGAAAAATAGTGTATTATAGGTTTTACTTCATAATTTTTACTACAGAGGAGTTAATCTCGATAAGAAGAACACAACTAATTAAGGCCTATGTTGACAAAAGTCTTTTAATTCC
Organism: Bretschneidera sinensis; assembly: GCA_023935145.1. Classification (NCBI taxonomy): domain Eukaryota; kingdom Viridiplantae; phylum Streptophyta; class Magnoliopsida; order Brassicales; family Akaniaceae; genus Bretschneidera; species Bretschneidera sinensis. The sequence goes on along the minus strand of CM043697.1, from coordinate 106,927,731 downwards.
ACAAGGCATAGGGTTAAGCCAGTAAGAAGCAGAAAGATATAAATTACTAGTAGTAATGATCTCTTCACATTCTAGTTAGACATTCAAAAGAAACCACCCGAGTCTCCACTAGTAACGGTGTGCCATCAATCAAGTTTTGGATAGTAAAATCTTGTTTCCCCCCCCCCCCCTTGATTTGACCTCTTTGACACCTATGACAGATTTTGTGGAGTTGTAAGTTAGTGGTATATTTCTTTTAATTCCATAAGGCCTGGTTAAGCCAGTAAGAAGCATAAATATATCTATTACTAGTAATAATGATCTGTTCATATTTTGGTTGGACATTCAAAAGAAGCCGCCCAAGTCTTTACCAGTAACAGTGTGCCATCAGTCAAGTTTTGGATAGTAAAATCTTGTTTTTGTCCCCCTTGATTTGACCTCTTTGATACTTATGACAGATTTTGTGGAGTTATAAGCTGGTGGAATATTTCTTTTAATTCCACAAGGCTTAGGATTAAGCTAGTAAGAAGCATAAAGATATATATTACTAGTAGTAATGATCTATTCACATTCTGACTGGACATTCAAAAAAACCACCCGAGTCTCCACTAGTAACGGTGAGCCATCAATCAAGTTTTGGATAGTAAAATCTTGTTTTTGTCCCCCTTGATTTGGCCTTTTTGACACTTATGACAAATTTCGTGGAGTTGTAAGTTGGTGGTATATTTTTTTTTAATTCCACAAGGCTTAGGGTTAAGCCAGTAAGAAGGAGAAAGATATATATTACTAGTAGTAATGATATATTCACATTCTAGTTGGACCCGAGTCTCTACTAGTAATGGTGTGCCATCAATCAAGTTTTGTATAGTAAAATCTTGTTTTTGTCCCCCTTGATTTGACCTTTTTAATGCTTATGACAGATTTCGTGTAGTTGTAAGTTTGTGGTATATTTCTTTTAATTCCACAAGGCTTAGGGTTAAGCCAGTAAGAAGTAGAACGATATATATTACTAATAGTAGTGATCTATTCACATTCTGGTTGGACATTCAAAAGAAATTGCCCGAGTCTCCACTAGTAATGGTGTGCCATCAGTCAAGTTTTGGATGGTAAAATCTTGTTTTTGTCCCCCTTGATTTGATCTTTTTGAGATTTGCGATAAATTTCGTTGAGTTGTAAGTTGGTGGTATATTTCTTTTAGTTCCACAAGGTTTAGGTTAAGCCAGTAAAAAGCAAAAAGATATATACTAGGAGTAATGATTTATTCACAGTTTGATTGGACATTCAAAAGAAATTACCCGAGTCTCCACTAGCAACATTGTGCAATCAATCAAGTTTTGTATAGTAAAATTTTGTTTTTGTCCCCCTTCATTTGACCCTTTTGACACTTCTGACAGATTTCGTGGAGTTGTAAGTTGGTGGTATATTTCTTTTAACTCCACGAGGCTTAGGGTTAAGCCAGTAAGAAGGAGAAAGATATATATTACTAGTAGTAATGATCTATTCATATTATGGTTGGACATTTAAAAGAAACTGCTCGAGTCTCCACTAGTAACGGTGTGCCGTCAATCAAGTTTTGGATAGTAAAATCTTGTTTTTGTCCCCCTTGATTTGACCTTTTTGACACTTACAACATATTTCATGGAGTTTTAAGTTGGTGGTATATTTATTTTAATTCTACAAGGCTTAGGGTTAAGCATGTAAGAAGCAAAAAGATATATATTACTAGTAGTAATGATCTATTAACATTCTGGTTAGACATTCAAAAGAAACCGCTCGAGTCTCCATTAGTAATGGTGTGCCATTAGTCAAGTTTTGAATAGTTAAATCTTGTTTTTGTCCCCCTTGATTTGACCTTTTTGACACTTATGAGAGATTTCGTGGACTTGTAAGTTGGTAGTATATTTCTTTTAATTCCCCAAGGCATAGGGTTAAGCAAGTAAGAAGCAAAAAGATATATATTACTAGTCGTAATGATCTATTCAGATTCTAGTTGGGCATTTAAAAGAAGCCGCCCAAGTCTCCACTAGTAACGGTGTGCCATCAATCAAGCTTTGGATAGTAAAATCTTGTTTTTGTCCTCCTTAATTTGACATTTTTGACACTTATGACAGATTTCGTGGAGTTCCAAGTTGGTGGAATATTTCTTTTAATTCCACAAGGCTTAGGGTTAAGCCAGTAAGAAACAGAAAGATATATATTACTAGTAGTAATGATTTATTCATATTATGGTTGGACATTTAAAAGAAACTGCTCGAGTCTCCACTAGTAACGATGTGCCGTCGATCAAGTTTTGGATAGTAAAATCTTGTTTTTGTTCCCCTTGATTTGACCTTTTTGACACTTTTAACACATTTCGTGGAGTTGTATGTTGGTGGTATTTTTTTTTTTTAATTCCACAAGGCTTAGGGTTAAGCCAATAAGAAGGAGAAAAATATATATTACCAATAGTAATGATGTATTCACATTCTAGTTGGAAATTCAAAAGAAACCGCCCGAATCTCTACTAGTAACGGTGTGCCATCAATCAAGTTTTGTATAGTAAATCTTATTTTTGTTCCCCTTGATTTGATCTTTTTAACGTTTATGACAGATTTCGTGGAGTTGTAAGTTTGTGATATATATTCATAGGCCAAAAATTATTACAGTATCAGTAATATTTAGTCAAGAATTTTCTTGAAATTATGAGACAAAAATCATTCAAGTTTTGTAAAAGGGTTTTTCTAATATATAATCTATGCGACTCTTTTGGGCACTGGATAAAAAAAGATAAATAAGTTAGTTACGAAATAATTAATATTTTGAACTTATATAAAATATTAATTAAATAGTTACGGTTTAATCTACAAGACCTATAGATCCACGTTGTTTGGGTTTAACTTAAAACTAACTTAAAGCAGCCAATTTAACTTTAAATTTGATGCTTTAAGTTAGTTTAAAACCTAACCAACATCCTTATATGCATGCATACTATACTGATGGATTCATATAGTATAAAGTTTTGCGTTTTGTTGTACAGTACTCTGCCAAAACATAAGACCGATCCAAGCGAGACTTGATTTTGGGAGCATGTTAAACCAGATTACCAGTAGTTCTCCTCGTCAACACTTCAGAATGGAAAGTGGTGGAATTGTTCTAGCCCAAGATTCTGATCTTGAACATAGTAACACTCCAAGTCTTTTCCAGTCTCCCTTCTCCCAACAACAAGTGCTAGACTTCAAAGCTAGCTTTTCAAGGTAATTAATCATAATTAATTATGATCAGAATATATATATATATATATATATATATATATATATATATATATATATATATATATATATATATATATATGCACTTTAATAACTACAACTAGCAACAGGCACTCTCATCTCAACACAATATTCAGTGTTGTTTGGATTTGTAACAAGATCAGAAAACATTTTTTTTATTTTTCATAAAATCACGTACATTTGGATTAGTGTTATTTTAATTTTTTTTTTCTTCTCTTATGATAACAGTGCTATATTTTAATGAGAAAATAATTATTATCAAAAAACAAATCTTGTTATCAGAAAGATTTTTCAAAAAAATTATTTTTGAAAACACTACCAAACATATTTCATATGTCAAAGAAAACTGTTTTTTGTTTTTAAAACAGATACCAATGCGTACTTTGTTTTTGCTCACGGTAGCACATCTTTCTTATCATAGACACCAAGAGTGGACTTAATTATAATAATGATCTGCATGGTGCAATTAGGCCAATTTCTTCAGTCAGGAGCAAAGATCATTATGGGAAAGACAACAATTTCAGATCATCAACCTCCTTCCAGATTAGTCAATGCAAGTCAACAGCTCCAAGCCAAAATCATGCAATGGACGACACAACCATGAGAATTGGACGACCCATGAGACCTAGCCGATTTCTTGAAGAAAAACGGTGGCCTCCCTTCGACATGATTCATATTAATCGATGGAAGGTTAACAGAAATCCCTCCTCTGACGCCTCGGCTAAATTTAACATTTACTCTCGATCTCAAGCGCATTATAATGAATCTTGCAACAATCCAAGGTCAGTTGAATCCCCTTTTCTGTCGAATGAATTAGGAAATCTTGGCAAGGACACAATTATCAGGCAATTTCATGCCAACTCTCACAATTCCAAGAGATTTGAGCACCCTTTTCGATTCGATGGGGTACGTATAATTAAGAATATTAGATCAATCAATCACTTTACAATTTGAGGCAATTATTAATGTTGGTTATCTTCATTTGTTTGTGTTTATTTTATTTTTTTGGGTTGTTTTTAAAATGCAGTTGATGAATGAAGATAAAATGTTGAAGGCACAAGAATGGTTGCCTGATTTGCAATTGAGACTGCAGAGCCACAGAGTAGGATCAGATGAGGAGAGGACTCATCAAAGCACACATGAAATAAGCACTAAGCTTTCACTTTCTTAATTAGTCTTATGATGGTAAATGAGTAAATTCTTAATGATCATGTCACCTACGGCTAGATAGTCTATACAAATACATTGGACCAAATTAGGCCAACTAAGATTGAGTAGTACTTAAGGATCTGACTATGTAAAAAGAAAACCATAGAAGTGAGATCTTTGGAAGAAGTTTGTCTTTAAGCCAATACAAAGTACAGTAATGATGCTTTTGATAAATAATTCTTTTGATAGAAAATAATTACTGTAATCAGTTTTGCATGAAGCTGAACTCCACGTAGGTTTGTGAATGAGTTTTTGACTTGTTGCCTAGCTAGCTACTACATATGCATGTAGCATTTGCAACAGTATTCATAAGCATAATTTGGTGGATTAAAGGGTATAACTCATGGCCGGAAGTACTATACTAGCTAGCAAGATTACCTTTTAAGTTCATGAGACTTACATGTATATATATCTGGACTACATCATTGCACTATCTATAAAGGAGGTGGATGATCATAAATTTTTAAGTGCGTGATAAAATTTAGTGAAAAGTATATGTACCATTTTCTTTCTTTCTTTTTAATCCAAACATAAAATAAGATTAGTTATCAATCATCTGTAAACTAGCATATTAGTACATAATACGTGAACAAATGGGACAAAAATTTATTTGAATATATAGTTAATTTGATCAATTTAATTATGGTTAGAATAATAATTGTTACAAATAATTTTTGGTCCCACATGATCAAAAAAATTTCATTAAGTACATGTACATGTACCATTGCATGTCGAAGTGGAAAAATCTGATCTGATGTATCGACCCGAAATTGTATCAAGATAATATGATCGAACTTGACTCGAATGACCCAAAACGTGAAATGATCTAAATTCAAAATGACACAAACCTAACTCGACACTAACTCAAATGACCCAAACCAAAACGCAAAATGATTTGGATTCAAAATGACCTGAACCCGACAACTTGAACTCGAATGACTCAAAACTTGAAACAACGCGACACTAAATGACTTGAAATTATAATTTTTATAGAATTTTTTTAAAAAAATGATTTATTTTTTTAAGATTGGGATAATAGTTAATTAACTAATTGTCAAATAAAATAAATTATATCATAATTAATTAATTAATTGTTGAATTACATGTGTTAATGCGCTTGGTTCAACATTCTATTAATATGAGTAATTTTATTAGCTTCAAATAAAAAAAATAGAATGGAATGAAGTGATTAAATGAAATTTAATCTCTAAAATCTGGTATAAGATGTTACTAGTAAGAATAAATTCGTAGACCAGTTGTATGAGATCATTTTAGAATGAATTTTGGGTCTCGAGTCATAACATTGTATTTTTCATTCACAAATTAAATATATTATTTAAAAAATTCAACTTTGATTTATTATCAATTAATTTTTACAGATTTAGACATGCAACTCGCTTAGTTATATTATATGTAAATAATATATATTTTTAATTAAGTATAAATATCTATTTTGTTGACCCAATCAAACATGACCCGAGACCCGATATGACTCAAGATCGAAATAATCCCACTTGACCTGACCTGAAAGTGACCTATGACCTGAATGACCCATAAATCAATATGATCGAATCCAGCCCGACTTAGACTCAAATGACCCGCAAAACACTTTGTAAGTTTCTTCTACAAAGATCAAACACGATAAGAAAAGGCAACAACATTTGTCATAGCTGAAAATCTCCTAATCGTCGCTAATAGTTATTTGCGATGGGATCCAGTCGCTAAACTGGACATCGTTGATAGTCATAGCTAGTGACAAGGCAAAATCCCGTCACTAATATGTGTTTCAGCGACGAGAATTCCTCTCGCAAATGTTTACATGTTATATATCCTACCAAAAAATAATAATAATATTTTAATATATTCAACGAAGTAATCTGCAATGGGTAGTCACCTCGCAACAAAAGTAACTAAGTAATAGCGACACGAAAGCCCTCGCTGAATTATTTTATTTTATTTTATTTTAATCAGTATATATCAGTGACGACAACCGTTACCAATGTCGTCGCTGATACGAGTTAATTATTTATTGTATTTAAATTATTTATTTACTTTTGCTAGTCATCAGCGAGGGCAATCCGTCGCAAATGTCATGGCTGATATCAAAATTTAATAACCTTTTATTTTGTAAATATTCATTAGTATCTCTTCAAAATTTCAAACAAAATGTATATATGTTCAAATTACATTCAACATTATATCAATTAATATCAAAAAATTATCAAATCTTAATTATATTAAAAATAATAATAACAAAATATGTTCTCCACATATATATATACATATACATCCATAAACATCTAAAAAATCCATAATATTCTCAAAGCATAAATTTACTCGATTAAACAATAAAATGGGGTGCTACGGGTCCTGGGGAAGCTGGGAGTCATCGTCGGTGCACATAGGGTCCTTGGGGTCTAGGTTGCCCTTGGCAACATCCTCGATAATCATATCACACACTTGAAATAAAACAAAAATCATTATTGAAGGAAACCGTTAATTAAGTTATGAACATTTTTTAGCCTAAAATGCACGCGTTTGGAAACTGGTGATCCAAAATGGATTTTACTTGTTCCTACTAGTCACATTCGACCTCACAAACATTTTGGTAATCCCAGCTCGTCTGTTATACAAGTAAATTATAATTTTGCCCTTAAAACTGCTAAGTTAAGAAGTATTTTAGCCTAAAACGCACACGTTTGATAACCAGTGATCCAAAATAGATTTTGTTTGTTCTCACTAGTCACATTCGAACCCACAGACGTTTCAGTAACCTAACTCGTCCATTAGTCAAGTAAATTATAAATTTTCCCTTAAAACCGCTAAGTTATGAACATTTTTAGCCTAAACGCATGCAATTGTTAGTTGGTGATCCAAAATGGATTTTGTTTGTTCCCATTAGTCACATTTAACCACATGAACGTGTCGATAACCCCGGTTCGTCTATTAGACAAGTGAATTATAAATTTTCCCTTGAAACCGCTAAGTTATGAACTTTTTTAACTCTGAATTCAGTATGCACCGAGAAAAGAAGGAGAGATGCTACCAAAATTTGCTCAAAACAAAACAAGTATGAAAAAAACTAACTATAATATGAATCATGAATTCCTAAATGGTCTACACTGAACAATCCAAAAGATTTTTTTTAACCAAACACTGTCATTGCAAAACAGTTAGTTAGTAAGCAACAAAAGCATTTGTATTACTTAATAATCTTTGGACAAACAATCTAAGGTAATTCAACCAAATCAATTATAATTCAACCATTCTAGTCCAACGCATCCATCAAATTACGTACCATCAAATTCAACAAAATGAGACTAACTGTTCAATCAAATTACACAAAACAACTTGGCCATCTCAAACCATTTACACGAGTTGTGAATATGCTTATGGAGATGTTTGAGTAAGCTTAAAACCAACTTTAAGATGAAGATGTTTGGGTAAGCTTAAAACCAACTTTAAGTTAGAGCTTATTTTTTAAAAGTTGTTGGAAACTTAGTCAAATTAAATCAAACTTTATTAAATTTCATTATATAACTATTAAAATATCAATCAAGATGTGGTTTGATTTTATTTAATTAAGGTTTTGGTAAATTTTAAAAGATAAGCTCTAGTTTAAAGTTGGCTTTAAGTTTATCCAAACATCGCCTATATACCTATAAGTCATCATGTGGATGTGAGCTTAAGGAATGAATTTGATTCTTTATGATAATTATTGAGCTAAGTTAGCTAACTAATCACACTAACATACTGGTGAAACTAATTAGTAAGCTCATAGATACGACACACAGACATGTATAATCTACCAAGCATTATATATCAATGTCAACTAAAATTTAACAATACAATATGTTTTTTTTATTTATATAATTTTAACAATACAATTTATCATATCATATCATTTTCTAGCAACCCACACCAAAATCTTCCTCAACTTTCAAAGCCTCATTCACATATTCTTCAATCAAACCTCAAACAATCATGAATTTTTAAAGTTTAATAATACACTTAGCTTTGTAGTCTATTTTATTCACTAAAAAACCACTAAATTTAATTACATATATATAAATCATGGAACTAATATTCAATCTAACCAAACCCTGTAACTACTTACTCTATGGTTTATTAATATTAGTTTAAATATTAATATCTAATTACTAACAAACATACTAGGTCTTCAGCAACTAACACACTACCATACAAACTAACATACTAGCACTTCCAGTCATGGTAATTTGCTCACAAGTTACAAGTGATAATCACTAGTCATATTATTTATCATGTAATACTAGTGAAACTAATCAATCTCATAATCACACAATTTCAAAAAATAAACTCATGTCATAGAACATACATTATATAATTGCATTACACAAGATATGAAAGAGAAATAGCTACTCTTACCTTTTAGTTAATTGTGAGTCCAACATTCTCAGTGCTATCTCTAATGCTCCAAATATTATCTCGGTAAACAAATTCAAATATTATTTCTTCAATAAATATTACAATAACAAGTTCAAAATCCTAAAAACTTATAAACCAAAAAAAATTCATAAACATGATACTAATAACAAAAACAACATGAAAGGAACACATTACATAAAAAATTTAATTGATTTTGAACCAAGTAATACATAAATCTAAACTTATGAAGATATCAAATCGAATAATTGGTCAGTGGCCTCTTCTGTCTATCTAGAATTGTTCATTAATCTGTTTTCTCTTTTAAAAATCCACCAAATATGTAATTACATAAAATTAAAAATTCATGGTAAGTAATTTAAGTATCAAAATCCCCACATTTCTCTTACATATACTAACCCCGCAATTCTTGTACCCACGCCACAATTACACACACACAAAACCCACACCGCAATTACACACACCCCTTCCCCCACTCCCCACCCATACCTGTACCCACACCCACCCCCCGCCTCACACACACATACACCCCCACCCACCCACTCAACACACACAACCACGCACACACAGCAAGAAATCTAATTACAAAATAAGAAGAAATACTTAAAACTTTAAAAAAAAAATTTAAAACTAACCTATAACTAACAAATAAATTACATAGTACATATAATTATAAAAATAAATTCAAGCAAAAAATATTAAAATCTAATTAACAAATAAATTACTAAAACTAACAATAGCTGTTAAAGATAAAAGTAGAGAGTGAGAGTTGAGTACGTGCACCAGAAAGTTCCTATTGGCCAAAGATGGGCTTACACGATTTCGCGAGGAGAGATAGAGAGCGAGTAGAGGGAGTAAGGAGAGAGAGAGTGAGGGAGAGCTAGGAAAGAGAGGGTAGGAGAGGCAGAGAGTGGAGAGAGAGATGAGTTTCTATTCTCATGATTTGGGATTTAGCGCCTTAAAGGTATCAGCGACAGCAAGCTCGTGGCTGATAGTTTTAAATCTCGTTGTTGATATTTTTTAAATATTGCTTATTTTTTTTTACATTATCCTTATTTTTAATAATAAAAAAATCGATGGGCATTTGGTATGGCATCTACATATATCATGGCTGATAAAAATATATATTAATTTTTACTTAATTTTTTAACAAAAAAAGATAAACATCAATTACGGGATAAATAATATCAACAACATGATAAATTTATTTGCGACTGCTCAGCGACGGTACTACTGTCACTAATTGATTTTAATTAAATTATGCATCCAATTAATTTGCGATGACTTCAGCGGGGGTACTTGCCCGTCACTGATTTTCTGTTGCAGAAAATGATTAATATTTTTAGGGCTTCCACTCGGTTATGACCAAGGGTTTTGGTCCTTAAGGAGTCGTCTGCCTTGCTTGGACATTAAACTCTTGGACTAGAAGTGATCATCAGCTCGTTGGCCCACCCAACCCGCTTGATCCGACCCGTAATTTTTGTGAGTTTAAACAAAGAATTAACCTATGGGTTTGGCTTGGACAAAAAATTAGGCCCAATTTTAAAGATGGGTCGGGCCTATAAATCGAAAAATTAAGTCAGGTCGACCAAGCCCGACCTAGCCCGTATATTATATTATACTTCATTTGTCCCATAACGATTGTCACGTTTACTATTTTCACAAATTAAATAAATAATTTTTTTCTAATGTCAAATCTTTACGGAAATTTAATATTTTTTCATATATACATAAATAGAGTTTAGAAGTTTCTAAAACATATTTTTTATATTTTTAAAATAATGTATATAATAATTAAAGTCAAAGTTAAGTAAAAAAATGATAAGTGACAATCGTTTTGGGACCGAGGAAGTATTATATTATATATATATTATTAATTTACTATACTTAAATTACAAAAGAGAAACTAAACTAATATGATAGTATATTATTAATTTAATATACTTATTTGACTTTTGTGGATGATCTTTGTATTTTTTGCATCATCATTTTTTAATTAATAATATTTCTTTTACCACTTTAACAAAAAATAATAGTAAAATAAAAAAAAAAATTTTACATAATAATTGTTTTTTTTGGTTAACTCTAAGTAAGGAAAATATGAAAAATTCCGCTCCGATGGGTGAGCTTGAAGCTTGATTTAATTCTTTAGGGTCGGGCTTAGACAAAAACTGAGGCTTGAATCATCGAGCTGGGCTTAGATTCTAGTGTCAAACCAGACCCGGACCAGCCCAACCCGGGGTTTGGTTACCTCTATCTCGAACCACTTGACAATTGTGTTTTGCTATTCACTCAAATACTTTTTTTTTTATTGTTGTTTATATTTTATTTACTTGAGTAATAAATAAAATAAAGCATGCACCTCGATTATGAAAAAAATAATATTATTACTAAATTAAATTTTTTTTATCATTATCTAAATTAGACATTTAGATAATCTTCGCAATGGAATGAATGATTAATTTCTTACGTATTACTTGATTGATTACAATGAAAAAGAACTTGATAATTTTTTTTCTAAAATGGGCATGATAATAAATGATTTCTATTTGTCACTTAATGAAAGAGCGAGGAACATAATTTAAAATGTAAGTTTTTTTTTTATGGAGTTAAAATGTGAAAGTTTATGAAATTATTTCTCTTCCTTTTTTTTTGTTACAATTAATCATATACGTTAATGACTAATGTATATTCTAGTTGAATTATATGTTATCATTTTGATATTTAGAATTATATATTTAACTTAACTTTTTATATTGAAATTTTTATTATAATTCTTAAAATAAATATTTTATTTTAGCTTTATTAGCTTTGGTTTCCCCAAGAAAAAAAAATTCAAGCTCTACCCCTGTATGTACCAAAAGTATGACTAACCATTTGCATTTTTTGGGGAACAAATACGTGATGTTATAAATGGTATTAAAATTAATTTAAATGTATTGCTATGTCTTTATGTTGGTGTTTTGGATACATAACAAGTTTATCATGGTATCTGAACTCCTAAAAGATTAGAACAGTTAATTTGATTAATCTAATCCATTTGAATTGTACAATATGTGATATATATGTCCTCCCACCTTTAAAATGCAAAGGTCTTGTACGAGAGAGGAGTTTGTAATGACCTTCATGGGTTCATATATATATATATATATAATCCTCTTTGTACGTTAGATCTTTCTAGATTAATCCTAATTTTTATCCTTCCAAAGTATTTCTTCAAGCATTTTTTCTAACCCTAAATCCTAAAGTCCAAAAACTTAAAAATGAACTAGTCTAACCCTTTTAACCTTTTTGTTATTTTTCAACTGGGTGGCCGGGTATCACACTTCTGTTGAGATCTCCTATTCCCGGTTGAATATTATGACATGACATGTTTTCTGGGCTTTGGTCCATTTCAGTGGGCCTGACCAGAATTTTCATTGTTTCGCCGGTTTCTCAGCAGCTTGATCGAGATTTCCATGCCCCGACGAAGCTCCTCTCAGTTCTCACTCCAACCAAATCCTTCGTGATTCCTCCGAGTTCCTTGTCTCGGAATTTCGGTTTCGGCTTGAAGAGACGTACTCTCACGAAACCAGCACAGAGTAACAGACTGACGGCAAACCTGGTCGGCTGCACAGACGGCGTCGGCGACTGCCACGACTCCGTGGTAAGTAAGTTCTCTCTCTTATCTCTTCCTTTCTCTCTTTTTACTCTACCTCAGCGGTCTCACCACCAGCTCACCTTTTTCTCTATTTCGTCCATATAGCACCTATGGCGGTGACGAACCCTGGACCACCAGCTGGAGCTCAAATTTTCCGTTCTCTTACAAGCTTCTCGTTTTCTGTATAGCTCTCGGCCTCTCTCTTCTTCTTCTTCGGCTTTATAAGTTTAGTTACTTTTCACTATTCACTATTGTCTTTCTCTCTTTCTAGCGGAATATCGTTTTAATTTTCAGTACCCGTTGTTTGGATTATTTTTCTTTTGATTTGGGGTAAGTTTGAGTTTATCATGCTGGAATGGTTTGAGTTTGGCAACTGGAATTGAATTTTCGAAATTGTTTTGAAAGTTCTTGTTGATTGATTGAAGTTGATTTCGGGAGGATTGGGTTGATTTTTTGGTTTCAAGCATATTAGATTTTTCTTGTTGAAATCAGAGTCCAGGGTAGGCATTCCCTAGCTAATCACCTTTCTTAAAGAAGCTGATTTTTAGTTTTTAGGCCTATGTGATGGCTAATTAGAGAACCGTTCTCAAATTATATTATCTAATTAATCAAGAGGAAACCCTTTAACTGAAGTCTTGGTGTTCGTAGTTGTTTAACATTACTTTGCTTAGAATATGCACCGAAATTTCAAATTATTGTTGTAATTCATGTTGCTGGTTCTAGGTGCAACTACTTGAATTGATACATGCAGCAATTTAGAACAAAGTATCTAATGTTAAAAAAATTCTATCCACTAGGCATTGTTGAGCCAATTTTTCTATTGAAGTAACCTGGGGAATGAGTTTTCCAGTGGCATAATTCATCAATAATTCAATATCTAGAAAGAAACACTTAAGTTCAGTTGCATTTTCATAGTTTCATTAGCTTTTATAAGTTGGAAGTAATTTTCTATTAGAAATTCTTTCAGTGACTGGAAGAAGTGAGGATTGCTCTTATAAGATTCATAAAATTAGATTTAGGTCAATATCAACAATGAAAACTTCTTATAAGATTCTCAAAAATAGATTTAGGTCAATATCAACAATGACCAGATCAGCCTTCTGTTTTTTTGTCAGTGACCAGATCAAAGTTACAGACTCATTGAACATTCTAAAGTTGAGGTTCAACAAAAAAACAAAAGAGGGGTTTGAGGAACACATCGAAACAAATTTTGAAGAAATGAATCAAAGGAGTAACAAATGCAAAAATTGCATTAACTTTTATTGAAAAACTGATTATTCCATTTCTCGAGTGGATGCAACCTAAACACTGCAGCTTTATCCATCCATTTAGTAATAAAAGGCTTTGATGGAATAGAGCATTGTTCAGCGTTAGCTAAGAGGGTATCTAACAAGAGCAACAATTTTGTACACATGTTGTGCACTGATATGCAAAGTCTATGAATGTTGTGGTAGTGTTAGAATTTCTCCCTATTTTTTCTACTAGTAAAATCAAATTGTTCACTGATATTGACAAAACTGTTCAAATTGTTGCAGTTACCTCATAGTACTGCAGCTACTGCTTAATGGAACAAAGCTAAATTTGAAAACTCAGCTAATCACCCTTCTTAATCCAGTTTTTCGAATCAGGTAAAAACCATGACACTAATCCAAGCCAATATAATATAAATAAGATTAATAGATTGGCCTCCAAAATGTGAACACAGCGGTATTAAATTTAAACCCCAACACACTGCATTCCATCTTCCACTAAACCCTAACTGTTTATTTATAGTCTATATTCTTGATCAGGACCACGAGTTCATCAATCAATCAAAAGCCAATGGACAATACATCGACAGTGACGTGTAAGATGTGCGGCCATAAGAGCTTGGCTGATGGATCAGACAGTTATTATTACTGCCTCCAACGCGGGTCCTAGGCAGACGATATCATGGACACGGGGGTTGCTGATGAGGACTTCGTTAACAAGGGCGGCGATGCATGTGGCACCCTCTACCAGGCCATCCACACCCATCGAAATCACCAGCCTGTCACCCCAACCCAACCTGTTTCCCAACACGATTCTCACCATTCACAGTTCTGGTCCCAATTGACTCAGCAAACAAACACCACCACCTTTGATCATGATCAGAACCACCATCAAATAAAGAGAGAGGATACTTGTGACACGATGGGGCCCACGGGCCCAACAGATTTTGGATGGGGCGGTAGTGCAGAGACGGGTTTGGCTTATGAGGATTATTACAATGAGGTGAGGGACAGGTATGTGATGGGAGTGCAACTGATAGTTCAGTTTCAATGTGAGGCTCTTGTGGAGAAATTTAAGGTAAGCCTGTTGATATGCAGGATAGTGGTCCCCATCTGGCTTAGATTTGTTGCTTTATCTGGGTTTTCGATGATGGTTGGGCTGATGAGGCTATTCAGGATTCCGAGCTTGAAGCACAAGGTGTGTTGTTCATATGATGCTATCTTTTTTCCCTTGGTCATTATTTACTATTTTTTACATTTTAGCAATTTGTATTTGCACCTCTTTATGGGTCACTAGCTAGTAATTTGTAGATGATGGTTGTTGGTATTGTTATGAATGAAAAAAATTGTGACTAATTTGAACTGATATAGAAGATTAATGCAAAAATTTGATAAATAGAAATGGGAGTATATGAGGCCGCTTTCACATTTATGGTGGTGCTAATTTGGTTTGATTTTGTATAGGATTGCACCCATAATTTGCAAAAATGATTTGTATCTTTGAATTGGAGCGTCCATTTCCAGATTATTATTAAGTTGGGAGATGAAAGGTCTATTTTAATGGTTAGTATGTTTATGTTATCATCTTAGTAGTAAATAAGCTGAACATGTGCAATTGTTTCGATAATACACTTAGATATTGGAAATAGATTGCATCTGATTGGTCTAGGTTCTCATTGTTTCTGTTAATAGTTTCTGGACCATAAATGAATGTGATGTCGTTATGTAGAGAATGAAAGGGAAGTAAATCAGAAATAGATTGCATCTAATTTGAGTTCAATGTTCAGGAGTTGCTTACCAAATTATTGCTGTAAGGCCAATATCTCTTCCAATTTATGATATACATGCAACTTTTTATAAATATAGGAAGCAGAGAGCTGTTGCAGTAAATTGTATAAAGTAAGTGTAATTTATCTCGGTATAAAATAATGGCCATTTCAGTTAGATGTGAGCATTATGCGAGGATGACTGCTCACATATGTATTACACTTGGCTGCTTATTTTCTTCACGTTGAATAGGGCATTTGATTTAGCTGATGAGTCTTCGAAACTGATTTTAGTATTCATAAATATTCTTAATTTTTTTAGTTTGTGCCAGGTTATTCTTTTCTCACGGTATCATGTGACTTGTTTTGAAATCTGATGCGACATTTATTACTTAATGCTTTCATCTCTAGGCAGGTTGTAGTTCTTTTATAGGTATTTTCTTGACCACTTTGTTTTGTCCATGATTTCAGAAGCAGAAGAAGATGCTAAGAATCAAACTAGACACAAGGCAGAATCCCACAATTTGCATGGTCAGAGAGCAGTGATGCTATGGGTCAAGGTTTTGAGAAAGAGTATACCTCTCTCTTGTTCTTAAGCTATTTCTTTTCTGGCTTGTCATATAGCGAGGGAAGCAATTTTACCAACAGATATTGTAAAGTGGTCACTTGAAGGGAAGCTTCCGTACTTTTCTGTTTTTGTTGATATTGGAAGACAGATGGGAGAGCCCTCAAGTGTGTGTCCTGTAAGTGCAAATGTTATGTTTAAGCCTTCTCAAGTTGTTTCTTCACAGAAGTTGGAATTACTGGCAGCATCAATTGCTCAGACGATAGACTTGAGTTTACTTCCAATAAATTTCTATGAAATAGCTTCCCACTATCTCAAGCAGTTATCTCTTCCTATCAATAAAATTCTTCCTCATGCATGCTGCACATGCGAGTGGTCAATGCCTCCAGATTTTTATTTATTGACAAATGAGGTCAGGCTCCCAACTAGAGTATATGTAATGTCTGTTGATTGTGACAGTAAGAATTCTCTATAACATACACGGTTTTGGAGCATGGGAAAGGACTCACACTGTTTCCTCTTCGGCATCTGACGAAGAAGGGTGAATGGGCCCCATTTTTAGTTCTGATATGAAGGATGATGCTAAAGAGGGTTCTGTTTGTCCTTCTCGCAATGTGGATGATCTGGATACAGAATCTGTTAGAAACTCATCATATGTTGAAATCTGATTCTGATGCTGAAGAGCTTCTGAAGCACCTTGAAGCAAAATATAACGATATTGTTGATGCCTATGGTAATCATTTTTTATAGGTTCTAATCTTAACGGAGTGGATTCTAAATTATTGCTTAATTTCTTTTTCTTATTTTTTTGGGCAAATTACACTGCACCACCTCCAGGTTTGCTGAAATGACACTAACACACCAAACCTTTTTAAAATCCACAATTCATCCCAAAACATCAATTTAACCATCAAACAGTCCCAAAATGAATTTCTTTGAAGAATCAAAATTTTAATTAGATGTTACTTTTTTATAATGACCAAATTACCCTTAGTATTAAAATATTTCCAAGTGATTATGATGAGTTTAATAATTCTATTTATCAATTATTTATCTCAAAATTGTTTATAACACAAATTTTTAGGTTATTTGGATTCATATTTTTCTTAAAAAAATAATAACATGCAAGTTTGTCTTTAATTTTTCTTTTATGATGGTCTTTGATATTCATTTATTTGAGATATTAGACTATTTAATTTTATAAAAAAACATGTCAACAAACTTTCCATTTAAAATATTTAATTTAATTTTACGATGATATTTAATTTTCATTTATTTGATGATACGATAGGCAATGATATCATAATATTTTTTAAAATATAAAATATATGAAATAAAATTTGTTTTATACCATATAATAGAATATAAATCCATTTAAAATATACTTTTAACTTTTATCGAAAAAGAACAATGATGATTTTTTTTTAAAAAAAATTCCTTGTTAGGTATGTTCCATCCTTAATACTTACATATTTTTTTTAAAAAGTAACCTTTATGATACCTAAGGGTACTTTGGTAATCATGAAAAGTAATATCCAATTAAAATTTTGATTCTTCAAAAAAATCATTTTGGGGTTGCTTGATGGTGGAAATTGATGTTTTAAGGTGAATCGTGAGTTTTAAAAAAGCTTGTTATGCTAGTGTTATTTCAGCACACTTAAATATAGTGCATTGTAATTTGCCCTTTTTTTGTCTTTTGAGAGATGAATGGACAAGTTGCCTCACTTTTTCCTCTCTCTCAACAATTTGTTGGCAGAATATTCGAAGAACTTGAAAGCATATTTACAGTTCTGTAAAGATGTGGTCTTTGCTGGAGTAGAACTTTCATCTTTGGATAACGAATACAAGACAGTAGAAGACTTATAGAATTTCTATCAAAATGAAAAGGTAACACATCACTTGAATAGAGTTAGATTCATTTCTTTCTAAATGTATACTATGCCATTAGAGCTTTTGAAGCTATATCGATTGGTGTTGTGTTTGATTTCGCACTGAGTGCAAATAAGTCCCTTAGGGCCACACCCGTGAAATTCATTTTGAGCTTTACCCTGTACATGTGAACGGGGTGATTTGCGTGTACCTGGGGATTAGTCAGACTTTACTTCCAAAAAAAATTTGTTATAAAAAAAAGTTTAATCTGTTTCTATGTAGATTCTCAAGAATTTCTAAATGCAGCGAAGATTGAGATTTCATTTGGAGAGGGCAGAGGGATAGGTCATGGGGGAAGGAGGCATTTCCGGCTAGGCATCCAGGCCAGGATTGGGGGCTGTATCAAGGTGGGAGTGGTCATAATTCTTTTCCTGCCTTGAACCCACTCCGTTGTGATCCCTACCAAATCTTAGTCTATAGTTTTGTGTAAGTTGAAAATCAGAAATATACTCAACTGAACCTTTTTTTTTCCTGGTATGAACTATTCACCTGAAATATAGCATGAACTTTTAACTGCTGGTGGCCCTGTTATTATGCTTGAATTAATGTTTAAGAATATGACAGCCTAGGAGATATGTCAGACTTTCATTTTTTTTCTTCCTGGAAAGATTATTTATTGCATAATAATATCAAAACAGATTTCCTGATTCAACTTGGTGGATATTACTTACTCATGGAAGATGTTCACACAATAGAAGTGAAAATCTGCTGTTAAGTATCATAAAGAAAAGTCTAATGACCAGGTGCTTTAATTGTAGCTGAATTTGCTTTTTCTTAAATATATATTTTTTGTTTTAACTGTGGATTCTATCTCCTCTTAACTTTTGTATTTTTTCAAACTTTTGAACTCATTTGGCTCAAAAGGGTGACCATTATGCCTTGGTGCTTCCAATTCAATCTTTCAGTCACCAGCCTTCTAAATCCCTGGGCAAAGGCGAAGTGAGTTGGCTGGGGGAGCCTGGGGGTCGAGGGTGTTTGGTGGGGAAGAAGGCAAGACAAACCAGTATTACATTAGACATTGTTATGACAACAAACATGTAATAACAGCTATTCTGTAAATGCATCCCCCTTTTGCTGTTCAAGGGTTGTGAAGGCTAAACTTGCTATTATAATCATCATCGAAAGTTGTTGGTTCTATGGTTCTGTTCTTTTATTGTCCTTTCCCTGTTATGTTATGAATGTTAACGTTTGTGTTTAGGGTTTAGACAGTGATTAGGATTTCGAGAAAGAAAGGAAATAGAGAGATAGTAAGCAGTAAACTGGTTACTAACCCTAAGGTTAATAGTCATATATATAGAGAACTTAATATTATGAAATTACATCAATACCCTTAAACCCTAATACTCTCAACACTCTAACACTCCCCCTGAAGTTGGAGCATACTTCAACTTGTTACAACGATATCCATCCAATATGTTACAAATAAATTCAAACCCAAATAACAGCGAAACTCATAACAATTCGGGGCAACTAGGCCCAAGACAATAGTTAGGTCACCATGTCGGTACCACCTAACGATAATGGATCAACACGATCCATGAACAAGGTCCTGGGACATCGGACAAACAAGACCTTCCACTTAGGGGTGAACAAAACAACAAAATAGACTGAAACGAGCTGCTTCATATGGGCTGAATCCACAAAACAGGTTAGATTGGGTCGAGGGGCAAATCTGACTTGGATTCGGATCAGGTCAACACATAAACAAAAAACAAAAACTTTCTTTTCTTCATGTAGCATCACTACACATAACAGTGGACTCATGACCGGGAACAAGATGTCATGATCTCACCGGAAAGAAAGAAAACTGAACCTGTCGGAGACGAAACAAAAGTTGCTAGAGAAGAGGGAAAACACTTGAAGAGTGCCGAGAAATTCGTTGGAAAAACATAATAAAAACTAAAAGTGGAATCTAAACCTAGCTATATTTTTTTTTTCCTTTAGTTTGCCTAAGAATACCACCAGGGTCCCAAACCATGGGCTCTGATACCATGTTAACGTTTGTGTTTAGGGTTTAAACAGTGATTAGGGTTTAGAGAAAGAAAGGAAATAGAGAGATAATAAACAGTAAACTGGTTAGTAACCCTAAGGTTAGTAGTCATATATATAGAGAACTTAATATTATGAAATTACATCAACATCCTTAAACCCTAATACTCTCAACACTCTAACAATGAATAATGGATATTATGTGGGCTTGTTTGTCTGACTGGTGTCTGTTTGCTTCTATGAGAAGCAAAAGTTAAAATAGAAGGTTTTTAAGTAATGATCGAGCAAACTGTTTTTTTTTTTTAGCTACAGGATTTTGAACCACCAGAAGATCTTGAAGATGGGAGTACTTTTAGCCGGAAGAGATCAAGGGATGTGTCTATTAGTGAACCTTCTATGCAAATTGAGAAATCCAGGGATAAAGGGTGTCATACTAGTCCATCAATCGATAATGAAATTCCCAAGGAGTAAATTGCTCACAGCAGAACACTGATGGTGTTTGTTCTTCTGATAGTTCTCAAGTCTATCAAATTTCAGAACCCAATGACCAAACTTCAGTTGAAACTTTGAAGGATAGAGCTATTAGACGAATGAAAATAGACATGGAAGAGAACAGGTTCTGTTATCTTCCACCAAGGGTCAATCTCAAGAGATTTGATTACCTTCACTATGTCAGAAAGAAGGATGAAGGTGCATTGACTTATGTTGCCCATGCTGATTATTACATTTTGCTCCGTGCTTGTACTAGGGTTGCCCAGGTTGACATCCGGATTATGCATGTTGGGGTATTGAGTTTTGAGAGGAGACTGGCGTGGTTGGAGAAAAGAATTGACCATTGTTTGCATCTTACTCCTCCTAACATTACATGTGAATTCTGTAGTGACGTGCCAAAAGGCTCAGAAAATGTTGCAGACGATACAATTGGACTTTCATATTTGAATTTATGAGAAAAGTTGCTTTGCTATATATATATTTTTTTATTTTTTTATTCCTTCTGAGATACATCATTTTCTTCTTTTGGATGGGGGTTGAAAGGTAGTGTTCATGTTGCATGAGGTAACAGTAACTGGTATTCAAAATGTGGAGAATGTATACATGTGCGTGGTGGGCTCTAACATACTATGTTGTGTCGCTTGTCCAAATGGTAGGGTAAGGCTTTCTCTTCTTTTTCTCACAGGAGATAAAGTTGCCACATATTGCATGAAATGTCCTTCGCTTTGGCAACGAGTTTGGAGTGGGCTCAATTGCATAAAGCTTCTCTCTTTCTCAAGTAAGTATGTTTTTAACCAAATTTATTTACTTTTATCTTTCTCCACGGAAGACATCGTCATTTTTTTTTTTCTGTTTTCTCTCTCTAATCCATTCAATATGAAATGATTAGTTTATAATTTTGGAAAGAAAACAATGTTGCTTTTAGTTTTCTTTT
The DNA here is from genome assembly GCA_023935145.1 of Bretschneidera sinensis. NCBI lineage: Eukaryota > Viridiplantae > Streptophyta > Magnoliopsida > Brassicales > Akaniaceae > Bretschneidera > Bretschneidera sinensis. The sequence goes on along the minus strand of CM043697.1, from coordinate 106,906,284 downwards.
CTTATTTTTCTCTTAGAAAACTGTATTTTTTTTCTCTCTTTTCTTAATTTTCATTTCCCCACTGCTAAACGAACACCCTTTGAAACAAATGATAGGGATCAAGCTCATAACAAAATTGTTTTCGAGTTATATTATCAGGCCGTGGAAAATTACTTTGAAAAAAAATAGAGAAATTAAGAAATTATTAAAAGGTTAATGCATCCTAATCTAGAACTCAGCTCCTTTCTAATAGAATTATTTAAAAGTAATGCAGATCTTCATTACATACTGTTAAATTATGGTGCGGCATGATCTACGCAAACCATAATCACGAGAAGTGGTTTCTAGTGAACGAGAAATTCTTGTTTGTATTTATGTAAATTTTTTTTGCATCGAAATGAAAATTTGACTAATAATTTTAAGAAACTTTATTAATGACGTTCGTACATATTCAATTAACATTACCAATAAAGTTTTAAAAACATTAGTAAAATTTTTATTCCCCTGAAAAATGAATTGTGCACCCTGGTTAAAAAACTCTCCGAAGACAAACAATTGAACATTGCTTAAAAATTAGGAAACATGTTTTGTAACATAACATGGTCGCCCCGCAAATTAAGGAAAATTAGGGAATAAATTGAGACAAAAAGGAAGTCGATTTTCTATAGTTTAATCATTTTGGTATAATTGGGACAAAATTCTACCCGAAATTTTGGTTATAACAGGATAATTGGATATGCTAAAGTCGAGATTGGGATTGCCAAAAGAGCAAAAGTTGACTATGGGACAGTAATGACATAAAACTATTGAATAATCAAATTCGACTAAGAAAATAAAGACAGCAAGCATTGATTCACAAGGGCATTCAAATAAAGATGCCTCGCTCTTCTGGTTTTCTCCTCTCTTCAAAAAAAAAAAGTTTTTTTTTTTTCTTGATTATGAAAAAAAATATTACATGAACATGCATCAAGTTATCAAAAGAAGTCATCAAAAGAGTATAGCAGTTTGTTTCTGAGTTTTCAAAAGAACTAATTTAATTTTTGATTTTATCAATTTAGAACAATTCAATATATTATTCTGATTTTGGTCAAATTTCAACCAAAAGATTATCGAAAAACTTAATATATTTACTAGTTTGTCACGTCAAATGACAAATATAATAAGTTCTTCGATAATCTTAACCATTTTACTTGGTAAGTTAACAAATATATTAAGTTTTTTAATAATCTTTTGGTTGAAATTCGATCGGAATTAAAACAATTGATTGGATTGCTCTAAATTGATAAAGTCATAAGTTAACTTGTCTCTTTTGAAAACTCAAAGAACAAATTGCTATTTAACCCTAAACATAATAGGAATTTTACATTTAAACCAAAGAGTTTTTATTTCAAGTAAGAAAAAGAGTTTTATTTAAGCTTGTCTAACTAGAAATAAAGAAATAAAAAAAAAAGGTATCTGACTAAAACATAAAGAAATAAGAAAAAAGAAAGTTTTAATGTAAATGGTTTTTAGATTTTGATGATTTTTATATATAATATTTTTAGAGATATTTAATTTAATTTTTATTTATAAAACAATATAAATTATTTCATAAACTTTGTTAAATAAGTGTTTTATAATCTTAATAGCCAAATTATACATTTTCTGTTATAGCGAGAAGAAAACAACGTTACAAGATAAATTTTATGAAAAAAAAACTATAGTGTAGGAGACAGATTATTTATTTCCACCCCTAGAAAGGATATAATATGTGTGTCAAAGAAATAAAATGCTTCCTACGAGTATATAAAAAAAGAAAGAAAATAAAATGGTTGACAGTGATTGATTAGGTCTGCATGGACTGAAGGGCACTGTGTAGAATCCTAGACAAAAAAGGAAAAGAATGGCGCTATGATAAGATAGTGTGTATCATTAAAATAGGTCGGTCCACTCACACCCAAACCCAATTGGCTAATTAAAGATCGTTGGCGTAGCAACCGTCACATCTTTTCTTAACTGTATGCTCGTGACTATACTTCCCACTCATTAATTGTATAGAAATTATGGATGGTCAACATTGGTTTTTAAAACAGTAGATTTTGATAAACTGTTGAGAAAAGAGAAAATTATTTTGTGTTGATATGATACAAATTCTAAAAACAGTTTTTTTTTCTTTTTGTATTTAATCTTCTGTTTCTTAATAATTCACAAGGGTTGTTTTACTTATTTTCACTCTTCCGAAAAGGAAAGGTGAATCAAATTATTAGAAAAGCATGAATCTAATGTTAAATGTAATCATTACATTAATCCAATAAATCTCAAAGCATAAATGAAATCAAAATTCTCTGAAAGCCAAAAAAGCACACTCACCTCTCTCTCTCTCTCTCCTCTCTCTCTCTCTCTCGCACTCTCTTTCTTTATGTTTACTCATTCCCTAAACTCTTGGCATCATATCAGTGCCCAAATTACAGGAACCCAGTAATCTATCACACTCACGGGTATGTCTCCTTTACTTTCTTTAATTTCTTGATTTCATTTATTGACTGAAAGTTTTGATTGAAACACTTTTATACCAAGCAATTGTGTCTTGTTCAATTATAGTCAGAAAATAGGATTGTGGTTTTATGCTGAATGTTCTTGAATGCTTTTTGAGTCCACTTTCTTTAATTGGTTCAGTAACAGTTTTTTGATTCAGCTCAGTCTGGGAACCCCTAAGTGTTTTAGTTGATATCTAGTCTTCACTTGTTAAGATTTGTGCATTTATCAGGTGGTTGAACTGGTTAGTTCTGTTTCTTTTGAGCCATTACTTGCTTTTCTTGGTAGTATAAATTTGCAGGATAGATGAAATTTAGCTCAGACAATAAATGCAAACTTTTAATCAGTTTTGAGGAATTTAATATCAGTGTTTGCTATCACATAATTTGGCTGATTCACTATGTATTGATTTAATTTAATGGGATTCTGATTTGGTCGGTGAGATATTAAGAAAATGATTTCTGTATTTTCTTTTTGTTCTGATTCCCAGAGGGATTAGTTGATTAGAATTTTGCTTTGTTTATTTTCAGGTTTTTCTTGAAGGATTGGGACACAGAAGATTTACTATGATCTTCTTGCTGTTCCATCTCATTGAATAAACGCAGTTTTCTCGATTGTAAAGTCTGATGGAGGAAAGAAAATTGAATTTTAATGCACCCTTTCTATCCGTGAGGCGGTTTTCTACTGCATCAGTATCTTCAAATGAAAAAAGTGGGAAAAGGATAGAGAGTTCCTTATCCAATCGACGGCATACTACCCCGTTTTATGCATCAGATTTGAGCTTGGATCAGGTGACGGAACCGGTTTCCATTCCTTTTATATGGGAACAGATCCCTGGAAGACCGAAGGATGACAGTGGATTTGAGCCCCAGGCTCCAGAGGAGGCCTCTGTTACTCCGAGGCTTCCACCAGGGAGGATTTTGGATATCATAAAGTATCCTTTGGAGAGGAATTTTGAAGCCCAAAATGCAGCTAGGTTACAAATTGAAACATGTTCTTCTAATGAAAATGTAATGAGATTGGAGGGCTCGAAAGAGAGGATAAATGAGATAGGGGGCTCAGACTTGGAGGATGAAGATGATCTCTATTCTGATGCACTTGATACACTGTCTCCGACGGATTCATTGTCCATGAGCTGTAGTGTAAGTGGTTTGAGCGGATTTGATGATCACTGTGTTGTGAAGCCATCAGGAACCTTCTCTACAGATCCACAAACTCGAGATTTCATGATGAGTCGCTTCTTACCTGCTGCCAAGGCAATGGCTTTGGAGCCATCTCAGTATGCTTCAAAGAAACAACTAGTGGTTGTAGAACCTGAACAGCCAAGAGAGAATAAAAAAGTGGTTAGTGAGGGTAGGAGGCTTCCTATTAATCAATATGGGTACAATATCATACCACATTATGGCCAGGATATAGAGGATGAAGAAAGTGAAGATGAAGATGAATATGACAATATTACCAACATATCAAAAAAGGGTTGTGGGTTGTTGCCTCACTTATGCTTTAAGAACTCTTTGTGTCTCTTAAATCCAGTGCCAGGATTGAAGGATAGGACACACTCTTCGACGTATTCAACCCGTGTTTTTGGAAAACCAAGCAAATCTGCGTGCATCGAATCTCATAGCCAAACTGTCAAGAAGGTTGCTATTACTTGAACTTCCTTTTTCCGTTAATTTCCTTTCAATGTTCTTGCCAGGTAGAACTCTCATGGAGTTGCTTACGTAGTTACATTCTTGTACATTTTCAGCATGTTTGGGATTCTTTTCATAAGCGAAAAACAGATAGTGGAGTTAAATCACCCAGACTATCGGCAAATGAGAATAAGCTGAGCTGTGGATCCAATCGGCTTATAACTAGCTCAAGTGGCCAGCTGACAAGAAGTTGGTCATCATCTCCTAACAGGCGTCCAGGTTGCATATCTCCCAACCGTAATGCAGCTTCTCGGTCTCCCTTCCATGGAGTTGGGTTTCTTGGCACTCCCAAAGAAGCTGAGAATTTCAATCCTAACAGGTTGAAGTCTCAGGAATTATTGTTTCCAACTAGCACTAGACAAAGCTCTGGCTCAATGAGCCCTGCAGTTGAGAAGACATTGTATGTACATACCATAAACTTTTCACAAATATCTAGTTCTAATTCAAGTTTCTCAGAAACAAAGGGCTGGATGGACTCAGTGGGTGAGGATTTAGGGACCTCGTCAGGAATCAGAGGGATTGAAGACACTGATACGGTAGAATCTTCTATTCAAGATGTAAAACGCCTGAGCATTTCAAAGGGAGAGTGCATATCAGAGCCTAACACCTTGGTGTCCGTGGATGCCAATCAATCTTCTTTTTCTAAGGCGTTGTATCTCAAGGGCGCAGCAAATATGATGGACGACAAACTTCAAGAGCTTGATCAGGAATGTAAGTCCTTGGTATGTATAAAAGTTACTGCTGATGTCAGTACTAGCTATAATCAGATCTTAAAAGCAGATGATCCAGGAAAGGCTGGTGCTGGTTCTGAACTGTCTCTTCTTCCCCCACCTTTGCCTAAAAAACCTTCTGAATCTTGGCTTTGGCGTACCATGCCTTCAGTTACTTCGCGAAATCCTTTTTCGAATTCACATCTTACGACCCGATTTAATCCCAAAAAGCAGGATTCTGAGACACCCTCCAATATCACCAAGTGGGAAACAATTGTTAAAACTTCCTACTTGCATCATGATCACGTACGCTATTCTGAGGTAATCCTACGATTCTCCGGTTCAAAGTTTTTTCAGGATAGAAAGTTTGATGGAGAGAGAAGCAACTGACCTTTTTTAAATTTATTTTCTTTCTTTTTTTCCCTTGTTGACAGGAATTAATTACTCATGTTCCTCATCATTCTAAAACTTAGAAATGTGCAAGTTGCTGTCGAAGTTGTTGGACTCATGGGTGCTATTTGGACAGTTTTCTTTCGCTGTGATCAGAGGTAGTTTAAATCGTCATCCTCTCTTTTTTTCTCCACATGAGATCCTCCTGTTATTCTTCTTTTCATAATAGGAAAGTGGAACCTGGTTTGCTCAATTCTTGTCATCGTACAAGTTTACAAGTTTTCATTTCTTCCATCGGTGTGGGCTGAGGCAATAATCAGATCAGGCAGGTAGTGGCCGTAGGTAGATGTCTGAAACTTCAGGTGTTCCTTATTTGGTTTCATCTGATGTTTGCATTTGGAGAGGAATTAATAGCCTTTTCTTGTAATGAATAGAGATACAGCTTCATTGGTAATTGCATATTTGTCATAGCAATATACCGTTCACTCAAATTTTAGATAAAAAAACACAACCACAACAATGAAATAAGCAAATAAAATAAAGAGTAAGAACATCACAATTTAACGTGGTTCGGCAACCTCTTTGTTTACGTCCACCAACAAACTCACTGTTTTATTAATCTTCAATTACAACTTTAGAAAGAACAAAGTTGTTAAATCTCATCAACTCACAACCCAAAAGTCTCAATACAACTAAAGCTCTCAAACTAGTTCTAGTTGTAAGTACTTTCTATACTTGATAAACCAGAACTCCAATAGACCCAAAGCTTGCATTCTATCTCTAGCAATAAACCTTTCTAATTTACAATGACGACGTTTAGGTTGGATTTAATCCAGCTTAAATCCATAAAAGATCACCAAATGTAATTATAGGTGTCTTAAACCTTCTCTAGTACTCCCTTTATATAGAGGATATTTTCTTAATACTATTAGGAAAAGAACAACATAAAAAACTACTTCTACTCCTATTATATTAAGCAACAATCCAATAAAAAACTAATATTATTCCTATTAGAACAAACAACAATAAAATAGAAAATCGCTTTTTTCAAATCAATTAAAAAGCTTTTTTTGAGCCAAAATCTCATCATAAAAAATTCTAGCTGCACTCTGAATTTGCTTGAGCAATTCCAACTGCAAGTCAATGTAGCTGATACATATATTGTTAGTATTTACACTTTTTGTAAAAGGTTTGTTCTGGTCCGAGTGGAATACGTTCTCAACTCTCATCAAATTGGATGGCTCACTCCACTGTGCTATATGTTGTACCATATATGGCTTTGCAATTAATTGCAGAAAATTGTTAAATTGCTATAAAAAGAAACATAAACAGATCTCTATGATAGTCTATAAAGATTAATTAAATTATCTATTATCTCAACTGTGTAAGTTTACGGGATCATTGGTTACTCAAATATCTCTTTTAACATCGTATCAAAATTTCAATTTTTGGTTTTGAGTAATGCCATTTTTCATTGATATTTTAGCTAGTACTTTCCCATTTTGTTATGAAAGCAATGGCTAAGAAAGATCTAGCATCATTGTGACCTCAGAGTAGTGGACAACTGGCGTTTTATGGTCTTAGTTGATTCAAAATTGGGAGAATTTTTGTTGCTATAGGTTGAAACCTAGCTATACTACATAAATGTCACTTGTTCTAAATCCCATGTGTAGCTATGTTACAAGGCTTGGACAATAATCCCAAATATAGCTTGAATAATGCCATTACACAGGATAAACAATAAAAAAAAAACATGGGTGTACCCATTGAAAATTTTAAAATACCGTTTCCAAAAACACTATAGAAACAAACATCAAATTTTCCCCTTTTATCTTCAGTTTCTGTTTTTGCCTGCTTCCTGTGTTGAATATCCAATAAAAATCTATAGTATAATATTTTAAGCAGGATGACAGAAAACGCCTGCCTGGTAGAAAAATAAACAAGCAATAACGACCAACAACCTTCAAACTTCAAAGAAATGACCAACAATGTTCCCTTCCTCAGCGCATTGCCGCGGCCAAGGGGTTTCTCTTCCACTGGAGAGGTTGGTATTTCTTCTGTGTTTCTTCTAATTTAGTCCATGGGAACTTGTGTTTAGCTGTCTTTCGCTTCCTTGCTGCTACTCCCAGATAATCTCCAGAGTTCTGAAAGGCAAAATGTGGCAAATGAGCAAACTCATAATGAATCTTAAAGGCAATAAAAATCCTTTGAAGTCTTATAGTAATTTTCCATAAAGAAATTAATTTAACTCGTTATGATTTATACCAAATACAGACCAATACCAGAGATTAAGGTGTAACTTTCAATACCTTGAGACAGAGTCCTTCTTCAACATCACAAACAGGGTAATCACTTGGGCAGCAGTATTCAGTTCCAGTACAGCAAACAGCATTCTCATATTCACAGCAGCCATACATTAGGCAATAATCGAAGAACTCGAAAATGCAGCAGCACGTCTCATCACTTTCACAATAGGTGAACTCCCCACATTCAGTTGGTGAGGGAGAGGGAGGTGGTGGAGGAGGAGGAGGAGGAGGAGGTGGTGGTGGCGGTGAAGAAGGTGGTGGTGGTCCACCTGGTGATGGATAGGGAGAAGGAGCAGATGATTCTTTTGTTGGGTAAGAGGCCATGGCATTGATTGCACAAACACCATATTCTAAATCAGTGTTCCTTCTTATATATATGTATCCGTCAAGTCCCCAACTTGTTCCCCATGAATTCTTTACTATCCAATAATCTTCACCATCTTCAGAGCCATAACCCACAACCAGAACTGCATGGTCAATGTCATCTGGATCGTCTGAGCATTCTCCGTCGTAGATTCCCTGATCGTGTCACGTAATTTTCATTCTATTCAACATTACTTGAAATTTTCTCTCTTTTAAAAAAGGGTATATTTGAAATGGACAGAGAGATACTTACACTAGTGTATAATTGGAAATCAATTGCGGAGCCATCAATACCCACACTTACAGGTTGCTGAGCTGCAGCACACAGGAGTGCACTGTCTGATTCCCCTACATCTTCATATCCATCTATGTATACAGCTTTGGTTTCTTCCTGTTCAAAGGCAAATAGAAACACCTTAATTAATAATTCCATCAATCGAGTCCTCTAGTTACGGTGGGCTCCGGTAATCTGGCATGAACCTTCACTTGGGTTTGGCCCATGTGTGGGACATCCACACAGCGAGACCCCACTCTCTCCCCACAAACGTTTTTTTATTATCAAAAAAGAAAATAGTACTTACAAAACTGGAAGGGGATTTGGCAAATGGCGAGAGATTAATACCTTGGTGGAATTGCAGGTACCATCCTCACCTGTGTAGGGATAATCTGCTTCTGTATCAATCCCACCATTGTTAATAACCCATTCAAAAGCATAATCCATGTAGCCACCTTCACATCCATAGTTGGTAGTGTCACAATCTATAAGTTCTTGCTCTGAAAGGCTAACCAGGTCTCCAGTGGCTATGGCACTAATCCCTTCGATGGCTCCAGTTGAAGAGAATGACCAACAACTTCCTGTGATCAAAAACCAAAAGCACAGTTACTAGATTATAAAATTGACTCTGAAATAAACACGGTTACAGAGTCCATTTCTTCTGTCTCCATTATCAAACCTTAATTTTCTTTGCAGCCATTCTCTAGCTTAGTAAATCTTCAACAATTGATCATTTGATCTCATTCTTTTTACCAAGAACTCCCATTTTCGTTTTTAAGATGTACTGAAGAATCTCTTGAAATTCTCAATTGGGTTATTATATATATGCAGAAGAATCCAAATTGTGATCACTTTACATAGGAAGGTCTAAAAAGTCAATTGCTTAGGGAGCTTGGAATCATTGGACTTAGTAGACCTAGGCTCACGCCACACCAAACTCAGATCACCCAATGAATTCGGTATTGTGTTAAAAACCTAAGATGAAATCCTGTTCATGAATTATGACAGGTTCTGCTTCCTGCATTCATGAAGAATAGACTTCATGTCAATTTTTTTTTTAGTAGAGCTAGAAGTCAGATTCGATTCGGGACATTATAAGAGAGAATGCATCCGCTGAACTAAGCTTAAGTTCACTCTTCTTATCACAGGTTTTAGTGATGTCTAGTGAATGATATCTAATTAAACCCAAACAACCAAGTTATTAGGTGCACCGAGGTTACATAATAGAATGGACCTCACATGAGCTCTCACAGTGACACAAGGCTCATCCAACAATGTTTCAAGATGTACTTACATTGTTCTGTGCGCTCAAGTTCACTTTTCTTATCACAGGTTTTAGTGATGTCTAGTGAATGATATCTAATTAAACCCAAACACCCAAGTTATTTGGTGCACCAAAGTTACCTAATAGGATGGACCTCACATGAGCTCTCACAGTGACATAAGGCTCATTCGATAATGTGTCAAGATGTACTGACATTGTTCTGTACGCTCAGGTTCACTCTTCTTATCACAGGTTTTAGTGATGTCTAGTGAATGATATCTAATTAAACCCAAACACCCAAGTTATTTGGTGCACCGAGGTTACCTAATAGGATAGACCTCACATGAGCTCTCACAGTGACATAAGGTTCATCCGACAATGTGTCAAGATGTATTAACATTGTTCTTTACGTTCAGTGCATACAATAATTTCTCTTATTTAAGTAAATTTTACATAAATTGTATTTAGAAACCACTACAGTTATACAGTAATTTTCAAGGAATCACTATTAGTAATCAACTGCAAACACAATACAAGCATTGACATTAATATATGAAGAAAATGATAGGCTTGCCATGTGGGAAATTATAAATATATATGCCATGTAACTTTGGTAATTAAGAATGTGAAAGTGGAAACATATAGCATTAACTTGTACATAATTTAATCCCCTCTGAAAAAAAAATGTTAAAATATAAAAGTAAAAACTTACCACAGGATCCTTGGTCCTTAACAGCAGTGACAACTCCCTTGCTCCTCCAATCCAAGCTTGATGGTGCATCACAAGTACTAATCTGCTCCTTTCTCCCCACGCCTCTCTTTAGGATGCTCTTTTTATTGATGGGTTTTTTCACCTTTGATAAATAAACCTTCCTAAACTCCTCATTGCTCATATCAGCAAACTTGTTCAATCCCACACGATGCCCCTGAGGTGATTTTTTCTTCGCCTTCTTTTCGATGATATACTTCAGGTTCCTCTTGAAATTCTCTAATCTGTTTTTTGCCTCTTCTGCATGCTTGTACACCTTTCGGTGCTTCTCTTTCCATTGTTGAAAGAGCTCAATGACTCGTTCCTCTGGGAGGAAATGATCATCAAGGTCATGTCCTACAATGGAGTACTGACTAGGGAGGCTAAATGAGACACATGTTAGTGAAGCAAAGATGAAGAGAAAAAGTGCCAATAGCGTTTTCTGGGAACCCATTTTCTTAACTGGATTACAAGTGATTACTTGATCAATCCACATGAAGTATATGATTTATAAGGTAGGACATGTACTAGCTAACCAGCAACAAGCCTACCAGTCAGCTCAAGAACAGTAGTTTCTGTTATAAATTGAATCCGTTACCGCCTTTCATTTAATAAATTTAGATGCACAAAATAATTTATGGTTTATATACCTTTCTTGTAAACACCAAATTGTTTTGTTGGTTTGGTGTTATCATCTGTTATTCAGACCTCTTGACTAGTGAGTAGATCGAGTGATCTAACAGTCAACTAAAGATAGGGGCTTGAGATGAGTAGCAAAAGAACAAAAACACAAACAGAAGTATAGGGGCTTTGGATAGATCCTTCGACAGGAACAGTAATTTAGTGGTAATTTACAACATTTGATAATATATTTGTATCATTTCATAGTAATTGATAATATTACGATGGTAAAATATATTTGTTTATATTATGGTAATTGTCTTACATTTTATGATAATGTGTATCAATTTCATGGAAATTGATATTGTTTTGCTATAAAAATTATAATAATACTTAGCTCCATGTCACTATGGAGGAATTTTCTTTTATTAACGTGTTAATTTTACATTGAATTATATATTAAAAAAATAATGTACAAAATCACATGATAAAAGGTTTGATTTATTGATTAAAATTGTAAAAAAAATCTTGAAATTTGTCCTTTTTCATTTTTTTTTTCATTTAAGAAATCAAGCACAGATACAAACACAAAATTTTCATTCATTGCCGGCCCAATGGGGAGTGTCAGTAGCCCAAGCCGTTGGGTCTAGGCTTAATTATAAAAAATGAGGTCCTCAAACTACAAAGTCTATAGTTTGATTTTTACAGTACGTGGATTATTTGTCTGATTTACATATCGATTATATCTCTAATGTTAAATGAATTATAGTAGTATTACGAGTTGTATCAGTAATGAAATAATGCGAACTTAAAATCTCACTCTATTATGTAGTATCTCGAATGGTTTGCGGACTAAAATTATGTGGGGTTTGGTTAGGACCATGGCAAGATTAGATTAGTACTTGAATTTTGTGTTCCATTGTTTGGTTCACATATTGATTCAATAAATGATCAAAATATATCATTTTAAAAATTGATGTTCGTGATATTTAAAACAACTAGTATATATATATATATATATAGACACGAGCGTATTTTTTCAACCATGCTATAAGTTTTTATTTCTATGTAATTTGTTAAATTTCGGTACTTTGTTTTTATTCTATTTTTTAACTTAATTTTTTTTCTAATATTTTATAAATTATAGCGAGTTTTAAATTACAAGACAACAAGAGACACCTCTAAAAACAAAACGGTCAATTGTTGTAAACATGTAAAACCTGCCTATGAGCCTGAGCGTAAAAGTCAAAAGTGATTTATCTACATATATATTGTTATAAACAAGTGATGAACGACCCTACACGTACGACTACACCAAAAAACAGAAGGAAAACAAAGGAGACGTGCCAGAAGTAGTTGACAAATATGTGGTGGAGATACTCCCACCAGTGCAGTGTTTGGCTGCGAGTGAATTTTTTTTACGATTACTGGTAAAGTATTTAGATTCTGTTATCGGATAAGATGGAAAAACACTGCTCTCTAAATGACCCTACATATAACTTAATTTGTCTGCATGTTAAAAAATACCAAGATTAGCCCCAAGCTTGGGACCCTCTTAACTCACAGATAGGATGTTGGAGTCAGATCGAGTTAGCGAGCTCTACTACCTACCAGTCTTGGTAACCTGCTGAAAGCTCAGAGCTTGTTAGGTTTGAGCTTAATTTCAATTTGACTCTCTTCCGCACGTTATCACATGCAGCTTCAACGTCAATAATGACCGAATTATTAATTATAATTATGCCAATTGATACTGATAAATTATTTATAAAAAGCAATCACTATTAATTTGTGTTTTCTTAGTATTATCCTTAATAATTATTATGACTTATTTTGATGATGTGTATATTTTTACGGATTATTCTTTTGTTGCTATGAAAAGAACGTTTAATTAATATTCATGAGTGGAGCGAAATAAGAAATATTTTCATAAAATTTGATTAATTCCTCTAATTAGCAGGGGGAAATACCAAATTTAAATCAAAAGTCTTTGAGACCATTCTCTCCTAGATTTCAATTTGACTCAGGTTTCTTCTAAAATGCTCAAATCAATTAGAAACTCTAATTTTTTTATTTTTTTAAAAATACACAAAATTGACATATCACATATATAAAAATATTGTCTTACATCAAAGAACAACACTCACATACTAGATTTACTTAAAACGATTGTTAAAAAAAAAAAAAAAAAAAAAAAGGAAAAATTACAACTTAGAAACGAGTAGCCATCTTCTCACTTACCCTAGCCAAGGACTTAAGATTGCACCCAATTATCAAATCAGCAAACGAACAAGTATCCTCTTTACTATTCCCCTCCGGAGCATCAACAACGTAAGACTCCTTCACCACTGTCTTCCCAACATTAATTCCTTCTTGAATCTCATGTAAACTAGTCGTCGACCGATAATTCACAAGCCTGTGATCACCGCCGACGATACTAACCATCATAACATGCGATTCATCATCAAGCTTGTCTAATCTCTCCGTGCTAGTACACGCCGGCAAGCCAGAGACAACCATAACTTCACGTACACTTCCTGTCCCACCATCACCTGTACGCATGGTGCAGCCCTTTATGAACTTTTTGTAGGCTTGTGGGTTATCAAAACGACGGAGTATTGACCATACTAAAGGTAAGGGTGCGTCTATCGTTTGAACTAGGCTGGAGCCACATCGGTTTGCTGAGCGTGCACTAATGTTGCTTTCCATGTTGGGAATTTCAGATACCACTTTAGTTTATAAATAAAATTTATGGAGTTCTTTTGGGTTTATAACGAAGAAATTGATGGTGGGGCAACGATTATACAAATGGAGATGATTTGCTAAATTTGGAGGTCCGTTTTGTAGATATTTTGTGTACTGTGTATAGATATTTTTGGAAGTTTTGGATTTATCTGATGATATCGGTGAAGGGTTTTATCGGACTTTGTTCCAAAGGTTCTGTTAAAGGATATCTATGTGTTTTATTCGAAATGGACAGTACCCACTTGATGGCTTTCACGGCTTTTTATAGTATTGGTCTATTAGAGAATAAAACATACAAATAACAAGTGAAATTTCGACATAAATCATAATGTGATTAATAAATTATTTTAATGTTTATTAAGATGGTATATATTATAAAATTTTTTTTTTTAGAAATATCGAATTTAGAGATGACGATTATGGAAAGATAACTTAAAATTAGATTTATCAAATTTGATTGGATGAATTTTTTTATTTTATTTTAGTGGATGTTACATCCACGGGTAGATGTGATTCAACAATAAGAGTTGAAGGAAGTGCGAAAGAAGCATCCTATCCACTGGATCCAGTTGATACTGTGTAATAATAATTATTTTTTTATTATATTGGTTGATGGTGATTTATGAATATTTTTATATAAGATAATTTATGTTAGATTTAATAACGATAGTTTGCGATTTGTTAGTTTTATTTAAAATATTTTTTAATATACGTAAATTAAAAATATTTATCGTCAAAGGACAACGTAAATTTTTTATGATAATATAATCATATATATAAATTTACATTCAAAAAAAATAAAAAAATATATAAGTAAAAGTAAATATTTGAATGTAATTGATTATTTCACCAGTAATAATTATTAATTAATTTAATAATCATTATTCAGATTAATTAATAAACAAATGTGAATGATCAATCCTACCCATAAACGCGGATTGGGATAAAGGCGCAACCAATATCATCTCTCCTTAAAGTTGAATCTGCATAAAATTATTATTTTACTTTTAAATATTCCTATAAATAAAAATATGTGATGTAAGTAGAAAGTGATGTTTCTGTCCGATTAGAGAGTTCATTCTGATGGGTTACATAGCAGAGCTGTTTTGGATGGTTATATAATGTGACATACAGCCGACACTTTTGTCCTCTTTTATCATTTTTCAAGGCGGTTGCGGAATCCATGATGCCCCACTTGCTTATATCATTGTCCTCTTTGCAATTAAGAACTGCTATTGCCCATGTGCATATCACGTGGCTCCAACAGCAGAACTGCCGTTACAAGTTGGTGGAAGATTTTGCATATACGGTATTAGAATATGGAGTAGATTACTAGTTACAACTACATCTGTTAACCCTTGTTTTTAGCAGCCATTTGTACACACCGATTCATCCGTTAGGCCTACAGAATTCAAACTGATACTGATGAAAAACATAGATTAAAGGAGACACAGATGAATCGGTTCAACAAGATGCATGCGCTCCACGTAAACTTTGAAGTTTATGGAGTGAGTCAGAAGAGCTGGACTTCGTTATTAAGGAAAGTCCGATAAAAAGATTGGCCCTATCAGGTGATTTGTTGTCCACGAGGTATGAGAGGAAATGGCCTCATTTAGGGGTGGGAATGAGTCCGTGTCGTGCATGATTTATGTGGATAGAGTTATACTAAGTTTAGTTTTTGAAGTTCATAACACACAAAAAAATAATCATGGTACGGCACAAGACATGAGTTTCAATACAGCATGGTACAAGATATGATTTATAGTGTTTAATAAAATTTAAAATTATATACAATTTAATATTATTAAAATAATAAATAAAAAATAATTAAATATTAATAAATTTAATATTTTATTATGATAGTAAAAATGAACATTATTTCTTTATTCTTGGTATAATGGCATGTGATCTACTAACTATTACAGTGTCTGCCATAACATTGGAACAAGTATTTAGTGCAGATTTTAATATTTTTGATGAATTGCGATCAAGACTATTACCGGAAACGTTGCAAATACTAGTATACATAAAAGATTAACTAGATACAAAAGACCGTATAAGCAACATTCTAAAGAAATATCAATATAGCGAGTCGTGTGACAATTGAAGAGGTGAAGAATAAAGAAAAATTTGTAACTCTTTACCCACAAGAGTATAAACTGTGAAAGGCTAAAAAAACAATAATAATATTTTGTCTTTTTAAATTGTTTTTTTATATAATTCACTCATTTGTAAATCATTTCATTTTCTTTGTTTATTTTAATTTATTTTTTATTTTATATGTTATTGTTTTTGTAAGTTATTTATTGAATTTATAAGTCTTTTTTACTCTTTTCAATAAAAAAAAATAAAAATATCAATATATACTTATAAGTTTTATAAGATCCGAATATAAAACGACTCGAATCCAAACCTAATTCATTTAATTGTCACTTTTAACTATGCTAAGTTTATATTCTTAAAAATTTAACAATACATAATATAAAAATAAAATAAAAAAAAATATAGTATAATATAATGACATAATAAATCGGTTTATATGAGCCGTGGATCGACACAGAAGAAACCATTGTTATTCCTAACTTGACGAAAAAGAAATGGTTTAATAGAAAATCCATTTTCCATCCATGATAAAAGGGTTTATAAACAGTTACACTTATTTGTTAGTGGACAATTATTGAGCTAAATCAGAGACATCATCATTACTGATTGCCCTTCTATTTAGTTTACTGCAATTTGCATTCATCCATTGAACAATTCTCCAGATATGCGTTCATCTATCTCAAAATATCAATATTACGTATTATCTCCAAAATTTCATATGCAAATTAAAAATGTATCTTATTAATGTTAACCGACATTAAGAAATCTATTAAAAAATGTTAAATGGTGTAAAATTTTCTAATGTGTATAAAAGAGTGATATATAAAGTGGGGATAGAGATAAGATCATTTGACCTCTACTCACTATTTTTTTTCAAATCTCAATATAAAAGCATGCGATCATCTCTTTTAAATTGTATGGACACATAAAATAATATCACAATCAGATGTACAATCAATGAGTTGCAAGCAGACTCGGTTTTAGATTAGGATTTAGACAAGTTGTTATGTTAACATTTGGACAAAAAATGTGACTTGTAGGAGGCAATTTGAAGCACTCCTATAATGAATGAGACCCAATTGATCTATTTAAAAATTAAAAAAAAAAAAAAAAGAGACTTGATACACGGTGATCTAAACACTGAGAAAACAGATAAATTCCCAAGTTTATTTACACTTTCGAAAGGCTTTAAAGCTGATGTTATTCTTGTCAACATGGATGATCGCTTTTGCATTGCAATTGATCATCACTTGTCTTGCAACGTACTGTTTGAGAACTTAAAAAAAAAGTGTAGACTACCCGATCACCAGAAATTTGCAACTTTTAGAAGTAAAATTACCCTGAACTTCAGATCAGTGGTCACCTATTATCAGATTCATAAAGCGTGCATCTCTACATTAGGTTAGTCTGCACAAACATTGTTATGTTCAAGCCAGAATCCAATCTGGGCAAAACTAATCTCTTACCACGATGCTTTATGGCTTGTCATATCTTTCCCTCACCATCAGTTATAAGAAGGGAAGCAAAAAAATGCTGCAAATTCCAGAGAAGCTAGAACGCCAAAAATTTTGCCTATTGAGGCATCCTGACAGCACAAATCCACACCCATCTTTGTGGACGTATGCATCACTCTGCAGTGCAGGATACTAATTTTTACAAGTTGCACATCCCTGAGCCGGTATCTTCAAAAGAAACACCATGAAGTGATCATTATTTGTCCTATAGATGAAAAGTTTCCTCAAAATTGTCACATTGCATGAGCAATCCTACAGCTGGGAGAGAAAGGCTTCTCTGACTTGACTTCCATGTCCTGTGGAGGCCAATACTTGAGCTAAGTGAGACTCAGGTTACCAATTCTGTTAAAAGACTTGAGATAAAACCACTCCCCAAAGCTAAGTTCGCATGCCCTGAATGAGCAGTGAGAGCATACACTATTGCTTCACCACAGTCCAGATGCATTCTTGAAAGCCGAGGGTAGCATACAAGGGAGCAGAGCCTAAATGCATCCTTGTTTGCCCATCATTATGACAGTGAAAATTTGCTCACCTCCACGTTTTTTTTTCTTTTTCCAATTTAACCAAGCTAAAAAACCCATGATACAAAATATGTGAGTGAACACAAATCAAGCTAATGTCAGACATAAATGAGGATACCTTAAAGAAAGAAAGGAACAATGTAATTGAGAATTGTGTGGTGCAAATCACTACAACAATCCTGCCAGTCTAGTCTGTCAAAAGCACGCACGTGTTTGATGAACATTTTTCTCACACTGACCCATACTAGGTCATGGACATTATTTACCTTTTCTGATTAGTACTCCGTCGTTTACCTTAACTCACAGTGTATATAAATTTAGCATTGCAGACTACAATGCTTTTCTGGAACCATAGAGACAGACATAAATCAATGCCTTGTTACATTGACAAAGCTACATACAGCTGCAATTTGAGATTATCAATGGCTAAACCAAACAATATGGAAAACCTCTCTATTATTTTGGCTGAGATATCTTTTCTTTGATGGTTCCAAATCATCACATCTAAAACTATTTAGATAACTTAAGCAACTTTCCTCAACCAGCAGGAAAACTTTGCTGCAATTATATGAGACTTGCCCAGAAGGAAAATTTGGGTAGAAGACTTGGAAGTTTTATTACATAGACAGTGGCGGATCTTGAGAAGTTTTTTCGAGGGGGCCAAACTTTCTTTGGTTTGACCCGAAGACCCTCTTTTTGGGGAGTTCGGGGGCCCGCCTCCGATGCAAATTTTTTTTACCCGTTTTGTAGCCTATAAGTGATTTTACTGTTATTCTAATTCATTTTGATGTAAATTCTTTTATAACATATGGGGTAACAATTAACTATCTAGGTTCATCAATTCTACCAAACTCATGACTCGCAAAGAACAAAACTCATTTTTTAACCAAATAAAAGACAAAAAAAAATCACCAAATAAATTATTTTGTCATTCTTAGTTCATAATTATTCTCAACTCAAGCCCTGAAATACAAAAAACATAATATCTATGCTAGACCCAAAAAGCTTTTTAAGGACAAAGAGAGTAAAAAGAGTATGTCAGACATTACTGAGGAGGCCAAATATATATATATATATATATATATATATATATATTCTTTTTTTTAACCTAAAAATTAAAAAGCTCATGGCCCTCACTTGTCCTTACTAAGATTTGCCACTGAACATAGGATCTGGAATCTTCAACCAAAATTGGTAAAATGAACCATAACAAGAAGAAGATCAATTATACCCCACTCAAATCGATATTAAAACGATTTGGTACTATCAACTATAGTTAGATAAGCTCTATTTGTTCGGTTTAGTTGCTCAAGACCTCAACCAACCTGAGCTTTTCTTGCTTGCTGATTGGGTTCCAGGTCAATTTGGGAAGGCCTGCCCTGAAAAAATAAGGCCAAACTTGCCTCTGAGCTCCCATCAGGATTGCATCAAGGTTGGGTATAATTTGTATAGTTGGTAAATTCAGGTTAAAGTGTTAAACTTTTGCATATATGTAACACTTCAATTAGCACTTCTATCTTCCTCTTTTAGATTTTGATAAAATCCATCGTCTATCAGTTTTCATTGTTTGAAACCAAATATTTGGATATAACATATGCATCCTACACATACATATTGTATGCACATACATCTAACCTGAGATGGATAGAACACATCAAACTTAACACAGGGTGGGTTGGGCTGAAGAGGACCATCCACCATTGAAGATTGAGGTTGAGTTGGCCTTCTCTTTTTTTTAGTCAAGATTGTATAAATGGCACCAAGGAGGTGCAACCCAATTACAAAAAGCTATCTACAAGATAGAAATTCCACAAAAATCTATGAGGTTTTTCTCATTTATAGAATAAAAAAAATTAGCCTTCTAACCAAGAATTAGGGGTATTAAACCACATATTTTTAATGGCTTCTACAGACCTCTCCTCACTATCAGAAGTCCTACTATTTCTGCAAGTGCCTTTCCAAATACTACGGTAGAAACTCTCTCTCTCTCTCTCTCTCTCTCTCTCTCTCTCTCTCTCTCTCTCTCTCTCTCTCTCTCTTGCGTGTGTGTGTTTTTTTTTTTTGGGGGGGGGGAGGGGAGATAAAAAAGAACACCATGTCTTATAGAAACAACTAAAAATATCCTAGTATTTGAGGATGCTTGAACTCACAAATTCAACCTGACCAAACATCACTGACACAAATTACTGGTCGTAAAAGCTTTCCTAGAATTATATAATTCAAATTGATGGTCCTATGTAGTTTGCCAACTATAGGTCGAAATTTTGTTGGTTATTTTTCTACACCTGTTTGCTCACTAAACTTGCCACCAGTGCAAATGCTAATATGGTCATGATGTGGATAGTACTTACTTTAATAATATGTTGTCAGATTTTTTAGTAAATGTATTGTACTCGTGTGTACAATAGTGTACAATATAGAATTATATATGTATTATAAATTATAATATGTACATATATTGAAAGACAGATTTATCAAATGATTTATGATCTTAGGAAATATTATAATGTGGATAGTTCTCCACGTTAAAGAGGTGGAACTAGCATTGCCCTGAACCTCTATTTGTAGTTTTTTACCTCCACAATGGACGGTGAAAACCTATCCACGTTACAACTCATAACAGTTCAAAGTATACCCTAAACCTCTCCACTTAAATTTTTAAATTTACCAAACACGAGATAAATCTAGACATTAATACAACATAAAAGTATAAAACACTAGATGTAAATTATTTGCAACAATCCATATAAGCTTCATTGAATAGACTTGCACACATGATACATCTAAATGGCAGATAAGTGCAGTGTGCAGAAAAATAATTGAAGAAATCCCATTCCATAGATAGCACATGACAGCTACCAACTAACTAACTATGGTTTGGTATTCCCAAGACCTTCCCCCACAACCTTGGTTTAAGAGTTCAAAATGTAATGCCAATTACATAAAACAAGCTAAAGTTTGTTTCAGGTCAAAATCATTTAGCCTTTGGCTTTGAGTTGCACCCTATTGGTGCTTTGTTAATACAGATTTACTTATAAAAAAAAGTTTGTTTCAGAGTTATAATCTTATGAAGTTTTTGTGTGTATCTTGAGAAAACTTAAACAAGAAACCATATAGACTCTCTTGAATGATATGATTTCCTAAAATTTTGCCCAAAAAAAAGATGCACTATTTACTGTGTCGATTCCTAAGGGCCACAAAAAAGGGGGACCGTAGTGAAACCAATGAGTAAGAGATATAATGCAAGACGATTTTCCTTCATAAGGTCTTCCTTCTTTGGGATTATTTTTTCTTTGAATTTTTATATTTATAAAGTTTCATAAAGATCATATAGAGAACAAAACTCTCCCTCACTAAGTTTGATCAGGAAATTGCCTCAAATTAGAGATCAATAACCGCACATACTAAGATAAGTTCTGCTCTCTGCCCATCAATCAAACACTGATACACCACCCAATTTGCTGTAAGAGATGTGCAGTCACTGTAAAAGACTTGCCAACTATAATATCCACTGACATCGCGCCAACCCCAAAATATCACAAGAGGAAGGATTCCTCATAGTGCACATTTGATACCTATAAGTTGTAGAACATGATATCTTTACATCATGCAATATTTCGTTATTTGTTTTGTTTTTTTTTTCTTTTTAATTATTTAAGTAGAGTGCCCTAAAGAGTAAATATACCACAATCCTCACTTCTTTCTCTTGTTGAAGATGATTGCAAATTATAATTTTGTGGTAGGTTACACATTCAATGACTCATACAAAGATTACATGGAAAATAACAAATCAAGTTTTGGCATCAACACATTGACAGTGCACTACAAGCAATGCAGCTAGGATTTTCATGCATATCTTTCTTCCAAGCCAAAAAGCAACAAAACACATGGGTCATTTCTGGTAAAACATTCATATTATCAGATTTCATGCACAAAACAAGACTTGTTCTAGGAGGACAAATATAGGTCTCAGATGGCAAGCAATAAATTTAACTAGACAACAAAATCACGCAGAACAAATCACATGAAGCATTCTCTAATTACATTTTTCAATCTACAATTGCTATCACTATCATATGATAACACAATTCACAGAATTCATCAAAAGGATAAAATCAGAAGGAAAAAAAAGGGGGGGTCTTGTTTTATTAGAACTGATATACAGAGGGGTTTATCACGAAATTACTCGGACTCATTTGATGACAAAATACTCATGTCCAATGAAACAAAAACAGCATACCCATTATCATCTATAATTTACCCCGAACAAGTATCACATTTATCAGTTTATGCTCTCAATTTCGCCACTTTCATCTAAAATCGGTGAACATTGTAACAAACTATAAAAACAAAATCAAAACCAAAAACAGAGAAAGCTACAAGTATACTCATTCAAAAAATAAAATAAAAGGTGATCTCTTACTTAAGCAGCTCTCGGGTCCGTCCCTTGCTGCCAAACGTAAACAAGCTCATCCCATCCGGTGCTGGCCATGAGCCCTTCAACGAGGACGCTCATATCGACCCCGACAGCAAACTCCGTGTGGTGATCGTACCTCCCCACGAGCGCATCCTCCACCGCGAAATCCCACACGCACACCGTCATATCGTACGAGCACGACACCATCAGGTTCCTCCTGTGGGGCGAGAACCTCACCTTCCTCACTGCGTACCCGTGCCCGTTGAGCACCGCAACGGGTACCCGGTAGCTCCTAACGTCCCACACCTTGACGGTCTTGTCGACGGACGCCGTGGCCAATATGCAGTCATCGTACTTGTTCCAATCGCAGGAGAGGATCTCGAAATCGTGTGCGGGGATGATCATCGTAGACCCGGGCTCCCTCACGTCCCAGACCCGAAGTGTGCAATCCCCGGAAGCGGAGGCGAAAACGTCGCCGTGTTTGGGGTTCCAAATGGCTTGGTAAACGCAGTAGGCGTGCTCCTTGAAAGTACGGATGCTAGAGGGTCTATCGAGGGTCCAGAGCTTGACGGTGTCGTCCCAGGAGGCGGTTAGGAAAGAATCGCGTCGGGTCGGGTTGTAATCAGCGGAGTGGACCTCGCGGGTGTGCTCGTGAAAGGAGCGGATTGGGTTGGAGGGAGGTGGGAGAGCGACATCGTAGATCTTGACGGATCCGTCTGCGACGGCGGCGACGATGAGGGAATCGTGAGACTCAGACCAGGAGAGGTCATAGACGCCGTCAGCGGTGTCGAAGGAGACAAACTCGGAGATGGAAGGAGAGGAAGGGGAGAGGTCGAGGACATGGAGGCGGCCGTTGCCGAGGATGCCGAAGTTCTGAGCGGTAGCAACGGCAAGGCGGGACTCGTAGAAGGGACTGAACTTGACGGAGTAGCCGTTGAATGGGGTTTTGAACACTGGCATGATTGCTCTGTTGCTGCCTGCTGGCTTGGTGGTGGAGGATTCTGTACGGTGGGTTTTTGGATTTTGGTCCCTTTCCTTGTCTGGTTTGGAGTTTGAGGAGAGAAGATTTGAGACACTGACGAATTGATGATCGATCGATGGGTGGAGGGTTTTTTTCTTCTTCTGATGAAATAATTGGGCTTCCCTAGGATATCCGAGATTCTTTATTATTATTTAAGTTTGTGTTTTTTCTTCTTTTCTTTTCCACTAGGATTTGGGCTTACTTGAAAAAGAGATACACAGAAGCTAAATTTTGGATTTGGGTTTGAAGGGTTAAAAAGGCTATTGATCTGATCATGTTTCCTTGGTGAAACCAGCATTTCGTATTGACATTTTTCCTCTGAAGCAGCTGCTTTTGTCAAGTTAAATCTTAGGACAACCATTTGATACAAATGACTTCTTAATTAAAACAAGATTACATCATTTTTGGGTGGCTGAGAGAGTATATTGGATCAAATCTTTTTCAAGCATTGCTTTAATTCTCTAACGAAAGTTGACAAGTCATAGATTTGTAAATTTGTTTTAATCTATAATTGATTTTGATTTCGATAGTAAATTGTTTTCTATTTCATTGAAAATGGAAAACCACAGAATTGAGCTTAAAGACCCAAGGGGTTTTTCAAATCTCAACTATTCAAATTATATTCTCCACATGTCGATCATCCAAAATCGCACCAAGGATTACTGAAAAGAATTGATATTGGAGAGGAGCCAACCCCTTCTTAAATTTATAAAAATTGAATTGAGAATCAAAGAGTTGTCTATTCCCCAAAAAAAAAAAAAAACCATACATCAAAATCATGGACCCAATTGAAATTAAAAAAGGATAATATTGATAATTTTTTAAACTAGACGGATTACTAGTGAAAAACCTTAGAACTAAAAGTTTAAAAGAAGAAAAAAATTATTATATACACACGTACGCACATACACGTATGTTTTTCATATGCATATGTGTTTTTTTGAATATAATTAATTTAGTTGTGGAAGATAAAATTGAAAGCATGTTGTTACAAGTTACTACAACAGTTCGCCATATAATTGGGTTTACAAAGAGACTTTATTAACTCTTTGTGTCCTCCTTGTGGGGTATAAAACACATATGTAGCCCCGCATTTTCAGACTGCTGTTGAGCTCAAGCTGGCTTGATTTGGAACCTTCCCAAACAACCACATTAATAATGGTCGGGTTTCTTTGAACTCCGTTACGTAATATCCGCGCATTTCTCGTGATAATTTTAATAAGGGTGATGTTATTGATATTGGTTTTTTATACTTAAATTTATAATGGTAGCTTTAATTAAATTGTAGTTTTAAAAATATTTAACTTCAATTAAAAAAAATATTATTGTAAGTAACAAAATGAGTACTAATAACATCATCGTTTTAATTTTTTTAGTAGAGAATGGGGTTTTCAAAAATAGGAAACAACACTACTGATGTGATCAAAATAATACGACTCTATAAAAACAACACATGGCTCATTAATAACTCTTAAGCGAAAATAACTCAGAGAGAAACCGTTCATCAAATACAAAGAGTCGTTTATTGTGAGGCTCGAGATGTGGGCATCTCAATCTAACAGCTCAACACTTCGGAAGATCAGTCAAGAAATACACCAACGCCTATATAAAGGAGTTCTCACTTTTGAACTCTAAAGTGAGAGAGACACAACCAAATACAGACACAAAGATGAGCAAACCATATTAGAGTGAAAGGCATGACCCAAACACGATCACACTCCCAGAAAAAAAATGTAAAAACCAAAGAGAATCCTAGATATAGAGAGAAAACATCCGAAGAACAAATAGAGATAACCAAGCTCTCTCATCCTCACAGTTGTCCCTTCACCTACACATCATTTCTCTGTTCGCCTCAAAGAGTGTTTACTACCTTCGTAGTGTCCTCGCCAAAGTACAAAAACTCCGGAATACTTTTTTATGCAAGAATATAGACACTTTCAACATGAAGAAGCTTTCTAACTCAGGGTTTTGTCACCCACACCGACCTTCAGCAACACTCCGTTGAAGGTCATTGAAAATCGATTCACTTTTTTGACATCAACAACCACACTTTTAATAAACCAAAAAACACTAAATATATATATATATATATATATATATATATATTTTTTTTCTTTCTCTCAAAGCAAATACCAAGTCTCATTTGAAAATATTAATTAATCAGAGTTAGAGGTAATATTAGGAGAATGTTTTATCAAGTATTTTAAGATGCATCTAAATACTAAACATGGACTTATTTTCTCAGTGAGAAGAAAAACTTTGGTGTAAAAGTTTTCATCTTGTGGAAGTAAACTAATGTAGAACTTCCAATATTTTGTCGAATCTCAAAACTGATTTTGTAGTTAAGGTTACCCACAATTTTGAGACCACATGGGCTTAATGTCATAATTGAATGTGTGACAATGAGTTGTGATCAAAGAGCAAAATA
Organism: Bretschneidera sinensis; assembly: GCA_023935145.1. Lineage (NCBI taxonomy): Eukaryota > Viridiplantae > Streptophyta > Magnoliopsida > Brassicales > Akaniaceae > Bretschneidera > Bretschneidera sinensis. Next base: position 106,880,678 of record CM043697.1, on the reverse strand, counting down.
AGCGTTCCATCAAATTTTGTGATAAGAGAGAAAAATTCATTAATGGTTTGTATCGAACCCCTCTTATCCCCTCCTCTCCTATGGACCCTCACCCCTCCATACCCTCACATGATGCCCACTAATATCTACAACTCGACCATTTAATGGGCGGCCCACACTTTGGATGGGACATTACAGAAATTAACATGAAATCAAACCATATAATCAGTTTTAGCTATCTTGTTTTTCACACCAAAATCTCAATGTGAGCTCATGCTTACTAATTGATGGGCACCCAACAATTTTGACATTGCCACACAAAACAGAAATTTTAAAAAATAAAATTTATAATTTATAATTAAAAAATAAACAAATGTTACCGTATTATTAAAATATTAAATTGTTCATCATTTTTATTTATTTGCAGACTTAATAAATAAGAGCTTACCACATCATGGATAATTTAAAGTTTTCGTTTCTATTCTTATCTAAACCTATTCATTATCATTCTAGCTTCTCAAAATTACTATTCGAATATGTCTTAATGAATAAATAAGATGAACAAATTGAAAGGCTATTTATCGGCACTTGTATTATTAGTAGGGGTGAAACTGAGTTGAGCAAGTTGACTCGGCTCGAAAAGTTCAGTTCTAAATTTGATTAAATCGAATTTGAAATGTGATATTGACTCGGTTAGCTTATTGAGTTGAACTCGAGCAATGTCAAACTCGACTCGTTAAGCTCGCGAGCCAGCTCGATTTAATTAATAAATATTACATATTACATATACATTATATTTATTTATTTTATTTTGAAAAATGTATACATTGATTATTTTGTTTCAAAAAATTCGAGTTCGAATCTGAATTTTAACTCGAGCTCAGTTCGAATAAATATTTTACTCTCGAACCAAACTCAAATTTCTCTTAATTCAAATTTTATTCGACTCGATTAAACTCGAATCAACCCTTAATTATTAATATAAGATTTTAATATTTGTTTTGGATGACAAGCATAATATGTGAATGTCACTGCTCAAAATAAGATAAAAGACATCAAATCAAGCATTGTAAGATGTTCCTTGAAGAGATGAGCATGAACAACTTTCCTTGTTATCATTATCTTACTTTTGAATTTTCTACTACTAGTTTGCTTGCAAAAAGAATATCTTTTCACTATTATCTGAGATAAAGTTTAAACCATCACTTTCATGTAAATGTAGTGGTAAAGCAGAAAGTGCTTAGAACACGTGCTTGTATAGCGAGTGGGTGCTTGAAATTAGAATTCTTTCTTTGCAAGAAAAGGGGTAGTAAGACAATTACCATCACTTGAGTCAAAGCAATTAACAAAACCTAAAACCACAAACTCACAATGGGAACAGTAAAAAGAAGTCTATCACATTCACACCTCACTTTCCAATGAAAGCCACAACCCACATGATCTTGCTTGGGGATATTGAAAGATCACAGCCCGCCTCTCTCTCAAAAGAAGGAAGATTTCTCTATATTCCCATTTTCCATAGTTCCGTTCTCCCTCTTCACCCAATACCAAATTCACTCCAAAATTCCAAACAAAGTCATATCACCTCTCTCTCCACCTAATTTTAGAGTAAAGGTGGTTCTGTTTGGATTTAACACATGTCAAATCATGATTGACCCATATCAAGAGGTTCTTGTTGTTTTTGCTGACTTGGCATCCCAATCATAGACTAACATGTGTCACCCATAAGTTAAGTCCTAGCAAAACCAACCCAAATTATTGAACTTGGTGAAGGGCAAGAGAGAATGGGAGGGCCCCTAAATGATGGACCCAAAAGGCAAAGTACAGAGTGAGGTGCAATTATTCATGCCATGAATTTCATCCTAAGCGATTGTGAAAACAAAAAGAAAAAAAAAAGGAAAAAAAAAGCTATGAGTATATAATAAGTAAAAGACATCTCTTGGTGGTACAAAATTTTTTTAGCAGCCCAATTCTCATTCTAGATAGCCAATAACAATTAAAAGAGACTTCTCTTTCTCTTTCTCCCCTTTTTTTTTTTTCTTTTTCTTCTTTCTTAAATCTAATTTCTCTTCATCTCTCTCTTTCTAGTTTCTAGCTAGCTACCATTTTCTTCTCCTCTCTCCCTCCATGGAAGACCAATAGAAAGAGAGAGAGGGGAGTTTAATTAGTGGTAATAATAATAATGAAGAACACAATCAGGTGCTGCATCTCTTGCATTCTTCCATGCGGGGCACTGGACGTGATTCGAATAGTACACTCCAACGGACGCGTGGAGGAAATCAGTGGCAGCATCAGAGCCAGCGAGATCATGAAAGCTTACCCAAAGCATATCCTCAAGAAGCCCTCATCATCATCTTCCGTTACCGACGGCGGCGGCGGCGGCGGCGGTGTGGTCCCCAAGATCGTAATAGTTCCACCTGACGCAGAGCTCCAACGTGGCAAGATTTACTTCCTCATGCCCGCTCCTCCTTCTTCAACACCCGACAAGGCCCGATCGAGATCGACATCAACGAAGAGTAATAATAATAGTAATAATACTAAGAAGAGAAGAGAAAATCATCATCGGAGCAGCAACAACAACAACATGGGTAATGATAAAAATATTGGTGTGGCGAATCTTTTGGTTTCGGATCGGTACTTGAGTGAGATATTATCAGAGAAGATTTCTACACAGAGGGATCGTAGAAGAGGGCGTGTTGGTGTGTGGAGGCCTCATTTAGAAAGCATATCTGAGACCTTAAATGATGCTTAAAACGGCGCGTTTCTTTCTTCTTCTTCTTCATCTTTTTGTTGAATTACTATACTATAATTCTCCTTCTCCTTCTATTTTTTTTGAAGTGTATGATTCATATAGTCTACAGAGAGGTTCAATCCAATATTAGGGTTCTTTTAAAAAAAATAAAAGAAAAAGAAATCTCCTTACTGTTTTTTTTATATAGGCATAGAAAAAAATTAATGCAAATGTTGGGTAATTGTTTGAAAATTGTGAGGATGATGCATCTGGAGGGTAATTAGGTCATCGATGAAAAAAACCAACGATTCCACCAATTCAGTAATTCTTTGCTAACAAACACGTTTTAAGAAAGATGTGATCACTCAGTTAATTATCAAGATTTTTTTTTAAAAAATAGATTATATAAAAATTAATTTTTATTATATTTTTATCAAACATAAAATAATTTTTAATTTTTAATTTATCATTTATCATTTCAAAATTCATAAATTAAAACTAATTGCTTTTAGTTTTTTTTTATATAATTATTATTACTATTAGATTTTAGTATTGTACAACATACAGCAATTTGAATGTGATTAGACTATAAAATATTACTTACTACCATACAAGATCAATGCAATTACCATTCTACCCATGATTTCATTTTATTTTTCACTATGATTCGTTCATTATTAGTCTTAGGTGATGGTGATCCTTCCATATCGATGATGACATAATGCTTATGCCGAAAAATATTTACTCATTTTTTATAAAAAAAAAATGGTAATTTCACAAATTCAGTTTCATAAGAGCTGTCATAATATAGAAAAAATTCATTAGTAATCATAAAGGAATTGAATGGTAATTATTTTTAAAAAAAAAATTAAATATCAAAATTATTATTTAATTTCTTTGTAATAACTAGTGGACTAGTTACTACAAAACCAAGTTCGCAATAACACCACTCTAAAAAAGAGAGAATGACCACAAAGATTATTCGTCAATTTTTAGCCAAACTCGCAGGCATATTTGTAATTGAAAGGCTATGGAATATATAATGAAATTCAAGAGTTATTGTTTTTGGTACATATTTTATTTTCAAAAAAAATTGGAACATGTTAAGATAATTGAACAATATATACACCATTGCCCACTTTCTATCTAATTGTGGGTCTTGTTGAAATTTCAGTCAAATTCTAACTATATGAAATATTAAAATTTAGCATATATTGTCCAAAAAAAAACACATATTAATCAACATCATATCCTTAATTCGTTTAATTTTGCTTTCAAGCTAATCCATCGAAGATAATCTTGCTTTCAAGTTATTCCATCTAAGACCAATGGTTAAAAAAAATTATATTTTGATTAAAAAATAAATTAAAGATCATGAACGTTGATTTTTTTATGTGACAGTGATTTTAACATACCTTAATATTTCTTTTGATTGATCCATAATAACATCTAAATACTTTTGACTTGAAGTATTAATCAAAATAAAATGTAGTAATTGTCGTTGGTTAATGATCAATCTAAATCATAAGTCCGTCCAAATAAAAAAATTTATCGAGGGTTTTCTATCTTTTTTTTTGCTAGGGTTTATCTCCATTGATATAGCATCAATCCATTATATAATTCATCTCATAAAAAAAGAAAAAATAAAGAAAAATCAAATTAAATAATTAATTTAATTAGAAAATCAAAATCACTTTGAGGTGTATGGAAAAACAGTCCCCACATAGATAGCTTTTTTTCCACCATGGAATAATTATAATTGCACTTGTATCTTGCACTAACAAAGTGGGCTTCGATAACAGAGAGAGAGAGAGATGATAATTATTAGAGATGGTGCCAACGGCATCCTGTAAAGTTATTTAACAGTAGAGTTTGACCTTTACAATGGCTGGATGGCAGATGATCGATAATAGGTTGAGCCTTCAACAAGCCCATGTTCTTGGTGATCAATAATTATGCAAAATTCATAAGCTTTTTCCCAGTTTTTTTTTTTTTATAAGGCCCCCACCATATATCTGGGGTCCAACAAAAAGGTAATTAAACTGAGTTCATTGGGCTGCAATCTAATCGCATTGATGCCGATGGCATGTCAGAGTTGCAGAGGGTCAAATCTATCAACATTTGAATTTTTTTTATAAAAAAACATTAATTTGATCTACATTAATGTACAACTTATGTCCTTTCATTTCTCTTTTATTCAATGTTTTGATTCAAAAGTATACTGATGAATCGCAAGATGAGATTAACTTTTATGTATCGAGTGTTCAAAGGTTTTTTTTTTACAAAAATCATTATCTATTGTGACGGTTGGTCTCAATTATCATCGTGTGTTTTTAATTGAGACAATTATCTCATATAATTTAAATATGTTTCAAATACACATTTTGTTGCACAATATCCAAACTGAAAACAAGTTGGACTTTATGGATAGTGAATCAATGGATATCAGAGTAAAAATATCTGTTTTTTAACGAATTTTAGTTTTTATATCCATATTTACATTTTAACATGTGAGTAACGAATCAAAAACGAATATAAATTTAAAATCTAATCTCTATTAAAAAGTAAAAGAAATTGACATGTTAATATCAATAAATAATACTTTTAATTATTTGAAGGGTAAATTTGTCTTTAATTTTTTTTGCGCAAACACGAGTATCTTGAGGTCTAATCATGAAAAAAATAATTTAATGAACGATAAAAGATAAATTTGTTTTTGAAATGATAAAAAACTTTTTTGATTGACAGTTAATTTCAAACAATAGGGGTATTTAAGACATATTTAAAGCATAAAGAGTGATTGTGACAAATAAAATTACATAATGATGATTGAAACCAATCCCAATAATATAATTAAGATGAATTTTGTAAAAAAAAAAACTGAGTATTTTTGAAAATTAACTTCATGGTTCTGTCCTGTCTACTTTCATCAGGATGAGTACTGTATACTTTTTTTTTTTTCCTTATTTGCTAATAATATCATTTTATATTTAAAATAAAAGAAAAAAAATTGGAAAACAAGGATTCCCTCCTTTTTTTTTGTGTTTGGTTCTTTTTCCTTTTTTTTCCTTTTTCAAGACCGTGTTTGCCGACAAACATTAAAGGTTGCATTATGGGAGAAATGATTTATATCGACTGGACTATCTAGTTCAATCGTCAGCCATACCATTAAAGAGTATAAATAAATGATGATGTGTACTTAAAATAATAAAAATGAAAAATGTAATGTATAAAATTATTTATAATAAAAAATTTAATGTTTAATATTAAAATTGTTTAAATTAAGATTAATAAGCTTATGAATAAGTATTTAGAAAGTAAATTTTAACAACCACTTTCTAAAAAAAAATAATGAAATTAAACAAAATTAAAAGTCATATTCAAGTCCACCCATTCTTAATTTGATTGGACCCAAAAGTTTATGAAAAAATAAAGGATGAGATTTTTTTATTCCTTTGTGTGGTGCACAATACAAGAAGTGAGAATTGTAAAATGCAATAATTCAAGCGGCGTCTCTCACTTTTATTTTATTTTGATAGAAAAATAGCATAAACAACTGCACCGAATTAATATACTATTTGTAAAGAACAGTGATTTTATGAATTTAATTTTGTGAGAATTATTATGCAATTAAAAAAATTAATTAATAATTATTTTAAAAATTAAATAATAATTATTTTAAAAAATTTTAAAAAAATTAATTTTCGAAATTACTATTCAAACATGTCCAAACTTTTTCGTGAGAACTATTATCACCTTAAAGACATTAATTTTTAGGCTTCAATTAACCACACTTTTCTTTCTCTTTATGCAACAAATTTAACATCTATGCAGTAGTTTGAATCAATTCTCATTATAATTTTTGGAATATTAAGCTTCTTACGCATATCAGTTTTTTTTAATAGACTACCAATACAAAATATGGATCATCACAATTGTTGAATTAATCAATGATATGGTACCTAAAATGGCTAAAATATTCGATGAACTTTCTCGTGATCACATATCTTTATAATTGGCAGATTTGGGTGATAGGGCCATAGCATTAACCTAATCTCCTTGTCACATTACCTTTGAAAACTTTATGTTTTTTTTTTCTTTCTCAAAACCTTTACTAAAAGGCCATAGCTAATTTGCTCGTACTACTTTTCTAAAAGGCTAACAGATATGATCATAAACAATCTGTAAACTGGTAATCTGTTACATCTTAGAATATTGTACATGGCATCAAGTATTTAGTTAGTTAGAATTGACCCACATATTCTTTTTAAGTACTAAACCTAATTGCCACATGATATATATGCATGTGGCAAGTCATTGTTCTTCTTTTGAGGGGGCAAAATTTCAAAGATAAGTGATCATTGCTCATTTGAATGTAAGATTATGTAGGTTATAAGACTTGGCAACAACTAGCCCATATGGGTGGATTTTATTATTGCCCCACTGCTATAATCTGTTCAAGCTCACTATGACTAATTGGACTTTAACCCATCTTAAAACTTGTTCAGAACTAGATCTTGTCCAAGAAAAATACTTTGGTGAACACACACCAGGTGTATACCAGCTGTTTATATTAAGAGAGAGTGTTTTTTTTTTTTTTATTGACGGTTAGCATGCATTCGATGCAAGTATATTCGATGTAAATTTCATTGGTGTATATCAACCGTCTATTAAGAAAGAGTGATTTTTTCTCTCTTGATGAACGATTAACATGCATCTTATGCGCTCAAGAATTTCTCTTTGTCTAGAGCTCAAAACGCCACTTTAGCTAGCTTTATGATATATGTTTATTTGAGTTTTAACACATTATACTGGGGAGAAGTTTTTGCTTAATATAGATTCATGAAAGATACATATTATAATGTTTATCTCATTATTAAACGGTACGGGAAAAAAAATAAAAATTGGTGTTGTAATCACATTTATATTAGAAATTTAATAATACAAAAAAAAACAAAAAATAATATTTTAAAAAATTAAAACAGAAAAGGATGATAGAGCTAGCAACAATCCAACAAACTTATTACTAAAATAAAGAAGATTTTTAAACAGTGGTACTATGCCACTAATGGTAAGAAAAGGGTCAAAGAGACTTTTACTATGCTAATAGCCACAAAATTCAATTATATATTTATCCTTTTTTTCTCAGTTGAAAAAAAAAGGTCTTAAAATGAATTATCGGCGCTTAACACGAACTAGTGTTGTTTCTTCGTATATTAGTAAAGATGTAATTTTCCATTTCGATCATCCAAACCAATAATATAGAAATCATCCTCGTTTAAACTTCACAACACAACTTTGAGATGAGGTTAGCCTACATCCTCAAACTGATAGTGGAGCAGTGAACAGATGTTTGGAACAATATCTTAAGGTTTTTGTCTTCGAAAATCCTAATCAATGGTCTAAATTTATTAACTGTGTTGAGTTTCACTACAACACTGCTTTCCACTCCATCGTTGGAATGACACCTTTTGAAGCAGTTTTTGGGAGATTGCAACCATCAATGCCAGTTTATTGCAGAGGTAGTACAAAATTAGAACCATATCATGACTTGGGCACCAGAGATGAGATTATTCATCAACTCAAACACCATCTGGCCGTAGCTCAGTCCAAGATGAAGGAGAAAGTTGACCTTCATAGAATTGATATTCAACTCCAAATAGGAGAGTTAGTTCTAGTCAAACTACAACCATATAGACAGATTACTGTGACTAATAGAACCTCCAACAAGTTAAGCAAGGAATTTTTTGGGCCATTCCAGGTTATACAAAAGTTTGGACCTGTTGTTTATAAGTTGCAGCTACTACTTAGTTCCAAAATCCTTTATTTTATATATGTGTCTTTGCTCAAGCCATTCAAAGGAAGCACTGATCCTTCCAGGGATGCTCTTCCACTTCCTCAAGACAACATTGACAGTCAGCCCAAATTCGAACCATTAGCAATTGTAGGGGAAAGACAGATCAAAAGGCAAGCGGGTTTGTGTTCATCGATAGCTGGTGCAATGGGATAACTTGCTCTTAGAAGAAGCTTCATGGGAGGATTCTGTAGATTTTCAGAAGTTACACCCTAATCTCAACCTTGAGGACAAAGTGCTTAGCCATGAGGGAGGCAATGATACAACAAGACCTAAGAGGAATAGACAAAAACCTCGATGCTTTATAGGGTTCAGAGAAGCCCAATAGAGCTAATACAAATAGGCCCAGGATCAGTCAATTTTCCTTGGGAGAAAGGACAAAAGGCTAACCGGAACCCTTTAACCACAACATCTGCCTTTCCCCGTTCCGTTACGCGTCAAAACCCAACTAGTAAACGCGAATCAAAAGCCTCCCAGCAGTTAAAAAAGGATACAACGACGTGAATGGAGCCGCGAGTAAAGCCGAGCTGAATCCACACCGGACGCAAGCCGCAGGTTGTGTGGCTCTCGCTTAAGTCGGCAGCCGGCGCATCATTGCCGCTCATGAACATGTGCGTACGTCCATGTAATCATCGACGCAATCGCTTCCCTTCCTTGCCTTTTATGCCCTCACAAAACCACCCAAAATCCTCACCAAGCCCCCAAATCAGATCCCACATGACAGGGCGGAGCTACCCATGATTATGGTTCAACCCCTCCTAAAATTTCTTTCAAAATATTTAAAATTATAATTTTTATTTTTTAAAAAAAGTTCTTATAAAATTTACACGTTGTCTCTCCTAAATAACTATAATTTCATTTTATACCCTCTCAAATATGAAATTTCAGTGTCACCCCTGCATATGCTGTCATACTTTTTGAACGGATAAATTTTTATCACCAATAGCAATTATCAAAGAGTTCTTTTTTATTTCATTTTTCTGAATTGGTCATTTTTTTCCGGAAATTATGTTTCAATAAATAAACATACAAACCCAAACAATGTGAGATAAATCATGAGATGGAACTAGACTTATACTGTAGATAGATTATGTGGTGTCTTTGAAAAAAAAGAGATTAAATTTTATTTTTAGTTATTTTAATTTGGTTTGTGTTCTTATTAGGTCTCTAATATTTTAAACCTCCTTATTAAGTCTTTTTTGTTTAGTTCATGGTGTTGAATGCGGTTTTGAACGAGGATTTTTGAAGGAAAAAAAAGTAAGAAGAAGATTAGGGGAGAAGAGAAGAAAAAGAGATGATAATAATTGTGTCGCTTTAAGGTCATTTCAGATTTATTTTGCCGCAAGTGATAAATGACATGTATTTTTTTTTTGCCTAAAGTCACATAAGATGCCTGATGAAATTATCGGATCATTTAGATGAAGAATTTAATTAGAACGAAACTAAATTTGAATGATTTAATAAAGATGTTTTAAACTCCAATGATTCAATAAAAACGGAAAGTAAACTAAAAGAACTAAAAATAAAATTTACTCAAAAAAATATTTTTGTCTCTAACGTGATAAAACACTTACATTTAGTGATAAATTTTTAATTTTTTTGATAAAAACAAATATATTTATGATAAAAACATTTTTACTGTTTTATGAATAAAAAAATTGTAAATTTTACCGCCAAAAGTAATGTTTTACCTCGTATGGAAAAATTTAATGTCCATAAGGACAAAAGGGTTGTTGAATCCAGAAGAGCTGGACTTAAATAAAACTTTGGGCATCCAATTTTCATTAATGTTTCAATTTGGTCACCATAATTAAATTTATCCATTTAACTTCTATTAATGTTTTAATGTATGAGTCTTGTAAAATTTTCCGTTAAACTTGACGACGTTAGGTTAGCGCTAAGTAAGCCAAAAAATTGGAAGGGGAAAAACTCCACTGCAGTGTGTGTAACTTCTTAATAATTTCAATTAGTGTTTCTAATAGTTGTGACTTTGGAATCAAAATCTTTAAATTTTTTTAACAATGATAAATAACAAAGTGAGAAAAGAGACTTCAGTTATTATAATCATTTTTTACCCTTGTTTAAAAGGGTTTATAACTATTAAAATCCGTAATAGGTGATGTGAATTCATTTAAACCCATTTGTTTAATAAGGTCAATGTTATTTAAGTTGACACCGTCAAGTTCTTAAAAAGGAAAATTAACGAATGCTTACATTTATGTGGAAATACTAATGAAAGTTGAATGAGTGAATTGTCACGACTTGAAGTTTGATGACCAAATTGAAACATTAATTAAAGCTAGATGACTAAATTGCTACAAATTGAAATTTGATGACTAAATTAAAATATTAATGAAAGTAGGATAAACATATTGTATTTAAGTCATTTCTTTTGTAAATATGCATGATTGTAAATTAGAAATGACTTTAGCACCAAGCAAATGTGCATGTTTTCTCTTTCATATCTTGGAATGAGAATAAAAAAGGGGTGAGCATAGGTAGGTTTATTCGGTTAGTTTAAAAAATCAATCAAACTTAATTATATCATATTAAAAATTTTCTTAACCCAACTTAACCTATAAATCCATCCAACCTTAACTCAACTTAACTCATTCAAATCATATCAATTTAATATTTTTCACTTAAAAATTAATGCAACATGTTACGTAAGAATAAATAGTTTACTATAGTTATTCATCATTAATAAGATCCAGAGTCAAATCAATAGAAAAATTTATTAAATCTCACAAACCATCATTTATAAATTAAGTATATTAAATTACTTCATATAAAGTTCAAACAAAATTAATTTAATACAAACCATACAAAAATAAATAAAAACTATATTTTAAAAGTGTTTGATCAATTAAATTCTTTCAAACTTCAACATTAGTATAGAGTATAGACTTTGGTCTTAGAATTTTTATAACCAAGTTTCATCATACCAAAAACATAAAGTGAATGAACATAAGATAAGTAAATAAATTCAATAAGGTTTTGGAAAACATATTGAAAGTTTTTTTTTAAAAATACTTTCACGAGAACAAACGTTTTTTTAACTATAAAGTATTAAAAAAAACATACTCCTTACATGTTAATTTAAATTCTAATTGGCATTTTTCATGAAAACTAACATTTTTAGAGTTTTTAAGAAGAAAAAAGAAAATAAATGAGAAGATATATAGACACAAAATATATATTGCAATTCAAACTAACTTACCAAAATACGAATGCAATCCATTAATTCTTAATGTAAAATAAATTTATATAATGATCGGGTTATTATTATAGGTTGGGTTCCGATCCAACCCATCAAATTAAAAAATTTCTCTATTCAAACCCAATCCAACTTTTGAAAACTTTAACTCCACTCAATTCATTACACTGATTTAAATCGGATTCGAGAGTCCATCAGTTTTTATACTTACCCTAAAATCGAGTAGATGTTTTTTAACTCTTCGTCTCATGCTCTCATCCTGCTTTTAGCTTATAAACTGAGGTAAAAATGGTTGGATAACACATCTAATTTGTCAACTTTCTAAAAAAATTTAATATAATTCATCAAAATTATATTTAAAATAACAAATTAAAGTTTGGGTAAAATAATTTTACTACTCGAGGCGGAGTATGTTTTCTTATAGGTGAGTGATTTTGCATTTTGAATATTGAAAGTTAAAAAATTTAAAATTATTCTACGTACTGTCTGTTACGAATAGGAGATTTTTATCTGCACTTAGTATAAAACTCTATTTTATATCGAAATAAAATTTTAATTGATAATTTTTAAAAAATAATATTAATTATGCATATGCAAATATTATTAATAATTTTTTTTAAAAATATTAATCAAATTTTAGTCAGTTAATAAGGCCAAAACAAATAAAATTAAAAGATTAAAACTGATCAAATAATAATATGGTCACTTTTCACTCAACCGAATGATCATGTTTGTGAGATTTATAGCTAAGACAGTGCTAGTACGAAAGGTACATTGACTTGACTTAAAACGTAGCCGAGCCGATTCCGATAACCCCAAGCCACCAACGCAAAAATGGTTCCCTTCACGCGCTCTCCCACATCCCGGCGACCTCTCCTTCTAGTATTATTCCCTCTCTCTTCCCTACACTTTCGGCTCATGCGTCCGGCGCGGCGAAGGCACCCTTAATATTACCCCAAACAAAACCACACGCTTCCCAATAAAACACAACCGATAAAACAAAAACCACCACCACCATCACCACTGTTATCACCTACGATGGAGGACCTAACGGAATCCCTAACGCCGTCAACAACGACAACGACGACGGCAACAACAACAACGACTCCTCAGACCCACCCTCGTCCGTTACCGGTACGCGAGGACTGCTGGAGTGAGGAGGCGACGGCGACGCTCGTTGATGCGTGGGGCCGTCGTTACCTTGAGCTGAACCGGGGCAATCTCCGGCAGAAGGATTGGCAGGACGTCGCCGATGCCGTTAACGCCCTCCACGGCCACACCAAGAAGACGCACCGCACGGACGTCCAGTGCAAGAACCGTGTAGACACCATCAAGAAGAAGTACAAGATCGAGAAGGCCCGCGTCACCACCTCTAACGGTATCCTAACTTCTTCTTGGCCATTCTACGACCGCATGAATTCCTTGATCGGATCCAACGTCACACTAAAGAAACCCTCTCCGTCGCCGAAATTCTCTCCTCCCCCCTCTCTACCACCGCCTCCACCGACGAGATTCTCTCCCCCGGTGGCGCTTCCGCTTCCGTACAAGAAGGCGGGGACGCCGACGGCTGTAGCCGCGTTGCCGCAGAAGAGAGGAGCGCCGGACGATGGGTATTTTAGGAGGAATTACTCCGCCATTGCTGCAGCTGCGGCTGCGGCAGCGGAGAGTGAGGAGGAGGATGACGAGGAGGAGGGAGGGGGAGAGGGTGAGGAGGAGGAGGTAGAGGGAGGGATTGAAGGAGAGGAGGGAGGGATGAGGAGATTGGCGAAGGCGATAGAAAAGTTCGGTGAGGTGTACGAGAGGGTAGAGGGAGACAAGTTGAGGCAGATGTTGGAGTTGGAGAAGCAGAGGATGCAGTTCGCAAAGGATTTGGAGGTCCAGAGGATGAGGATGTTCATGGACACCCAGCTTCAGTTGGAGAGGATCAAGCGCGGCAAGCAATCTGGGTCCACTGGTGAGTCAGGGCAATAATCCATCATAAATCTTCATTGTTGTTGATTTTCGCTTGTTGTTATTGTTAATATGGGATTAGCCATTTAGATGAGGATAGAGTGTGTACATAGAATTATTGGGATTAAGGCTAAGGTATCTTTCAATTAGCGTAGTTGTTGATAACATTATGCTTAAATTGATTGCATACTTCGATTTTTTTGCTAGTGTGGATAGTTTTGTGTTTGTGTGAGTGATGCTTTGCTGGTTTGTTGTTACTTATGTAACGTATCTATGTGGGAAGTTTGGGTGAGTGAGGGGATTGCCTAATTAATTTTTGTTTGGGCATATTGAAGAGGGTTAGTGGGTCATGAAATGATTCTGCAATGGTGTTTTGCTGTCATTGCACTTACCATTTGAGTTATCTTCTAACATAGCAATGTAGCATTGTGCTCCATCAATTAGAGAGGGTGTTAGTTGTTTTTCATTTATTGACTAAGGTATCGAGTGAGTATCCTCACTGTGTTTAGACATTTAATGTTGGGAGCAATTGTCCCATGGCGGGGGCCCAGGTTAGGGTCAAGTCATAGTCGAAACATAGCGCTTGTGCTGCTATGCGGTTTAAGTGATTTGAGTTGCACTCTGACTATTAGCTATAGATTTTGGCACAATGGTAGGCGTTTGATCCTGACAATTGGTATCCGAGCTAGGTTACGGGTTCGATTCCCAGCGGTGCAATTGTTAAGGGGGAGATTGTTGGGTCAGGTGTTGGCAACAATTGTCCCGTGGCGGAGGCCTAGGTTGGGGCCAAGTCGCAGTCCTATTAGCTATAGCTTTAGGCGCTCGATCCTGACAATTGGTATCATCCACGGGCACCAAGGGTTGCGACAGCAGCAGCAGCGGGAACGATGCTTTCGACAGAGGTGGCGTTGCCAGTGGTGGTTTCGGTGTCATCTTTAGTGGCAATCACGGAGTGGGAGAAGCTCGATCGGAAGGCACGAAGTCCGATTCGACTGTGCCTGGCCGATTCTTTCCTGATAACTATTTTTGGAGAGAAGATTGCGAAAGAACTTTGGAGAAAGCCTTTATCAGAGTAAATCTGGTAAACAAACTGCGGAATATGTACAATCTTTTGATGGCTGGGGGCGGTTCTTTCTCTGCTCATCTACATGAGTTCAATATTTTGATAAGTCAGTTATTGTTTATCAGTGTTGATGTGACAAATGACGATAAGGCTATTACACTGCTCTGTTCACTGCCTGATTCGTGGGATAACTCGATAGTTGCGATTGGTAGTGGTATGACTGATTTGTCTTTTGAGAGTGTGGTGACGTCTTTATTGTCTGAGTAGATGAGACGACAGGGTACATAACACTCGTCGAAGGAGGCCTTATCTGTGAGAGGAGAAGAAAACTTGACAGCAAATTAGTGAAGTGCAAGTTCATTGGTTACAAGGATAGGGTCAAGGGGTACAAGCTTTGGAATCCAAAAAACATGAGTACAATTTACAACAGAGATGTTGTGTTTAGAGATGTGGCGGCTATCCAAGATGTATCGGAACAACCAAAGCAGGTTTAGTTTGATCTTAGCTCGGGGGATAGAGAGTGGGAGACTACCCCACAGAATGCACCAGATATTTCAGATTCCGAGTCAGTTGAGTCTGTGCATGATATTTATGTTTCTAATGTGGAGGATGAGGATTCAAAGGCTGGTTTGGGAACAGAGATCATGCCGGTAATGAGAAGATCCACACGGGTTAGGAGGCCACCTATCAGGTACTCTCCTAGTGCTTGCAGTGCATTCTAAGCTTTAAATATTACCGGTGATGATCCTAGCATAATGAAAGAGGTGAGGACCTCGGAGGATGCAAATCTGTGGGAGGATGCTATAAAAGAGGAGATGCATGCACGAGACATGAATGAAACATGGAGTCTTGTGAAATTGCCAAGAGATAGGAAGGTAATTGGGTGCAAATGGGTTTTCCAGAAAAAACAAATGCAGGTGGAATGGTAGAGAAGTACAAGGCCCGTTTGGTTGCAAAAGGGTACTTGCAAGTAGAGGGAATTGACTATGGTGAGATATATTACCCAATATCAAAGTTGACGTCTATCAGATTTGTCATACCTGTGGCAGCTGCTTATGATCTAGAGGTTGAGCAACTAGATGTGAAGATAACTTTCCTTCATGGGGACTTGGTGGAGGAAATTTACATGAAACAGTCTAAAAGCTTTGTGAGCAAAGGCAAGGAAAACCTAGTTTGTAAATTGAAGAAGTCCTTGTACGGACTAAAGCATTCACCACGGATGTGGTACAAGAAGTTTGACACATGCCATTAAGTTTGGGTTCACTCGTAGCTATGCTGATCATTGCGTCTATATGAAAAGATTAGGAGCTAATTTTGTCTTTTTAACCTTGTACGTTGATGATATGCTGTTTATTGAAAATAACAAGAAGATGATTAGCACTGTGAAGGCGTCGTTGGCAAGGCAGTTTGACATGAAAGACCTGGGGCCAACAAACTTTATCTTGGGCATGCAGATAAAGAGGGATTGTGAAAAGCAAAAATTGTGGCTAAGTCAGAAGTATACTGATGAAATGTTGAAGAAATTTAACATGGCTGACAGCAAGCTGTTGGGGACCAAGTTATCTGCGGTGCGGAACAGTATCTGAAGAAAGGTGAAGAAGTTGAAAAGATGACGCACGCACTGTATGCTAGTGCGGTTGGAAGCTTGATATACGCCATGGTGTGTGAAGTATTGAGCAGATATATGTTTAATCCTGGGAAAGAACATTGGACTACAATCAAGAGAGTTTTCAGATATCTTCGTGGCACGTCAGAGTTTGCACTGTGTTATGAAGGTATGGGAGGTGAGAAGAATCTTAATATAGTAGGATCGGTTGATGTTGATTGGGGAGGAGATATTGACAGTAGAAGATCTACAAGCAGATATGTGTTCAGTTTGTTTGGTGGGGCGGTGAGTTGGATGAGCAAGAGTTTTTCATCCACAGAAGCGGAGTATATGGTGATAACTCATGTTGGAAAGGAAGTGGTTTGGCTTCAAAGGTTATGTGTTGAGCTTTGGCTTTAAACAAGGGGCAGTGAAGGTGAAATGTGACAATCAAGGTACTATCTTCTTAGCAAAGAATCCTGCATTTTATTCATGGACGAAGCACATTAATATCCAATATCACTTCATCGAGGAAAATATTGAAGACAAGGTGATAATTTTGGAGAAAGTCGATACATTAGTGAACAACGCAGACTTCTTGACTAAGGTAGTTAGTCTAGCGAAGTTTGAGTGGTGTGTTAGTGAGATGGGCTTAAAGAAACAGAGTTATGGGAAGGTTGCCATGTGTGTGAAGTATTTACTAAGTGAGAGATTGTTAGACTTGGCGCATACTTCACGGGTCCAGAACTGGAGACCTCTCGGCGACCACAAGTCTCACTCTTTGGTGAGCGGGTGGGGGGTAGAGGGCACGTTTTGGGCCTGGGTTTTTTGCTTGGCGGTTTGAGCTTGGGCTCATGAATAACCGCGGTTAGCAGCAAGGCGAGAACCTTAGTTAGGGTTTCTTAAGTTGCTTATAAATACTCTGTATGTACTGAGCGCAAAAACATACGAGAGATTTGGGAGATTGATTATAGTGAAACTCTTTGCATGACGTAGTCATATATTTTTATTTTGTTTGTTTTTTCATTGTTCGTGTGATTGATAGGTCTCGAATCGTTCATTTAAAAGCGCGGTTTGAGCATAAGGTATTCTCAAACACGTTTCATGCCATAACAACAACCATGATGTGTTTGAACTTCAATGGAAATTGCCCGTGTGGGCAGGTATGGATTATTATCCTTTAAAGATAACTTTACATAGTTAACTTGTGTTGTTTGTTCTCTTGAATGGAGATGATATTCATGTGACTTCATATTTAGGTTTATCCATAAATATTTATCTTGGAGCCATTTGAGGTGAGTATTTGAAAGCTTTGGTATCACTACTGTGCATTAGAGAATGATTTATGTGGTTTATGTTGTCAGTGGAGCCTTCAATGATCTAAATTCCTTTTTCTTTCTAGAAAAATGTTTATCTTTATTTCCGTCACCGTATGCTAATTGATTAAATTTTCTGTTCGAATTTTTTGGATATGTTTTGGTGAAGAATTGTGTTTATTAGAATGGCTATTTATTGTAGTTGGTGCTAACTGCCAAGTCTATTTCTCATGTCATACTTCCTGTGAGAGTCCATGAGAATGTTTTTTGTTGTGTTGCACTCGTTTTTGGTGGAACCGTTGCTGGACAGCTTTTCCTTCATGTGTTGGATGTAGGCTACATTGTTTACGATTGTTGCTATGTGGAATTTCTAAGTGAACTTCTGAGTCTAAGATTGCTGTATTTGTGTGATACTCTTATTTTTCCTGTAATTTATTTAGTTCTATTTTGTTAATATCAGTACGATGCCGATATGGATTTTTTAATATATAAATTGAGCAAGTCAAAACACAGGCAGACTAGGAGATGGGACCTGAAGATTGGGCCCTCTACATTCTTTCAAGGATAAGACGTGTGATGAAGGTAGTTTGCGGTCTAATATTATTGTTGATGGTCTATATCCTTACGATTTCCCAGTGGATTTTTTGATTAGTTTGAACTATTTTTGTCCAAACAATTGTATATCCTTCATGGACTCGGCAGAGCCTAAAACACAGTAGGTCTCATGTCTCTCTCCTGGTGGGATGGGGTATGAATATGCTATTTCGGCTAGTGGCAGGTTTTAGATGAAATGCTGAAAACATAAGTAGGTTCTATCTCCTAGCTTCATTCTGACAAAATAGGCTTGAATTACATTGGTAAGGACATTTCCCGTCACTGAGTGGAAGAAGTTCGAGGTGTGTGACCTTTAACAATAATATATACACATATATATTATATTCACTATTTCAGTTGCAAATAAAAAAAATGTTGTACATATTCCTCCCTAAACCGAAAAATTCTTGCCTGCATGGCACAAAAGTATCTTCCAACATCTGATGGCAGGAGAAGAGAGAAAATGAGGGATCTTTTCGTCCAATGATGAAAAATGCATTGTGCCATGTATATTTCATGGCACAGGGTGGTTAGATATGTGGCTTTACTTGTTTGATTACTTTTTTGTAATGGCTCTGAAAGATGATGAACGTTTTTATCTCGATAGGAAGTTTGCGCTGGAAGTGCCAATTGTAAAAAGTATACTTCCAACGGTTATTGATATCTTGGTTTGTGCTTGACTGCCCCAAATGTTTTTTGGAAGTTGCAGTTTGATAGAACCTTTTACTGTTTCAAAACTCAAATTTTTTCTCTGGTCAATTTGACTTGGATGTTGAAGATTTTAAGAATGATTTTTAATTTCTTCTGTTTTAATTATCATCGATGAACTGGAAAAACTGAAATATGACGTAAACTTGTAGTATATTGACTTTTTAATGAAATAATCAAACAGCTTCCTGTTGTGGTTTATTCTGTTTTTTAGATCCTGGTTTGCGTTGTTGAAAATCAGTTTTGACCTCCTGGGAAGTACTCTTGTTACACCCCTCCCCTTTGATTACCAAGAAAGTAATCAATTTTGCTGAAGAATTGATTTTTGATGGTAGCGTCATTGTTCATTCTTACAGACATTTATAGCTAGGCAGCGGGGAGAGATTATTGCGGGCTAAACATATGCAGGATCTTGATTTTCTACTTTCCCTACAGAGTACATATAGTTCGAGCTGATACTTGTCTCAAAAAATTAGCAGAGTTGGCAGGTGAGGTTGTCAGAGTTCTTCAGATTCCTTTTCTCCCTACCTTTTGTTTTCCTTTGAAACTTCTTATAACTTAATATGGGCATTCTAAGTGTGGCCTAATATCATGATTGTAGTTGTAAGACTTGTAATTTGAACAGTTTAGTTTGTAAGTTAAATTTTTCATGCAATGTACAAGATTAGGTTTATTCAGAAATTATTTTCTCAATGTCGCTAGATTAAAGTAATGTTTTCTATCTCTTTATCTATATACTTTTGAATATATCAATCAGGTCTCTCCATCTACTGGGCTCTTTATCCAGCTACATCCAAGTTTAATTCAACTTTTAAATGTCTTCTCCCAGTTCTGATGGAATTTCCAAACCAAGGTAGCTCATTCCTCCTAGATTTATGTTAATATGAATGCATTCCGTCAAAAATAGAACAGCTTCTATATGGGTGTGTAAGCACATGGTTAAATGTGACACTGGGTATGTTGTTTGTTGTTTGTCCAGAGGATCATAGAGTTGCAAGAGATTCTTGTACATTTTTTTGTTGTTGTTGTTGTTATTCTGAGGTATTCCAGCTATAGATATCAAAAGATTGAGCTACTTTCAACATACCTAAAAAGGAGCTGGAGGGATTTTCTGTTCAATTTAGGGAATTGTGATAGTCGGCTGAGCTCTTTGGCATTTGTCATTCGACTAGGGCTCTTATTGGCAGGGAATTGCGATACTATGTTGGCTGAGCTCTTTGGCATTCGTCTTTCGACAAGGGCATCAACAATGTTATTGTCGGGACTGATTCTGCTTCAGCTATCCATCTTATTAGACCGGCTAACGTTGGCTTTTTTATTTTTCGGTAGAGAAGCCCGGGTTACTAACACTGGCTTTCATAACTATGATGCTGGGTGTCAATTCAAGTTGTCACGTAATGTTGAAACTGGATAGAACATAAAATAGTGATCAAGACATGATTATTAATTGTATAAAAAATTCTCAACATTAACATGATTGTTTATTAAACGAGTAACATAATATGTATAATTCGTATAATAAATGAGTCATGTTAAACATGATACAATTAACCCGTTCAATAAATAAATTGGGTTAAACATGACATAACATGATTTGTTTAATAAATAAATTGTATTAGACGCGACACAACATGATCCGTTTAACACAATATGACCCGTTTGACATGACATGACTCATTTTTTTAAAACTTAAAATGATATAATAGACTACTTTAGCCTTAAGTTAAAACAACTCTAATATATTATTATAGGCCTAAAATGGGTAATTGGGTTTTATATTTACATTTAAAATATAAATATAAATTAAATGAGTCATGGTGGGTCACATATCATATTCGTATCAACATAACTCGTTAAACACTCAAAATTAAACAAATCATCAGCATACCACTTTTAAGTTGATGAGTTAACCTGTGACACAACACGATTATTTTTTGTAGAAACAAATTTGTTTAGAGTCAACACTAATCTACTTATTTCGTATTGTGTTCGTGTCTAAAATTACCATACATAATGATGCAATTAAGTGCATCGCTTGCGCGAAGGGAATCAATGTGCAGATTATATGGTGGACGTGCGGTACACACACTTGGGTTTGGTTTTCTCTCACAAGTCTCAACCCTCCTATTGGAATTGGCTGTTGGTTGCTGGTGCTCAAGGGGCTTACTACCCTTGGAGATAGTCTTCTTCTTCTTATTTTTTTAATCTTTCTGATCAAATAAAAGAAGAAAGAGCGAGGAGAGAGAGTAGAAATTCAGAAAACAGAAATTGAAGTACCATGACTGTTTACAGCGCAAGCTAGTGCCAGTCACTAATGTCATTTGCTTCCCTCAGGCATCTAAATGTAAGCAATGGAACTATACATTTAGTCGACGCAAACCAACCACAACAAAAAGAAAAAAAGAACACTAGAAATAAAGATTTGTTCTGGGATTAGATAGTGCCTGAGAAAATGAGTGGTTCACGTTAGCAAACCGAGTACGTTTTTGAATGTATAACATAACACCTTTTCCCTGAATCAGGCAGCCTCTTAATATGTTGTACTTGAAGAAAGAACACCAAACCTGGAGTTGCTAATTAAACTTTTGCCCAAGGAAGTAGAAAGTGTAATAAAATCTCTTAAGACTTAGTTGGATTATAAGACCTTTAATTTGACAATTTCAGTGTTCATTATGGCAGCAGTTGAAAAGCTATAAGCTATCAAGCAGATCATTGCAGCTCTAGTAACTTTCCAACTTGAAGAATCAACATGGGTAAGTGTCATAATTGTTGGAGTTTTTTATTATAGATGTAACGACGATCCTAATCTACCCCTATATCACCTATAACCACACCCGGCAGAAAGCCATCGACCCCTGAATCTCAAAGCCATGAATTTTTTTTGATTGTTCCGGATGCAAATCAAGAATCAATAGAAACTTGATTGGTAATTTTTGAAAATTTTATTATTAATGACAACTGTGTATGTAAGATATTACTAATAAAATTTTCAAAATTACCATTTAAATTTATATCCGGTGCAACCAAGAATTCCTCCAAAGCCATCGACCCCAGACCAATTGTCATTTGTTTAAAGTTTAAATGTTACGGATACTTTTAGGCTATAGTTTGCAGAAAAGAAAAGTGAAAAAAACACAAGAAAGATAAAGAAAAATGGGTGGAAAATATTTTTCTTTCTATCAAAAGGAGAAAAAGCGGAAGAAAAAAAACTAAAAAGGATGAAATTTTCTTTCCTTAAGAACATATCACAGTCTTTCAAAATTGATATCATAAAAAATGAAAAATAAACGTAACCCAAAATAACCATACATTTGTAACACTTGCTAGTGGATTAGTAAATAAGTGATATCGGTAAGACTGTGCCAGATAAATGATATTTTAATCTTAAAATTATACTATTTGACATTGTAGTTAGTGAGATTATTGGTTTTGGTTGCTTTGCACTGTAGGCGACTAAAATAGATGATTATTTTTGGTGTTCCTTAGCACTGCTAGATTGATATAAACAAATATATATATATATATATATATATATATTAAAAGATAAAGAGATTTATTAATAAATTCGAAATTTGCTACAAAAGAACATATTCTAACTTTCTAAGCTTGTAGAATCTGTGAACAACTCGAAACCAAAAACGTAAGTGGCACCCCGTAATCTTAAACAGTTCAAAATACCAAGTGGTTACAAAAGCATTTAACTCCTGCAAGCAACCCTTAAAACTGCTACGCCAAAAGAACTAGAGATGCTATCCTTCCCTTCTGTTTGTATGAAAAATTAAAAAATTATCCCGATTTGACCACGTGTAAAGGTCCAACAAGATTGGATCACGTGTAAAGGTCCAACAAACAAGAGAGAAGGCGGTTGAAAAAAGAAGAGGAATGATGAAATATTAATTAGTCGTCAAAAAACTCACGAAATAAGAATTTTAAAAAGAAGATCTAAGTTCAAGGGTTAACATCGAGTTAAGAAAGATAACTCGAGTACTCGTGACTGTGAGCTCGAGTGTAAAAGAGATTATGGCGGCAAACCTCAACACGTTGACTCCGAGCACAATAGATGAGTTATAAATACCAGCGCAACTATTTAGGGATTGAGAATCATTCAAGAGTCGTGCGTTTAACCGATTAAGGTAAAAGTAACCGCAAATAAATATAACTCACATAATAAAATTAGAGATTATGATACGTAGCACGTTCATCGCATTTAATAAAAGATACGTGAGAAAGTGAAAATATGGGTGACACTTGGGAATTATCAACACAATTGTCTAAACCAATAAAAGTATAAATAGCAGAAGAATCAATTATAAAAAGAATAGAAAATCATCTAACATTTATTATTTTTTTCTGAATTTATACTTTTTGCTTTCTAGTAGCCATAGTTATAGTTTTAATAGCAGTGGTAGTATACATTCCTCACCCTTTTTTCTATTTTGAAGTTGAGTCAAGCCAATGCAGCATTGAAGGCTTGGTCTACGTACAATAAGCTCAAGAAACTTGCATATGGTGCTTTGAGGTTTTAATCTTGTAAACCCGTGTATCAAAGTTGCCCGAGATATAAATATACTGAGTTTGTTGTTTTGAAATTGCTATTTATTTCAATCACTAATTATTAGATTAAATTCGTTTTTTTTTAAATTTATAACGATATATCATTAAAGTTCTCTTAAATGAGACAACACTGAACTTATCTAAAGAAGTATTGTTCTAATCAAGTCAGCCTCAATTGACACATAATTATTTCTTTTGCAAACACAATCAGTGATACCATACCAAACCTTCATTACCAATTATCGGTACCATACTTCCAGATCATTCGCTCAATGTACACCATTTTTTGCAATAGTATCTTTTGTTTCATTAAACCCTCTAGATGTGTAACTTCCACATTTGGAAATCCTGAGTCCAACATCTATAAGCTTGTTAATGTTTGATATCTCCAAGGCTTTTCAGGAACATTTACCCAACTGACAGCAATTTTCGAATCACTTTCTATCTGGATTTTAAATATTTTCTCCACTTCCTTCCCTCCAGCAAGCTTAAGGCTTCTTGTATTGCTAAAGTTCAGCAAAATTAGAATATGCCACATCTATTGGTTTGGAAAAAAGTCCCAAGTCATCTGGTTTGTTCTTTTATTTCCACCACAAGGAATATCAGTGCTCTGGATGTTGGTAGTGAAATCTGTTATGGAGGGAATGCCCAAATTCTATTTAGCCTTTGCCCACCAAGCAATTCTAACCTTAATCAAATCAAGAAGGGCTTGAGTATCAAAGGAGCTCCCTCTGAATAACATGTCATTTCTCTGGGTCCATATGGCCCAAGAGATGCAAAAGAAGAGCATAAGCCACATATTTTTTATGGATGCTTTTGGACTTAACAGAGACCACTCCAAGAACAGATTATTTAGTGAATTGGGAGCACACCATGATCATTCCACCAACCTAATACCAATGACCAAATCTTCCAGCTTTTATGGTTTCCAGTGAATAGATGAAGGGTTGTTTCCTCACTTATTCCACAAAACGGGCATAGGGGACAATTAATCTCGATGCCTCGGCTGAGTAATACTGATTTTACACCAAGTTTGCCTTGAAATAATTGCGGACAGAACACCTCTATTTTCGATGGAACCAATCCTTTCCAGACGCAGCTATGAAGAGGTTTAATGGAAACCTGATTGTATTGTAGTGAATTTCAAAAAAGCTTTGAAAGAGTAACAAATATCCATTTGTGCTATGCTTCCACCTTATCTTCAACATCTTTTCTAAGGATGGCCTGGTTTAAAGTGACTTGGAATTGATTCCAATGGTTTACTTCCCAACTCAATGGAGGTCTCCTCAAAGGAATGTTCCAGCTCCATACAATATCCACCCAAAGACCAAAGTCTGCTACAAAGGCATCTTTGACTAATGACAGATTAAAAATGCGAGGAAACTTTTCTTTGAGAGCTGTATCATCCAACCAAGTTACCAAGGACCTTGATCCTCTTCATCAACTGATCTGAGACTTCATCTTTACCTTCTACAAATGATAATATGCCTCTCCAAATTGGTGAAATACTTTTATTTGAAATACTTCCCATTTATCTAAATGAAAGGAAACTACATACTATTTAATACTCATTTGGGAAGTAAATTAATCATAGAAGGCAGAAGCTAAAAGCAAAATTTGGACCTAAAAGGGGAACCATTTTCAATTCCTGCATTGTAGTAACAGAGGTAGACATATATAGTATTGCTACCCTTTTGTAATAAAGTCTAGAATTGTGAAAATAACTTACAAGATGATGTATATATATGATCTGCTATTACTAATAGTACGTTTAGGACAAGTGAAGAGCAGCTTGCAATAACAACATTAATTATTAGCTACTAGCTAGACTCTCAACTGTATGCAAAAGAAGAAAAGCTAAAACTGAAGCAAAGGCATGACTCCAAGCATCTGCCTTCTTGATACCACTACTCCTGTTGGGTTATCCTGCAAGCAAATGTTCACAAACAGGCAAATGTCAGTTGTGATTTCAATTTCTAAGAACATTAAAAAAATTCTAACACAAGGAGATTGTCTTGGAGAAAAAATGCATGCATGTCAAGGGGTTGCCTCTATATGTTTAATTTGTGTAGTAAATTCTATTGAATGGAGAAATAATAACTAGGTTTAGTACATCCCATTATAAAGTCTTAATTAAACGTAAAATAAAAGAATACATAAAAATAAAATCCTTCCAAATTAGCTAACTGATAAACTTACTCCTAAAATAATAAAATTTAAATCCCAAAAATTAAGTGTTTTAAGTCTTCTGCTTAGACTTCTAATGCTCCAACTGTTCCATAAATTCTATACTTTGCTGTCTACATCACATAATCTTTAACTTCCACTTGAAATTATATATGTGAGAAAATTAGATGTGGTCATGCTAACATGCAAAACTTAAATTTGTGTATCGTTTTGTCTACTTAGGAATGCAAATCAGTTTGGAGCATTGCTTGCTAAGTAAGGGTTATCATTAGGTTTCGGTTTTTAAGAACATAAGTTAAAGCAAATATCTCTGGAAAAATGTTTTCGAGAACAATCATAAGTTGAAAAGCAATTTCTAAAAAATGCTTTACTAAAAACGAAACAGTTGTGAGCTCGAAAGTTATTTTACCAAAAAATGTTTTAAAAACCATTTTAAAAGCCAAGAACTGAAACCAAATGGTAAAATATCACTTTTGTTAGATACTAAACTAAAACACAACAAAATTGTTGTTAGAGTTGGTGCATATTTCAACAGGTCCAGATCTGTAGAACCTCAACGACTAAGGGGTCCCGCTCTCCGGTGAGCGGGCGGGGGTTAGGAGGCAGTGCCCCCAAAACATTTAGGCCTTGTACATGAATTGGGTATGGTTTTTTGCTTGGCAGTTTGGGTTTGGACCCATGAATATAAGTGGTTTTGCAGTAAGGCGGAAACCCTAATTAGGGTGCCTTAAGTTGCTTATAAATACTCTCTATGTATTGAGTGCACATTGTAACGAGAGATTTGTGAGGTTGATAATAGTGAAAACTTTTGGCAGGATGTAGCCCTATTCTGGGGTGAACCTGGGTAAATATTGTCTTATTTTCTTTATGTTTATAATTCGTGTGATTAACAAGTCTTGAATCGTTCAATTGGTATCAGAGCTTTGTGTTCGAGGATTAACGATCAGAGATGTCAATTGGATCACGGATTGAAATCGAGAAGTTTGGAGGGAAAAGCTTCGAGTTATGGAAACTGAAGATGGAGGATCTACTCATGGATAGGGATCTGTGGACGGTGATAGTCGATTAGATGCCGAAGAATACGATGAGCATGACAGTAGCATCCACGGCAGAGGCGGCATCGCCGATGGTGGTTTCGGCATTATCTACAACAGCCATCACAGAGTGGGAGAAGCTCGATCGGAAGGCACGAAGTCTGATTCAGCTGTGCCTGGCCGATTCTATCCTGATAAACGTTTATGGAGAAAATATTGCGAAAGATCTCTAGAAGAAGCTGGAAAGCCTTTATCAGAATAAATCTTTGGTAAACAAATTGTTTCTGAGGAAGAAGTTGTACAACCTTCAGATGGATGATGACGATTCTTTCTTTGTTCATCTACATGAGTTCAACACTTTGATAGGTTAGTTATTGTCTATCAGTGTTGATGTGACAGATGACGATAAAGCTATTACATTACTCTGTTCACTGCCTGATTCGTGGGATAACTTAATAGTTGCGATTGATAGTGGTACGACTGATATATCCTTAAAGACTGTCGTGGCAGCCCTATTGTCTGAGGAGATAAGGCGATAGGGTACAAAAAACTCGTTAAATGAGGCCTTATCTATGAGAGGGAGAACCCATGATAAAGACTACAAGTGGTCTGACGATAAACCTAAGTTCAGGAAAAGATCGAAAAGTAGGGATAAATATGGGTTGAAGTATTGGAAGTGTAGGAAGCTCGTGCATCTAAAGAAGGATTGCAAAAGTAAGAATGTGAACCCAGAAAAGCAGATAGGCAAGATATCAGCTTCAGAAAACATGAACCAGTATGATGATGATGTTGATGACTTAAATATGGAATCCTGTTTGGCTTAATCAGATCGAAGTGTTTGGATAATTGACACAAGAACATCATTTCACATGACACCTCACAATGACTGGTTTCGTGAGTATGAAACCTTTGATGGGGGAAATGTTTTATTGGGAGATAACTCTCTGATGAAAATTATTGGTTGTGGAAAGGTGAAGTTGAAGATGAATGATGGGACCAGACACTTCCAGGTGTGATGCATATTCTGGGCTTCAGTAGGAACCTGATGTCAGTCACTAAGATGACAGACGGGGGAGTGAATTTCAACTGTGACAAAAATTCATGCAAGATGACTCATGGATCGCTAGTAATCGTACGAGGTGTTCGGTATGGTATGTTGTACAAGTTGCTAGGAAGTACAGTACAAAGTCACTGTAGTGGAGATTTTATCTCTGAGGAAGCAACAAATGATGAGGCAAATTACTCTATATTGTGGCATCAGAGGCTTGGACATATCGGTGAAAAGAAAATGTCTACTTTATCATCGAAGCAGATGGTGAAAGGAGTCCTAGATTACTCAATGGGATTCGGTTTCTATGAGCATTGTCTATATGATAAGCAGAACTGTGTGAGTTTTAAGTCTGCTGGTATAAAGGCAAAAGATATTTTGGATTTGATACATAGTGATGTGTTTGGGCCAGTTTCAATCCAATCTATTGGAAAATTAAGGTATTATGTCTCTTTCATTGATGATTTTCAAGATATGCATGAATTTATTTCATTAAGAGTAAAGCTGAAGCATTTGATAAGTTCCGTGAGTTGAAAGCATTGGTAGAAAATCATATGGAAAGAAAGATAAAGGTACTGAGAACAGATAATGGAGTAGAATTTTGCTCAGACAAGTTTGAGCAATTCTGTGTGGCAAGCGGCATTGCAAGACAGAAAATAACTCAATATACACTTCAACAGAATAGGGTGGTTGAGAGACTCAATCGGTCACTCATGAAGAAATCGAGAAATATGTTGAGTTGTGCAGGCTTGGAGCCGGAGTTCTGGGCAAAAGCTATGGCTATGGCATGTTATCTGAAGAACAGGTTACCTACATCAGCTTTACAAGATTAGACACCGTTTGAGACACTATTCAGGAAGAAGCCGAGTTTGACTCATGTTAGGGTGTGATGCTTATATGCATGTGCCAAAAGAAAAGAGAAACAAACTTGACAGAAAATCAGTGAAGTGCATTTTTATTGGTTATAAGGATGGGATCAAGGGGTATAAGTTTTGGAATCTAGAAAACAAGAGTACAGTTTTCAGCAGAGATGTGTTCAGAGAAACACAAAAGGATGTGATAGCTATCCAAGATGTACCAGAACAGCCAAAACAAGTTCAGATTGATCTTAGTCATGGAGGTAAAGAGTGGGAGACTATCCCACAGATCGCATTGTATACTTCAGATTTTGAGTCAGTTGAGTCTAAGCACGATATTTATGTTTCTGATGTAGAAGATGAGGATTCAGATGCTGGTTCGGAGGTAGAGGCCATGCCTGTCATAAGGAGATCCACACGGGTTAAGAGGCCACCCATCAGTGAAAGAGGCGAGTACCTCGGATGATGCAAATCTGTGGGAGAATGCTATGAAAGAGGAGATGCAGGCACTGGATAGGAATGAAACATGGAGCCTTATGAAATTGCCTAAGGATAGGAAGACTATTGGGTGCAAATGGGTTTTCAAGAAGAAAAAAAATGCAGATGGAATAGTAGAAAAGTACAAGGCACGTCTAGTTGCAAAGGGATACTCGCAAATAAAGGGAATTGACTATGGTGAGATATTTTCCCCGGTAGCAAAGTTGACATCTATCCATGGCAATTTCTTATGATCTAGAGGTTGAGCAACTGGATGTGAAGACAACTTTCCTTCATGGGGACTTAGAGGAGGAAATTTACATGAAACAACCTAAAGGCTTTGTGAGCAAAGGTAAGGAAAAGATGGTTTATAAATTGAAAAAGTCTTTGTACAGACTAAAGCAGTCACCACGGATGTGGTACCAGAAGTTTGACACATATACTATTCAACTTGGGTTCACTCGCAGCTATGCTGATCATTGTGTCTATGTGAAAAAGTTAGGGGTTGATTTTGTCATTTTAACCTTGTATGTGATGATATGTTATTGATTGGAAATAACAAGAAGATAATTAGCACTGTGAATGCATCATTGGCAAGGCAGTTTGACATGAAAGATCTAGGGCCATCAAACTTTATCTTGGGCATGCAGATAAAGAGGGACCATGAAATTCAAAAACTACAGCTAAGTCAAAAAAGTATATTGAAGAAGTATTGAAGAAATTTAACATGTATGACAGCAAGTCGATTGATTAGGGTATGAAAATGCACTTCAGATAAAGTTAATTATATGCATTTGTTAAGATTAATTTTGATTATTCATTGAATTTCTTGACAAGTGTGGTCCTTTGGAGAATTATATGTTTTAGTGTGTTTTGCAAATTTTAAAAAACAAAGAAGCCTTAAACAAAAAAAATATATAAAATATGTTCGAAAGAATCCACAACATCTGGACCAGCTTAAAACAGGGAAACCGGGTTTCCCAAGAGGAGTGCAATAAAACCCATCATTTCTAGACTGTTAAAGATAAATTGAGCATTTTGCTACGTCATGTTGTCACTAGCAAAGATTGAAAAGAAGTTTCACTAAATTGCCATAATTGCCAATATAGATCAGTCATTTTTTGTAGATTAAACTGTATTGATTTAGGAAAAACCAGGAGATGAACCATATATGTTTGGAAAGATCTGGATGTCTATTTTTTGAAGAATTTTACAGTTCATAAATATGATTTTTCTAGAGAAAGTTATGGCAGTTTTAGTAGACACAAGTCAGGCTGTGTATGATTTCAGCGTGACAGAAGTGAATGAGCTATTAAATTCTGATTTTTTTGGGATTTGCATGGCCTGGACAGCAGCACAATCAGACTAGTTTTGGACAGTAGAAATCGAGCCTGGACAGCGGCAAATGCACAGCCTAGACAATAGCAGAACCAGGCCTGGACAGCAGTAGAACCGAGTCTGGACAGCAGCAGAAGCACACGGCCTGAACAGAAACCCTATAGCGATTTTCTATCTATAAAGCCATCTCTATACAGCTATACATAGGATTTTAGACTCAAAGAACAGGGGGCTGAAGAGATACACATTGAATTTCTAAAGAGTTATTGTGATTATGTATTATCGGCTAGGCTAAGTTTCAACAAAGGCAAAGAGATGAACTCCTAGACATAGTGTGTTTGGCTTGTATTTAATTTAGTATTTGTGTTTTTAACATTGAATAATTAATTTGAGCTGTTCCCTTTATTTAATATTGAAGTTGATGTTTTTGTGTGACAAACAATTTTATTTTCTTCTCCCATAGATTTTATTTAACTCCGGTGATTGTTGTTCTTTTTCTCCATATAAGTTCAGTCATGCTTCTCTTATGTGTGGAATTTAGGATGCAATTGATTTCAGTATATTAATTATATATGTTGTTCCTTTACTGCGTTATTGTCTCCAGATATATCGTCGATTTAGGATATCATATATGATTGACCGTTGCATTACTTCCAAAAACAAGAAGGAGATTTCTCATAATAATTTACAAAAGAATATTTTTGGTGCTTTCACTATTATTTTATGATTACGTATTTGAGATGTGAAATATGCAGTTGAGTTATAATTACTAAATTGATATAAGTTGAAGCCGTGAAATTTAGGACGGATTCGTGGACCCTTGTGTTACTCGTTATTGATTTTCTTTCACTTAATTCAATTGTATCATTTAATTCTCAACATTTTCTTAATATTAATTTTAAATTTTTTCTATTATTTTTTGCTTGAGACTTTGATTGTAGAATGTTCTCTTCGTGGGATCGATACCCCATTCTATACTGCTACTACCGCATAATACTATTTGGGCATAATTCACCAGTAGGGACTCCCATGCCTTTGGGAACCAAGTTATTTGCGGAACAATGTCCGAAGACAGAGAAAAAAGCTGAAAAGATGGCGCACGTACCTTATTCTAGTGCGATTAGAAGCTTGATGTATGTCATGGTGTGTATGAGACCAAATATTGCCCAAGTAGTGGGAGTATTGAGCAGATATATGTCTAATCCTGGGAAAGAGCATTGGACTGCAATCAAGAGAGTTATTAGATACCTTCGTGGCATGTTAGAGTTTGCATTGTATTATGGAGGGATATGAGGTAAGAAGAATCTTGATATTGTAGGAACCGTTGATGCTGACTGGGGAAGAGACATTGATAACAGGAGGTCTACAAGCGAATATGTGTTCAATTTGTTTGGTGGGACAGTGAGTTGGATGAGCAAGAGTCTTTCATTCACAGAAGCAGAGTATATGGCGATAACTCATGCTGGAAAGGAAGCGGTTTGGCTTCAAAAGTTGTGTGCCAAACTTGGGTTTAAACAATGAGCAGTGAAAATGAAATGTGACAATCAAGGTGTTATATTCCTAGCAACGAATCCTACATTTCATTCACAGTCGAAGCACATTGATATCCAATATCAGTTCATGCTAGAAAAGATTGAAGAAAATGTGACAATCTTAGAGAAAGTCGATACAACAGTGAACAACGCAGATTTCTTAACTAAGGTAGTTAGTCTAGTGAAGTTTAAGTGGTGTGCTACTGAGATGGGATTGAAGAAACAGAGTTCTGGGAAGTTTGCCATGTCTATGAAGTATTTACTAAGTGAGAGATTGTTAGAGTTGGTGCATACTTCAACAGGTCCAGATCTGTAGAACCTCAACGACCATGAGGATCCCGCTCCCCGAAACTTTTAGGCCTTGTACATGAGTTGGGTCTGGTTTTTTACTTGGCGGTTTAGGCTTGGGCCCATGAATAACCATGGTTTTGCAGTAAGGCGGAAACCCTAACTATGGCGTCTTAAGTTGCTTATAAATACTCTTTATGTATTGAGTGCATATTGTAACGAGAGATTTGTGAGGTTGATAATAGTGAAAATTTTTGGCAGGACGTAACCCTATTCTAGGGTGAACCTGGGTAAATATTGTTTTGTTTTCTTTTTGTTTATAATACGTGAGATTGACAGGTCTTGAATCGTTCAATTGTAGCATTTTCTATTGGGATACTCATCAAATCACACATCAGAGAGAAGTATTATTTTAAATAGTTCTAATCCCACATCAACTATGTGTCAAAAAGATGTATATACTAGTTATTATAAATATAGGCATCAAGAGACTTAGTTCTTCACCCCTATTCATTCATGAAGTAAGAATAGTTGGTCAGATGTAGAGTGAAGCAAACTAAACATCAATATCTAAGGGTTGAGTGAACATTGGGTGTATTGGGGTTTGGTTATGAGATTTGAAAGAGTTTTCACACAATTTTGCCTAGAAAAATTGTATACCGTGGAAGTACAATTTTAGTTATATAAATTGTACAACTGATCTAGTTGAGAATTACTAGTGGATTGATTCTTTTGTGGACATAGACAAGAGATGTCATTGTGATTGTGTTGTTCTTGGGGGTGTTAGATTCCTAACAAGCGGTATTAACCAATTTCGACAATAGAAAGAATTGACAAAAAGAAGGATTGCACCGACTAAAGAAGAAAGTCAAATTTGATGATGAGATGGAGATTTGTTAGGATTTTTTCTCAAATTAAATCCCGACAAGGAGAACTTCTAATTGATCTGAGAAATATGGTTTCCTATTTTATTGTTGCTTATTTTAGTAAGAGTAGAAGTAGTTTCTTATATTGCTATTATTTTCCTAGTTAGTAGTATTAGGAAAATATCATCTATATAAATGGGGTCTTAGAGAAGGTTCGAGACACACTCATAATTCCAATATACATTATAAATCAGAGGGGTTCACTACTAGAGTTAAGATGAGAGCTTTGAGTGTATTGGGGTTTTGGGTTGTCAAGTAGAAAGAGTACTTACAACTAGAGTTAGATTGAGAGCTTTGGTTGTATTAATTGAGGCTTTCGGGTGGTGAGTTAATGAGAGTTTATCAACTTTGCTCTTCCTAAAATTGTTATTAAAGATTAATAAACCAGTGGGGTTTGTTGGTGGACATAGGCAAAGAGGTTGCCGAACCACGTTAAATTTTTATATTCTTTCTCTTTGTTTGTTTTGCCTATTTAACTATTGTAGTTGTTTTTTTTGCTTAAAATTTGATTAGGTGGATTTTAGAAGTAAAATCCTAACAAGTGGTATCAGAGTTGTGGTTGTGATAACAAAAATACTAAATATAGCAAAATTAATATTAAATCATTTGATGAGAATAATGATTTCTCTCTCTGAAAAAGTTCTATCAAAGATGTGTTGACGCAAAAAGGGCTCTACTAGATAATTGAAAAGTCTAAGCCACAAGATATGATGGAAGAAGGTATAAATATACAATTTCGTTATCACTAATTTTTTGAGTAGTATGTCAACAGAGGATGAGTATTTGCCACCTAAAAAAATGACATAGTCACGGTGTTAATGGTGGACAAAGAATTTTGGATGGATGGGAAAGTTCTTATGGCACCAGTCAAGAGGGATAAGTTAAAAAGGTCAAGTATGTTCAAGGATAAAGAATTGTTCATTAATATATCGATTGAGGAGCCAAACAAAGAGAGCGAGTGGAGCACTTCAAGAAAAGTGGAGGAAAGATCAAGATCTAAATCTCTAGATTTTTCCAATAAATATTGCATCTATAATGAGGAAGAGGAACATACGCAATTACAAAGCAAAGTCATGATGGAGGACTAGGAGGAGTTGAGTAGAATAAAGGAGAGTGATAATGTTAGTGAGGATGATGAGATGCAAGTTCTTGATAGTTTAAAGGTAGTGGTGAAAGATACCATCAACAAAGATGGCTTGTACTGTTCAATGAGAGGATGGTTGAGCAGATGAGATGGGAAGGACAAAAGGAAGGATTGCACCAACCAAATGTGGTGGAGAATTTGAGCCTAGGTGGCCGGAAATTTGTTAGGATTTTGACTCAAATCATATCCTAACAAGGAGGACTTCTAATTGGTTTGGGAAATATGGTTTCTTATTTTATTGTTGCTTGTTCTAGTAGGAGTAGAAGTAGTTTTTTCTGTTGTTGTTCTTTTCCTAGTAGTATTAGGAAAATATCCTCTATATAAAGGGGATCTTAGAAAAGGTTTGAGGCACACCCATAATTCCAATATATATTGTAAATCAGAGGAGTTTACTACTAATAACATATGAGAGCTTTTGGTGTATTGGGATTTTGGGTTGTCAAGTAGAGAGAGCACTTACAACTAGAGCTAGGTTGAGAGCTTTGGTTGTATTGAGGCTTTTGGGTGGTGAGTTAGTGAGAGTTTAACAACTTTGCTATTCCTAAAGTTGTAATTAAAGATTAATAAACCAGTGGGGTTTGTTAGTGGACGTAGCCAAAGAGGTTGTCGAGCCACATTAAATTTTTATACTCTTATTTTTTGTTTGTTTTGCCTATTTAACTGTTGTGGTTGTGTTTTCTAGCTAAAATTTGAGTAGGTGGATTTTAAGAGTAAAATATTTCCTTTTGGTCTTTTAAGCCTATGTGGAGGATTGTTGGAATTATGCCCAAAATCTGATTAAGCGGTATTGAAGGCCTTATTAAAACAAGGAGGTTTTCATCGGGTGGAGGTAAACTCGGTCTAGGGGTTGAAGTGTTTGGGGATTTGAGTCGAATGAAGGATTTGCTAAGATACTTCTCAAATTCCACATCAGAGATAAGTGTTATTGTAAGTGCTTCTAGTCCCACATCGTTTATATATAAAAATGATGTGGGTACTAGTTAGTATAAATATGGGTATAAAAGGAAGTAGTCTTTGACCCTTATTCCTGAAGCAAGAATAGTTAGTAAGATATAAAGTATAGCAAACCAAACACCAATATAACGTATAAAAGAGACTTGTAAAAAAGGGTTTTACAGAGATACAAGGATTAAGTGAACATTGGGTGTATTAGGGTTTAACATTTGAGTTTTAGATTGATTCTACTATGAGCGTAGGCAAGAGGTGTTAAACTACATTAAAATTCTTGTGTTCTTTTTTCTCTTTATTGTGATTGTGTTGTTTTTGGGGTTTTAGATTCCCAACATCTTCTCCATCTGTTTTAAACAATATATAACCATAGAGAATATCACACAAGAATATAATGCAAATAATTCACTATTAACACGATATTTGAATCACATAAAAAAACGTAAGAAAATAAAAACATAAATTAGGATAATGGAAAGGAAAGACCAGTAGTACAGTAGAAGTTAAATTAAATTCGAACTCAAACTTATAAGTTAATCTTAATAAACTATATATTTTTTTCTCACTAATTTATCCTTAAAACATTCAAACCAAATAAAGAAATATGTATTTTTAAGATAATTGCAATCTAAGTCCTTAAACTATTTCCCTTTAAGACTTATAAGAATCTTGAACTATCATTTTAACACTAAAGGCCTTTAAATTATATGAAACTTGCAATCAATTTCTTGACAATGTACCCATTTCGTGACTAGAGTTAAGACACGTGATATCACATGACACGTTTTATTGATGATAATAACTGTAACACCCTTCAACCAGTCTCATTCGTGGTGATTATAACAAAAACATTTTTTATGTACTTAAACCCTAAATCTAGTCTTTATCGTGAAGAAAGAAATGATTAATTAAGAGGTTGTCCCCTACATGTGAAGATAATCCCTTTGACATCAAAAATTGTTCGAAAAGATTTTCCTCCTCATGTGATCTTTCTGTTTGTCTTTTTCTTAACTTTGGACACAAAATTTAAGGAAACGGGATGTCAAGAAATTGATTGACTTGCAATTTTCAAAATGGTTTAAGAACCATTAGCGTCAAATTGAAGGTTTGAAGTTTGAAATGTTAGAGGACAATATTTTAAGGACTTCCATTGCAATTATGCCTTTATTGTCTTTCATCTTTCTTTCATTTTCCTTTCTCTTATTGCAAGATCCAAAACTCAGCAAAAGTTAGGGTTACGCTGAATCTCACGCCCTCTTCTCCAAAGGTAATCTTCCTATCCATTCTTTTTAAGGCTAGAATGAACAAAGGAGGGAGAATCCTCTTAGCATTCCCATCCATTTGAGCACTAATTAACAGTAGTCATAAACCACCCCCATTATGATTCTCTCAAATTTTAAAAATGATATTTAATGCATGATATTGGTTCTCTTCCAACAAAATTGTTGCATGCAAAACTTGTTTCCCCTAAACAAATACAAATCATAATCTATAATCACATATTCACAATCCTAGTGACATATTAAAGCTACATCCATTTAGACGAATGAAATATCAACTGAACTTCTCTATTGTTAATACAATGATTGGCGAAAAAAAAAGAATACAATATATTCGGCCTTCCTCGTTTAGGTTAATTTTGGGTTACATGTAAATTCAAAATCGGTAAGGGGAAATTTTTTTTGCTTAAGATATGATTGCTGCAAGTAAATGCCAATATCTTTGCCAAAGTTTTAATTAGTCTTTAATCCTAATTAAAGAATGTATTTGCTATGACTTACATATAAACTTGCACAAGACTATCCAACAATAATCCTCTTCATCACGTACTAAAAAACAAACCCTCTTCATCAATTCAATATCTAATAAAGTATACCTAATTTAGTTCAATGGTATAAAAGACTAAGGTTGATGCTCTGAGACCACAAGGTTAGGTTTGATTCTCATCACGGTATAAGTTATTTGTTCAATTTGTATATTGGTTATTTCTCTCACTGTAAATGAGTTGTGTGTTAGTATTGTGATGGAGTTTCTATATGAGTTAGTGATATTACTATGGGATATTGTGAACAGATCAAACTTTGTACTCCTATATAAAATTGCTTCAATAATAAAGTATGCCTAATTAATTAGTAATATGTTGTCTTGCCTTGTTAGCATTGACATTAATTGGACATACCATCACAAACAATCCTGATGCCCTACTATTCAAATTCTATTGAGTAAACAAAGTGTTCCAGGAGAGAAAAAAATCTTAATTCCTTATCTAAGTTCTTCATACAAAGGCTAACCCATTGAAAACAATCTTTAGGGTATGTTTGGATCAAGGTAGTAAAAACGAAAGGAAAAGATAACGAGAATTCATTCAAATTCTCTCCTTTTTGACTCTTTTCATGCGCATTGAAACTCCCAAACAAAATGACTAAAATTTAGAGTTTCGAGAGTATTCAGAGAGATAAAAAGGTACCCTCTAAATCCTAAACACATTTTTTGTGCCTTTTTTGGGTTCTAAGAGATGTAGAATCAAGCAATTAAGGTATAAGACAACAACTATATATCAATAGAAGCACAATATTCATTGCCGAAGTTAACAGAAATGAGAAACAATCTATGTGGCGCACGCACATTTCTCAAGAATGCTTGAGCAAATCTTAGAAGGGCAACAAGTTTTACGACAGGTAAACAAATGATTTTTTTATTCCTGATTTGCAAATGAATGCTAATTATCAACGAGGAACAATCTCTTATTATTATAAGATTTTTAGTTCCACCACAGAGAAAGGTACTGAATAATTTTTAAGAATCTATCTATCTACACATAAGAAAACATTTTATGGAAGATTTTGTTCTTCAAAATATTAATGGGAATCCATATCTGAAAGAAATGCATGCTAATTTCCACGTCTACATACAAATAAAGATCACATGCAACGATTGATATATCACATGGTCATTCATGGGGAGCACAAAAGAGTCTAAAACAAAGGAAAAGTAAACAAGTGACTTATATTTAACTAGGAAACCATAAAAACACTGTTTTTGAATGATATGAGAGAGAGAGAGAGAGAGAGAGAGAGAGAGAGAGAGAGAGAGAGAGAGAATTAAAGAGAGAGAAAGACTGTTCTTCCCTCCAATCTTGGCATGAAAAAAATATGTTTTTGAGGTAAAATTAATCACTTACTATATATACTTTTTATACTTCGTAGTAATTGCCTGTCCAGATTAGGGTTTTGCGATATGGGTTTAGGGTTTTATGAAGAAAGCGAGACCCTTATGCACAAAAGCATGATCTTTTGGTGCTCAAAATGATATTATTGTCTAATTAATTAACTGATTTCATCCACTTATTCAAATTTAAAATTCAATCATATGTTCTCATTTTTCATGAATTAAGATTAATTAAGCTCAATTTTGTTTCTGTTTTTATCCTTCAATTTTCAACTCTGCTAGAAGATGAGGCCTAAATTACACACAAGTAACAGCAAATTTTCAATAAACCCCAAAAAAAAATCAGTACTATTTATGGTAGTAACAGAATTGAATTACCATGTATTCATTGAAGAAGCCAAAGGACTTTAATATTAAGTTGATTGCTTCTTCGATGACTTTGCTTCATCGATGGCTTTGATTTGATTCTTCTTCCTCTTCTTCTTCTTGTAAGGTATCCCTCTAGCCTTAGCTTGACACTCCCTCACTTCACGCAGATAAACCCGAATAGCTCCGTTTCCAAATGGGTTCGTCTCAGGTGACCCGCCATGCTCCTCGTAAGCAGCTCGTAGCCGTCCGATCAGTGCATCAAGGCTCCCCCAAGCTTGCCTTAGGGGACAAGTACAAGGAGCAGGTGGGTCGGGTTGTCCGAAAAAGACACACCCATGATGATGAACCTTAGTCTTGCCAAATTGGTCAAGATACCTAAGGAAATCAAGCACATGGTTGCAGTTACAGTGTGAGAGTGAAACTGGGGGTCTCTGGTTCTTCAAGTACTGACCAAAAGTGTTCCAGTCTCTCCGTTTTTGGGATTCGTACCGGCTCAACTGAGCCGGCTGATGAGACTGGCTGCCTCCGGATCGCGAAGAGGATCCTTCAGCTGTTGAATCTTTATTAGCTACTACATCAGTACCTGATGACATGATTGTATTTGTAAGTTTGAATTTCTCTTTTGCAGAGGAATTCTTGGTTATTTTTGGTAAGAAATGAAGGAAAAAAAAGGGAAGAGAGCCAGGTGAAAGAATAGGGGGTAGTGCAGTGGGGGAAGAGAAAAGATGAAAATGACGTCTTTGGGTTGTCTATTGAGGAGACATGTCATGGGCCCTAAGTGAAGATGCTTTGTTCCTCTCTCTCTCTCTCTCTCTCTCTCATTTTTGTTTCTTTTTTTCTTTTGACATTATTTTGCACTGGCAATGTATCTATGTACTCCATTATTTTTTATTGTTGATTTACATAATTATTATATGTCATCATCATTACAATCGTTATCATTGGTCATATTTCAATTGAATGATATATGATCATCGTGTATTTTAAGGTTCTTAGGGACTTGTTAGTTTGTACAACTTGCTAACTAGTAAAAGTAATAAGTGGATATATAAGTAGCCATTGGTTTAGGTTTAGCTCAACGATTACAGTACATTAGTTTATATGTATAAAAAAAAAAAATCAAGGAATATAACTTTTACAGGTCAAAATTAAACAGTAAAGTTTATGCAAAATAGTTAGATGTATGTCCAATTTGTTAGGCTAAATATCACTGCTCAAAAAAATTACTACTATTACTTTTGCTCCAGCAAGACTGCTTTTGCCACCTATTTATTCATCACCACTAATTAACAAAGTAATCATGACCTATAATACAGCTTAAGGGTATTATTCTAGTGCTATTGCTAATGTTTCCTCCATGAATCAAATTTTTTATATTATATATTTGGTGGGTGTTGTTTTTTCAACATAGCAGTGATCTCGTATATTTGATATAATGTGAATTATCACAAAATCGAAGAAATTTATTAGTAAAAAATTATATATTTTACTTTACAGTTTTTACAATAGATGAATCAATTTTCACTAATAATCATGAATATATTAAATAATAATTGTCTCAAACAATTTAAAAATAAAAATTTAAATACCAAAGTTACTACTTAATTTCTCTGTAATTATTAATAAATTTTTTTCGATTTCATAGTAACTCTCTTGAAACCGAGTCTATGCTATCATCACTCTTTTTCGATTTTAATTTCGATCTTTTCTGCACCTTTTCAAAATACACTTTCCAAAATTAATTACTTCACTTGATGAACATGAAAAAACTAGGGAATACCAGAGATGCCCTGAATCATGTTTGGAAATTTCAAGTTCTGTGTCAAATTGCCAGGTTAATTGTTTGAGTTCATGTTCATGAATGAAGGACAAATATTCATGACCATGCATACGTACATGATATAGGATCCAGGGAAGTATTTAAAATGGTAGTATATTAAATTTTGAGGTTACTTAATCAGTGATACCACATAATCAAGTTCGTAAGAGTTATTGCTGAATCAGAAATGTTTATTAATAATCATAAAAAAATTAAATAATAATTTTAATATTTAAATTTTATTAATATAATAATTATTTAATTTTTTTTATAATTATTAATAAAATTTTCTCGATTTCATAAAAGTTTCACGAATTTGATTTTAATTGTTAAACTTAACATAAAACTAGCAAGCTTTCTATTTGAACTGAAAATTTTTTATTTATCATTTTTTCTTAAGAAGAAATTAGATTTCTTTTTCATTTGATAATTTGACGTGAGATCCAAAAAATCACATCAATCATTTAGTACCCTTTGATGATATTTAAATCACTTAAATGCGTTTGGTTAGTGATTGCTTGTTTAGCCTAAAACTTATGTTAATTGTTAAGTAAGCTATTGAAAAAGGAATCCAGGACTTTTAGTGGTGAAGATTTTTTGTTTTTAATTATTGAAATTCACACTCTTCGAACCTTTGTTCACTTTGCGCACAGAAAAATATCTTTACCAACCCTTCCAAATTAATGAGCCAACTAAGATGGACTTAGTGCCCAAGATTTGGAACTGATGGAAACATATATGGAGATGATTATCATTAACCCATTAAAGAATTTCTTAAGTGGAAGACACCCAAAATCATGATTTTAGGGTATAACTTTGGACATGATTTCTCTATTTCCAATGCTGGAATACGAAAAGTTTCCATTTTTAGCTAAATTAATAAGTGAGAAAAAGAATTTTACTACCTTCATTATGATAATATAAATTTATATAATTAATCAAGGGTGAAAATAAAAAACACTGAAAAGCAAGATTGATAGTTTGATACAAATGTGCGAGACATCTTTGCCCTACGGGTCCGACACTCAGTATATGCCTCTGATGTATCATAGTGCTATTTTGGGGTTTGCACAATGCCTTTTACTTGTACTACTTGTTTGGCGATATAGACTTAGCTCACCTTTTTTTTAAAAAAAAAAAAAAATTGAAAGGGAAAACAGGTGAGACAACTCACTTTAGGTGTAACCATGAGATTGCCTACACATTTAAAGAAGCAATGTAAAAAAAGCTTAGACAATTGAGTTAAAGACTTGGGGACCTTTTTTAATTAAGGATACTGTGTTGTGGGGATGCTTTTTCAAAGCAGTTGAGTCATAAACCCCATCAAAAATACAGTATCCAACACATTAAAGAAGGAAGAACTCAAGATGACTCGAAACCCTTGACACCTTCAGTACTCTTTGACAACTCGATCAAACATCCATCAATTTCTTTGCACATATATATATAACTTGGATCTACCACAATATCAATACTCTTATCAATAATCACATCAGTCGGTGTTAGGCATTAATTCGTACATACTTTAAGAGTAAAGCATGTACCAAGCAACGCTATAGAGTGGCTTATTCACTAGCTATCTTTTTTTATGTCGTCTTTTAATTGACCTTCAAAATTAATATAAAAATATAATAGTGGTGTGCAATAGAACTATTCAAACCTACAATCGAAATTTAAATCAATTATTCAATTTGATTTGAGATTTATAAATTTTTTAAATCGCACTAAATTGATCAATAAGCCCCAATCTCTATATATATAATCTTTCATATATAAATAAATCAATAAAAAAATTATGTATAAATATACATGTTAATTTAGGAATTGTAATTTTCTTCCTCTTTATTTAATAATTTGTAGTTTGTATTAAATTTTAGGCATCTTGAATATTTATTTAATTGGTCTGTATTAAATTATTTTATTCAAAAATTGTTTAAACTTCATGTGAGTGATGGTTTGAAATATACTAATGAATTTCTTATATTGATGAAGATTGAAACTAATAGATGATGAATCATTAAAAATATTGTTTTGTAGCTAAATGCATCAAAAATAATTTTGAAATAAAAAAAGCCAAACCAATTTAAACTGGTTTTCAAGTTAATTTTAAGCGGACTCAAACA
Organism: Bretschneidera sinensis; assembly: GCA_023935145.1. Lineage (NCBI taxonomy): Eukaryota > Viridiplantae > Streptophyta > Magnoliopsida > Brassicales > Akaniaceae > Bretschneidera > Bretschneidera sinensis. The sequence goes on along the minus strand of CM043697.1, from coordinate 106,837,869 downwards.
AAACTGTGTACACCATTAGAATATATAATTTAATAAAAACCAACTAAATTAGCACATTTCTCAAATTCTTTTAGTTTGATTTATTTCTAATATATATATATTAGAAATAAATCAAACTAAAAGAATTTGAGAAATGTGCTAATTTAGTTGGTTTCTATTAAATTATTTTATTAAAAAAAACTTTTAAACCTTAATTGAGTTATGGTTTGAAATATGCTAATAAATTTCTTATATTGATGAATCATTGTAAAATATTATTTTTTATTGGTAATATAATTGAAATTAAAATTGAAATCAAACAAAACTATTTTAAAATGTTTTTTTGGTTATTTTAAGCCGACTCGAACCAAACTATGTACACCTTTAATGTGTGTACATATATAATTCAAAATAATATAGATATGATAATATTTATATTTATTAATTATGATATATGTTCTATAAGATTTTCATTTTACTCAGACAATATTTGTGTCAAGCAAATAGATGAAAATACGAATAATTGGATATAATTAACTCCTGAATTTTCTAAGTAAATTAATAGAAACCTTACAAAATATATAAATCCTTATACGATATACCAACCTCCTACACTCAAATCAAAATCCAAACGCCATAGATATGAGCATAAAATAAGCTAAATCTGCTTTTAGAAAGAAAAAAATTGCATCTGCCTAGCGAAGAGAATATAAATCATTTAGGTGTACTTGCAACAGAGCACTAAACTAGAAAACTCAATCACTTGGTCAGAATTGGTTTTTTGGGGGGTAAAAGTTAGGTCAGATTTGTCTTCGTATCTGTCTAGCTGCAGAAGTGATTTGTAGGTGCTTTTGGAAAAGCGCATTTGATGAGAGAAGGAAATTGACAAAATATAAAAGCTAAAGTTATGTCCTCACTCCTGACTCAACTTTCAAGGAAAATGACTTTCTATAAATGTCACCAAAATGCATGGAAATGACATTCTTGATCCCTAAAGATTTCAAGAGACCTACCTTCAAAAGTACATTAGTTCCTATATTTGAAGAGTGGAATTGTAAATACATTAGGTAATGTAAGCTGATGAGCAAGATAAAGAAACATTCAAAACATTGAAATTTTTGTCCGACACAATGTCATAAGAGATTCATAACATAAGGATCCATTTCACCGTTAAATGATATAAGAAAAAAATATATATATTTTATTTTAATTCAATGGTGAAATAAATCATTGTGTCATGTATCTCTCATAGCACTGTGTTAGACAAGAATTTTTCTCCAAAACAAGGAGAAAATTTATAGCCATTGAAAAATTTCTACTCATTTATAACATTCAGAAAGTGGATTAATAATGAACTGACACATAAAAACTTTACTGGTAAATGATGATTTTAATATTAAAATACATTGTAGATCATTGTAACGAATGACCTGTGGGTTATGATTGGTCGAATTGACACATAAGAGCTTGAGTGGTAAATGATTATTTTAATCTTAAAGAACATTGTAACAAGTAATTTATGAGTTATGATTGGTAGGACGAAAGGGATGGCACCCATAGGTGTCTCCAAGCAGTGCTCCCTAAAATAGTCACTCATTTGCAACGTCTTGTTAGTAGATTAATAATTAAGTGACATCTATATGATCTTGATTGATAAATAATCATTTTAATATTAAAAAATACTATTTAACATTTTAACAAGTGAAATTATTGGTTTTAATTGGTTATTAGGTGAATAATTAGAATGAGTGGCTAGTTTAAGTGTTCTCCTTAGCTAATGCATGCATTAATATACGGTACGTACTTGCCCTCTTTAAGCCAAAGAAGAAAGAAAAAAAAAAGAAACTTGCTCTCCCTTAAATGGTAATATCACAAGAAAGATTAATTAAAGGTTTTGGGGTTTTGGCTCCTAAGGTTGAGTGCTCTTAACACTTCATATCCCAAGGTTTTAATTTTAGTAATGTAAATTTTCACATTTTAAAATTGTAGCAATATGACATTTTGTTTATGAGTCTTGAAGTTTCTGGGAGAGTAACTTTAATTAGTACATTTAAAATTTTAAAATAAATTTAAGGGTAAATTAGATTGTAACTATTTTAAAATTTGTTAAAATGATACTAACATATCAAATTTTTTCAAAACCCACGATTCATCCCAAAACATCAATTTTCACTATCAAGCAGCCCCAAAATGAATTTATTTGAAGAATCAAAATTTTAACTGGATATTACTTTTTATGATGATCAAAATACCCTTAAGTATCATAAATGTAACTGTTTAAAAATAAAAATATTAAGGATGAAACATATTTAACAAGAAATTTTTATAACTTTTAAAAAAAAAAACTTTATCACCTGTTTTTTATCAAATATTGTTAAAAAATATTTTAAATAGATTTACATTCTATTATATGGTATAAAACAAATTTTACTTCATATATTTTATATTTTAAAAAATATTATGATATCATTACCTATATATCGCATTCTAAAAAAATGATAATCAAAGACCATCATAAAAGAAAATCAAATATTTTAAATGGAAAGTTTGTTGATATGTTTTTTTATAAAATTAAATAGCCTAATATCTGAATAAATGAATATCAAAGAACATCATAAAATATAAATCAAATTCAAACTTTTTTATTTTAAAAATTAAGATGATAGTGCATGTTTTGAATTTTTTTAGAAAAAATACAAATTCAAATAATTAACCTAAAAATTTGTGTTATAAACAATTTTGAGATAAATAATTGATAAATAGAATTATTAAACTTATCGTAATATCTTTGAGATATTTTAACACTAAAGATACTTTTGTAATCATGAAAAGTGATGTCCAATTAAAATTTTGATTTTTAAAAACAATTCATTTTGAAGCTGCTTAATGGTGGAAATTGGTATTTTGGGGTGAATCGTGGGTTTTAAAAATATTTGATATATATATTAATATCATTTCAATAAACTTGAAGGTAATTCAGTGTAATTTACCCAAAATTTAATTATTGTCACTCCAATGCTCTATACATTATACAGCAAGAAAGCTTATCATTAAACCAATTCGATACGGAAATTCCATGGGAAAGAATTCATTTACAGAGGAAATGGAATCTGAGGAGACAGTGTGAACAACATACAGAATTAAGAGACTGATTCCAAAGTGTATAAGCTAATGCTGCTTAATATGAAGATACCCTTTGTCGGATTATATTTTCCCTTTTCACGTTTCATTACTTCATGATCCTTTCCTTCCTCTTTCAAATGTTCAAATCCTTTATGCCTTCTTGAGTTCTCAAAAATGAACTTCTGGGTAATAAAGTGGGTTGTCAAGAATTCAGCTTTATATGATGAAAATTATCACTAGACTTCATATATTTAGCTGTGTCTGAAAACCAAAATCTTAGGTCCTTTTGCAGATCCATTAATATTCTAGATCCAAGTATTGGAAGATTAAAGAGGAAATCATGTTTGACTAGTCTTTTTTATTTATTTTTAAAAAAGTAATCCATGACAATAATCTGTTGAGATTGAGTTCAAAATATGACTAAGAGGTACTGAAGACTCAATTAAAATATAGTGGTTTTGATCGGTGGAAGCAAACTAGGGGTAGAGATCAAAGTGTTTTGGGATTTAAGTCGATGGAGAAATTTGCTGATATACTCCTCAAATCTCATATAAGATAAAAATGTTATTGTAAATAGTTCTAGTCTCATATTATTTACGTGTCAAAAAAATGTGGGTACTAGTTATTATAAATATGGGCATCAGTAGGGTTAGTTTCTCACTCTTTTTCATGAAGCAAAAATATTTGGTAAGATGTAGAGTGTAACAAACTAAAAACCAATATAACTTGTAAAATAGGGTTTGAATATAACTTGTAAAAGAATGTTTTATATGGATTAAATGGTGAGCGAACATTGGGTGTATTGAGGTTTGGACTGTGATATTGGAGAGAGTTTTCATATATTTTTGCCTAAAAAATATTGTGTACTGTGTAGTGATAAAGTTTTACAGCTTTCTTCCATCCAAATATTACAATAAATGGTTTAGTATAGTTTTAGTTAGAGAAATTATATAATTAATGTAATTAAAAATTAATAAAAAAATTGATTTTACTGTAAATAAAAGTAAGAGTTATCATGTTAAAATTACTGTATTTATTTTTTTTAATTGTGATGGTTTGATAGTCAATTGTTAGAATTTCCAACTGAATCTAATCCAACTGCCTTTGGCGCCCACAGTTTTGGCATTGAAGTGCGATACGGTAAAAATAATTGAACTTAAAAAACAAAAGGAAAGCGAGGGAGAGGGAGAGGGAGAGGGAGAGGGAGAGGGAGGGTTTGGGTGCTCCACTTACATTGGCGCATATGTTATTGGTCTGCCTTTGTGCCAAATGGTTGGTTTTGAAATTTGATCCTATTTTCCTAGTTTTATTAATATGGAGAGATTGAAAAACTTAACAGGAAACAAAATCAAACAAATGGTAGTATAAAGGGTGTTGAGCTTTCTGATCAAATGATAGCCTTACATACCGTTTTGGACAGGAGAGTTTATGAAGTGATTTTTTTCGTCATTATAAAAGACTAAACAATTTTAGAAATTGGTTTTTGAAATAAGCGAAAGTTAATATTTTTTTAAAATTTAAATTCGTGTCAAAACAACATTTTTTTTTATAATTGTTTTATCAAAAACAAAATCATTTCAAAAATCATATTGTTGGGAATTCAGACAACCAAAAAATCTATGTTGTTAATGCATTATATGAGCTTAGTTAGTTTACCACATTGGTTGTGTATAGCTTTGCCTCTCCTATTGGCTTGTATAAATAGGATAGCTCCCTTGTAAATAAATCACACCATTTAATACAATTCTCTTCTTTGTATTGTCTCGCTTCCTCTCTTAAATTCAACAGAGCCATCAAAAAGTGTCTTGATCTTAAACACCCATTTGCACCCAATAGGAGTTTTTCCAGGGGGCAAATCAACAATATCCCATGTATGAGTTTTAGTTAGGGCCTGAAGTTCTTCATTCATTGCTTTCTGCCGAAGAGGATTAATGCTAGCCTCCTTATAGGATTGAGGCTCATGCAGATGAAGTATAGTGGAAAAACAATGATAATTGCAACGATAATCAGCAAGATGAGAAGGATGATGAGTTACTCTAGTAGATCTGCAGGGGTGATATGGAGGATGGCTCTCAGAGGGAGTTGGTGCAGACTCATTAGACATAGGAATATCCTTAGGCACGACCGATTGAGTCGGAGAGGTGAGGTCAGCTAATGGTTCTGGAGCTGGAGCTGGAGCTGGGTCTGGGTTTGGAGAGGTAGGATCAGCTGGTGGTTCCAGAACGGAAGGGGTGATATCAGCCGGTGATTTTGAGGTGGACTCAACAGTACCTGAAACTGGATTATCAAGAAATAACTCAATAGATGGATTAGTAAAGAATCTGGAGTTAGTGATGGTTGACATGTCAAATGACCGTAAGGAAGAGAACATTTGATGTTCCCAAAAAATGACATGACAAGAGATACGAAGAGTTTTAGAAATAGGATCCCAGCACCGATACCCCTTACGTTCAATACCATATCCAATGAAACAACACAAATGAGCTCTTGATTGCAATTTGTTGTGTTCATATGGTTTGAGAAAAAAAAAACAAGTGCAACTAAAGACTCTGAGGTCAGAGTAGTCAGGAGGTTTACTGAAAAAGCGCTCGAATGGAGACTAATTCTGGATTGTAGTGGAAGGGACACAGTTGATTGTGGACACTGCGATTAAGGCAGCATCACCCCAGAAACGTTCAGGACTTGATGACGAAATGAGTAGAGCAAGAACAGTGTCAAGAATATGTCGATATTTGCGTTCGGCTCGTCCATTTTGTTGGGAGGTTCCAGGGCATGAACGGTAGGAAAGCGTGCCATTTTTGTGAAGTAGGTTTAGAAAAGTACGGTCTTTATATTCCATTGCATTATCTGAACGAAAAATTTTGATATTCCGAGAGAATTGAGTTTGAACCATAGAAGAAAAATCCAAATATATTTGAAAGAGGTCATATATGCTTTTAAGAAGAAACAACTAAGTCTAACAAGAATAGTCATCCATAAATATAACAAAATAGCGAGCACCACTCATTGATGCATGAGGAGAAGGCCCACAAACATCAGAAGGTACTAAATCAAAATGTGCAAGGGAAACAGTCCGACTCTCATTAAAAGGTAAAACTGATTGTTTTGCAAGTTGACAATGAAAAGACTCATGCTGAAATGAACCTAACTGACCACTAGAAATAAGAGAACGTAGAGGGTTGGATGAAGTGTGACCTAACCGACAGTGCCACAATTCCACGTGTGAGAGCGTTGGGATGGATGCGACTGATTGGTTTGGTGATGGTAAGGATGGGACTTGGAGGTGAGTGAGCTCAAAGAGGCATCGAACTTTACAGCCGGTTCTAAGGAGTTTTCCTGTCTGAGGGTCCTGCACACGACAACCAGTAGAAGAAAAATGCAAATCAAGTACAAGATCACATATTTGTCCAACAGATATAATGTTAAGTGTAAGATTAAGAACCAAATATGTGTTAAGGAGAGACAAATGAGAACTGTCAACATGTCCACTGTGGCTGACCAACATATTTGATCCATTGGCAGTGTAAATAGTAGGTGCATACTCATCACGGGTTTTAGAAGAAAATATAGAGCATCATAAGTCATGTGATTGCAACAGGCAGAATTAAAATACCTAGCTAACATGGCTATATTGTTACCAGTTTTATTTAGAGCCTCGGTAAGAACGGTGCAGAAACCACTCCAATCAGGTGGAGAGCTGGATGAAGTTGGTGTAGCATCAATAGCTACAGCAGTAGCATTCTTTGGCTTGGAATAAAACCGATTGTGAGAGACTCGAGAGTGATATTGGTTCCCATTTGACTGATTTCCATATAGAAGTTTAGGGCAATCTGCAATATAGTGACCCGGTTTTCTGCAGACTTTACATAGGCAAGAAGGGCATTTGAGCAATTCATGCCCTTGTGAATGACAATACCTATGATATAAGGGCTTCTGGGATGGGTTTGCCTTGGCAGCTGGTGTGGCAAAAGAAATGGGTACTGCAAGGGCAACATCTGTATGGGATCCTTGAACGATATAAAGCCTGACTTGTTGCCGAGGCATTAACTATGAAGAGACATTTGCACCAGTGGCGAGGCTCACATCTATCTGTACACTCTTTGCTGTCGCTGCCATTCGAAGATGGACTTTGTTTCAAATGGATGTCAAAAATGCATTTCTCAATGGGGATCTTCTTGAGGAAGTCTATATGCATACCTCTCTAAGCTTAGATGCCCCTCGAAACAAAGTTTGTCGCCTTCGTCGTGCCTTATATGGTTTGAAACAAACTCCACGTTCCTGGTTTGCCAAATTCAGCACTTCCATTCATCAGTTTGGATTCACCCCGAGTGCTCATGATTCGGCTCTGTTTATCCGCCATACTGCCAATGATATTATCTTTCTTTTACTATACGTGGATGATATGGTTATCACTGGAGATGATCTACATGGTATTTTTGAACTCAAAAAGTTTCTCAGTGGCCAATTCGAGATGAAAGATCTTGACGTGCTCACCTATTTTCTTGGCCTCGAAGTCTCATCTAGTTCTAATGGATTTTTTCTCTCTCAGGCTAAATATGCCTCGGATCTCCTTTCCAAGGCTGGGATCACTGACTCAACCATTGCCACTACTCTTCTCGAGCTGAACGTCAAACTTACCCCACTTGATGGTTCACCTCTTCTGGATGCCACTCTATATCGCCAAGTAGTTGTAAGTCTTGTATATCTTATTGTCACTCGCCCTGACATTGCCTATGCCGTTCATCAGGTCAGCCAGTTCTTGTTCGCTCCTCGGACCACCCATTACTTGACTGTTCTTCGCATTCTTCGGTATGTCAATGGTACTTTATTTCATGGGCTTCATTTCTCAGCATAGTCTACCCCCTTCTTACAAGCCTATTTTGATGCCGATTGGGCTGGAGACCCCACCGACAGACGTTCAACCACTGGTTACTGTTTCTTTTGGCAATTCTCTCATTTTCTGGCGTAGTAAGAAACAAACTGTGGTTTCTCGCTCCAGTACTGAAGCTGAATATCGTGTCATGGCTGATGCAACTCAAGAACTTCTCTGGCTTCGATGGCTACTCACTGACATGGGTATCTCTTCTTCTGCGGCCACTATCCTACACTGTGACAATAGGAGTGCTATTCAGATCGCTCACAATGATGTCTTCCACGAGCGTACAAAACACATCGAGAATGATTGCCACTTCATCCGTCATCACATTCTCCATAATACGGTTCGTCTACAATCCATCAGTTCAGCCGATCAGACAACTGACATTTTCACTAAGGCTCATCCACCCGGACACTTTCACTCTCTGGTTTCCAAACTCAAGTTCACCTCCCACTTACCGCCTTGAGTTTGAGGGGGGATATTAATGTATTATATGAGCTTAGTTAGTTTAATCCCACATTGGTTGTGTATAGCTTTGCCTCTCATATTGGCTTGTATAAATAGGATAGCTCCCTTGTAAGTAAATGACAACATTCAATATAATTCTCCTCTTTGTATTGTCTCACTTCCTCTCTTAAATTCAACATATATAATCACAATAGAAAAAATAAAGAGAAAAATAACACAAGAATTTTTTAGTGTGGTTCGGTATCTCTTGCTTACATCCACGAGCCAATAGTTACTCTATTACTTTTATAACTTCTGGATGGAGAAAAACTGTTAAAATTCATTACACCACAATATACAAATTTTCTAGACAAAGCTATGTGAAAACACTACCCAATCTCACAACCCAAAACTCTAATACACTTAATGTTCACTCAACCTTTAGATCTCTATATTGGTGCTCAGTTGCTACACTTCTATATGACTAATTATTTCTGGTTAAGGAATTGGGGTGAGGGACTAACCTTTTTTATGCCTATATTTATAATAATTAGTACCCACATCATTTTGGCACATAGACTATATGAGACTAGAACAACTTACAATAACACTTCTCTCCAATGTGAGATTTGAAAATTATCCAAACAAATTCCTACATCGACTTAAATCTCTAATTATTTTGATCCCTGCACTGGATTTACCTTCACCAATCAAAACCTCCCTATTTTAATCGAGCTTTTAATACCACTTAATAAGATTTTAGATCTAATCCCAACATATATTAACAATTATAAATCAAAACTACAATTAAGTCAAATGATATCTCAATGTATTGTTTGACTAGACAATGACGACCTAAATCGCCAAATAATTAAAGGAAGAACAGCTCAGAAAGTTTGGTGTTAATGTCTTATTATAGGTTTACACTACTAGCAAATGTAAATGTACACAAATAAGAAAAAGGAAGGTAGCTAGAACTTCGGTGAAAAGAAAGTCAATATTTATTACAAAAGAAGGAAATGAGCAGTATACAGTTGATTGCAGTAGCTGCAAAAAACTGGTTATTAATCATCATTTTCAAGATACAAGGAAACAGTTTTAAAAAAACTCTTTTATCTGTTTTGGTAAATAATTTTTAAAAATAATTTTTTAATACAGTTTTAAAAAATCAGTTTTCAAAAACTATTTTTTGAAAACTTAAAATTGGTGTTTTCTGACATAATTTTCGAAAAATAACTCTAAAATCAATGTTCATTTCTCTGTTTTATTCTTTCTTCATGGTATATAAAAATATTAAAATTTTGAAAATAAAATAATATTAATTATTTTTAAATATTTAATAAATATGAGAAATAAAATTAATATTAATTTTAAATTTAAACTCAAAACTAAAAATAATTACAAAGTGTATCAAAAAGTTTTTAAAATAAGATTATCCAAACAACATTTCATTATTTTCTGTTTTAGAAACAGTATTCGAGTTACAGTTATCTAAACATGTTTTCTTTAGAAAATATCAAAAAATTATTTTTTATTTTTATTTTTAAAAACAATTTTCAAAAATTAAAAATAAAAAACTGATACAGAACCATATCTAATGTTTTTTTTTTTATGGTATTGTTGCTTACTTTTCTTCAACTACGCAGTACAATTCAAATAGCCGTTTGGTCCAACTAGACAAGCACATTAAGGCTGCCCACAGAGATATATTGTTAAGATCTTATGTGGGCCCAATCTCTTTAACCTTTGTGATGTATTCCTCTGGGCCCATATGTTTCAAATGAAAGGAGAAAGAATAATTACTCTATTCTTTTACTCTCTTAATCCAATGAAGATTCCATATCTTCGTTTGTACAGTTTATAGTACAATTCCATAACTCAGAAATATATTTAAATATTTATTTAAATTTTTTTTAAACTCGATAGATATTTAAATTTTACATCCTTTGAGGTAAAAATTGCAATTCAAATTATTTTAATGTGAATTCTAAATGGTGTGAATCTATTTTTTTATTTTGTAAGGTGCGTATCAATTTAGACTAAACTTTTTTGATATATGGAGAGAAAAAAAAGGATAGAATCTAGATCTTTGAAATGGAAGACTCAAGGTTACCAATACATAGTCCACTAGATTATGAACCTTTGCAATAGATAATCGGCTTGTTATTTGCTAAACACTTTTACATTTTGTATTATATTTTAATATCTTTTTATATTTTAAATCTAATTAATTTACATCACGCATTATAAAAGAGTATATAATAATCTTCTTTCATTAAAATTTTAGCTAAATTATAATTAATACAAACGTATAGTCACAAGTATACCTCATTTAAATATGAATAAACAGTTTTATCCTATTTTATTTTTTCTAGCAAACTCATATCTCTTTTATTTTTTCTAACTCCTCAATATGCAATTCATGAAGAAAACTTTGAGAAAATACTGTTTGAATTGTCTTTTCGCATTAAAATGAATCGCATATGTGGATTACACGTATATATTAATTTTAATTTGATCGAAATTTTGATCAGAATAATACCTCTTATAATTTAAAGTGTAAATTAATTAAATTTAAAATATAAAAATATAATAAAATATAAAAATATTCGATGATAATAACCCTAAACAAAAACAAACCGACACTTCTATCGCCCTTAATGGAAAAAAAATCTAGTAGTTGAGTACTAATTGTTGTGCACCACTTTCATGTCATTCATTAATATGTGTGGTTAATTACTGTAGTTCACATGGGTAGATAAAATTGTAAATGTGCGATGTCTTTGGAATCAAACTTAGAACAAGAAACGAATTAATCAATTGCGATATTGAACATATAGAGATTAAAATTTGAGATTTCCTTTCTAAAAAAGAGTTTTAGCTACTTATTAAGTTATTCTCCGACCATTTTAAGCTTTTTTTTTCCTTTGATATAAGATTTTTTTCCCACTAAAGTAACATTTGGAAGAAAAGGTAGTGTTTCTATTACACCGGTGTGAGCACCGTTTTTATAAATGAATTAGATCTAAGTGTTTATCTATGTCTAATTATCGGACAAAATTTCTCTCTATTCACCATGATGAAAGCATTCAAACTCGAACACTCTTGTTAAGCAGAATAAACCTCAATCATAAAACTTCAATGGTAAACTTTAATACTCTAAGCACCCGTTTAAGTCACGGATAAAATTATAATAGAATATGATTATGTTTAGTTTAGGAGATTACTGAATTAAAACTAAAGTGGAGATAAAAAGTCTAAGCATCAAAATATCATAGCACTATTTATCATCATTAATAATGTTCAATTTCTTCAAGAACCAAAAATTTAATTATTATTATAATTACTATAATATATTTTTATTATTATAATCATAAGAATGATAACTATTATTATTATCATAACTATCATTAGTAAGCCGACCTGAGCCGATTCATCAGATTCTTATATTATCGATCGATTTGTGCGTATATGCAGAAGTCTTTCACTACAACAGAATTGTTAAATGCCGGCGCTTTCCACAAACGCCGCAATATAGTACCCGCTTGCGCTTGTTTTGTGGCGCTTAACAAAGCGCCGCAATATGCTTATTGTCAAATACCGGCGCTTCAAAGCGCCGGAATACGAAATGGGTTTCGAGCATATACCGGCACTTGAGGGGCTTTGAAGCGCCGATATTTGACAATGGGCATATTCCGGCGCTTGTAAGCACCGGTAATGTACACTATATATTTTTCAGTGCCAGATTTTTCTCCATTTCCAGCGCCAGATTTTTTCTTCTGCTCGCCCTTCCCTCCACCGCGCCCTTCCCTTCACCGCGCCCTTCACTCCACCGCACTGTTCCCTCCACCGCGCCGTTCCCTCCACTACGCCTTTCACTCCACCGCGCCGTTCCCTCCACCGGGCTCTTCCCTCCACCGGTGAGTAGCATCTCTCATGAGTTTTTTTATGTCCTCATTCTTGCTGGATTTCTGAGCCTCAAGGCTTTTGGAAAGAGAGAATAAAATGGTTAATGAGTATTTAGATTCTTAATGTTTGTGCACCTTGAAAAATCTTTCCTCATTGCATAAATGGAATTGATGAGTTAAGTAAAGATCTTAAGTGCTTGCAAGACTACTGCAAGAGGAAGAATTAGTGAACTTTAGGGGGAAAAAATGAACAGATTTGAATCCTGGGTAGTAATTGGATGAGGTGGAGCATGGGATGAGAGTAAGATTTTCATTTAGTGATGATATTATAAATCATCTCATTTTCAGAAGTAAGATGAGATATCTCTTGTTTTTACTCATCAATCTCATTTTATTTTTTCTGTTGTTTTATCCATTAAATCTTGTCGTTGGGTGATGAAGCTCCAAGCTTTTGATTGGCAAACTATTAACAACGCTAGCAGTGACATTTATATTGACCTTCTTCTTTAAGGTTTAGTAAATTAACAGTCTCTCTCCATTTAGTTTAAAATGTTACACGCAGCTCACTTGCTCTTTGATTTGCCATCACAGATCACAAAACAGAGCTTTATGGTCAAATGTATATGTTATGTCCAAAATACCCTTTAAATTATTATCGACCATTTTATCCTTGACAATAAGAATTTTGCTGACCATTTTATCCATACATATCCATATATTATATATATATATATATATATATATATATATATATATATATAAGTAGGATTGAAAATAAATTTTATGGTCAAATGTATATGTTATGTCCAAAAAAAATGAGATTTTGCTTTTACAAACGTATTTGTCTTCATCATATATGATTATATTGTAATGTGTGAAGCTCTTTTATCAGACATGATGATGTACATAATTACAATCACGTGGGAGGATTTCTAATGTTAGGAGAAGCAGGCTAGCTGTTACTTCTAGTATCAGAGGAGTGCCTATGAAGTGATTTGGAGTTGCTTCCTTCAATCTCCATGAATACACTTCTTACTTTCATTTTATAAATGTCCATTTTATAAATATTCATTTTAAAAATAATATGTTATTAATTTCATAAATTATTATAATAAAATGAAATTAGTAATAATCATATTTTAATAATAGTAATAATAATAAATATTTATAATAAATTAGTATAAAAACATACAATTATTATAAATACTTATATATATTTATTATCATTATTAATGTATTATTATTATGATTTCAATAATTTTTGTGTTACTAATTTATAATAAGACAATAATAATTAATAATATTAAGAATTTGCTGAGACCAATTGCCAACATGAGTTTGTATCAATTTGTTGTTATTAATTTCAGTTCATCCACTTACCAATCAAATTGAAGTTTGTGATTATGCATACTTTTGCCAAAAATATTACAATACTGACTTGATTAACATTGTTTTAGGAAAGTCTATTGGCGTCAACTAAAAATGGATAAAAGTTGGATAGATAAACCGAGGTCGAGTAAAGCCTATATGGATGGTGTTGCAAACTTCATTAGATTTGCATGTCAGAAGGCTTGTACTCGTGGTAGTATTGTTTGTCCATGTAGGAGATGTGGTAATTGTTATTCATTCGAACCAGAAATTGTTCAGGAGCATCTATTGTATAATGAGTTTAGTCCCGGTTACACCGAGTGGATTTTTCATGGGGAAAAAGTCTCTCGTATAGACCACCCTCACACTAGTTCACAACCCACTAGTGTTCCAGGTGGCTTCATAGGACGAGATGACGTGTTGGGTTTGCTTCGAGGTGCCTTCCAGGTTACTTGTGAAAACTCAAACAATGAACCGTTAAGTTTATGAATCGAAGTGGGATATTCAGATGAGCATGGTGAAGAGAAACAGGCCCATTGTGCGGTTGAGTTCAATAATTGTGGTGATCATTCAGATGTCGAACATCCAGTTCGTTCTGCTATTGATGAGACGACTCAGTATCGCAACTTGATGAAAGATTACGATACTGAACTTTATATGGGTTGTCAGAATTTCACAAAGTTAAGTTTCATGTTATATTTACTACACCTCAAATGTTTGAATGGGTGGTCTGGCAAATCTCTGACTATGTTGCTTGAGTTTATCAACATGGCATTTCCAATGTGTGCACCATTGCCATCAAATTATTATGAAGCCATGAAGATTATCAAAAGATTAGGTTTTGGGTATGAGAAGATTCATGTTTGTCGTAATGACTGCACATTGTATTGGGGCGAGCATTTGAATGATGAATTTTGTCATGCGTGTGGCGTGGCACGGTGGGTCAAAAACACAGTTGATGATGAGGATCCATTGAATGAGATGGATGGTCAATCGAAAAAGAAAAAGCTAGCTAAGGTATTGCGTTATTTTTCGTTAATACCGAGATTGAAGAGGTTATATATGTCATCTAAAACGGCTTCGTTGATGAGATGGCATGACAAAGATCGGACAAAGGATGGGATTTTAAGACATCCTGCGGATGGATTAGCCTGGAATGAATTGGATAGATTGTATCCCGATTTTGCAGCTGATCCTCGGAGTGTTAGGCTTGGCTTAGCTAGTGATGGGTTCAATCCCTTTCGAACAATGAGTTCAACCTATAGCACATGGCCCGTTCTTTTGGTTCCATACAATTTGCCACCATGGCTTTGCATGAAGCAAACATCCTTCATCCTTTCAATGGTGATTCCTGGTGAAAGAAGCCCCTGTAATGATATTGATATCTTTTTGCAGCCTCTAATTGAAGAGTTGAAACAATTATGGGATGGTGTTGATGCGTTTGATGCGTCCACCAATCAAAGCTTTAAGTTTCGCGCTTATCTTCTTTGGACAATTAATGATTTTCCAGCCTATGCAAACTTATCTGGTTGGAGCACCAAGGTCGAGTTGTTTATCCATGTTGTGGGGAATCTACGCATTCTGTATGGTTAAAGCACGGGGGAAAGTTTTGCTATATGGGTCATCGTCGATGGTTAGCAGAAAACCATGAGTTTCGTTTTCAAACTGATCAGTTTGATGGCACCATAGAGTTGGGATCTGCTCCTGTTCCACCGTCTGGGCACGATGTTTTAAGACAACTAGAGGGTGGAAACTATAGCTATAGTAAAACCTCGAAGCTTTCTAAGAAGAGGGCAAGAGAGGATGTTGGTGTCTCTACGGGGCAAGCTCTAGTGGATGAAAGTGATAATCTTTTTGAGGGTGTGGACAAATTTCTTGATAATGTTGATAATGAGGATATTCTCATGGATGAGGGAGTTGTAGATACGGTGTGGAAAAAAAGAAGCATTTTTTTGAGTTACCATATTGGAAAGACAATCTATTACGTCATAATTTAGATGTGATGCATATAGAGAAGAATGTATGTGATAATTTAATTGGAACAATATTGAATATAGATGGTAAGACTAAAGATAATAAGAAGGCACGCCGCGATCTCGAGGAAATTGGTATTAGGAAAGACCTCCATTTAGTTGTTCTTCCTAATGGAAAAGATCACTGGCCTCCAGCATGCTACACTATGTCCACGAAGGAGAAGCAGAATTTCTTGACAGTTTTGGCAAATCTTAAAGTTCCTGATGGGTATGCATCAAGCATCTCGAGATGTGTTAACCTAAAGGATCGTAAGCTGTTAAACTTAAAGAGTCATGACGGTCACATATTGATGCAAGAAATCCTTCCGATTGCCTTAAGAGCATCTTTACCTAGACATGTTCTAGCAGTTGTGTCTGAGTCATCATCATTTTTCAAAGCTTTATGCTCTAAAGCCCTTGATCCCCATGAGCTTGACTTATTGGAGTCGCGTGTTGCTTTGACACTCTGCCATTTGGAGAAAATTTTCTCCCCTGGTTTCTTTACCATAATGGTTCATCTTATCGTTCACTTAGCCTCCGAGGCTAGACTTGGGGGCCCCGTACACTACAGATGGATGTATCCTATTGAGAGGTTAGATGTTCAAAGATATTTTGTGCACTTTGTTTTTTTTTTTTGTTATATATTGGATACTTAATTAATCTTTATAATTTTTGGCTTCGCAAGGTATTTAGTGCGCTTGAAAGCTTACGTACGTAATAGAAGTCGACCCGAGGGGTCAATTGCTGAAGGGTACAATAGGGAAGAGTGTCTAACATATTGCTCCCAATACTTCAAAGGTGTAGAGACAAGATTCAACCGTCCCCAAAGGAACAATGATACTGTAAATTTCCCGGATGAATATATATTTTCCTCTGGTGGACGGATAATGGGAAAGATTATGAGTGTTGAGCTCGATGACATGTCATTGGCTCAAGCGCATCGTTATGTGTTGCTCCATAATGATAAACTTTCTGACCTTCGTAGGTTAGTATCGATAAATGAACTTAATATGATATCATGTGTTTAAATTGAGTTTTCATTACTTGTTGTTAGCACTGTAATGGCTAACAGTTACATAAAAACATCAATTATTGCAGCTCATTTTTGGCTACTCAAAGGCTAACCAATCGTTCCAATCGACCAATACAAAGTCTCGAACAAAAGTGGTTGGTTGAGAAATTTCCCTCATGGCTTATGAGGTAGGTTAGGCATAATAACAAGAGTCTTCGATTTCTATAAGTGTTATAAATAAAACATGTTGTCTCATATTAATTGTTGGAAATTGTTTAGGTGCCATGGATGGTGGATAACAATTATTCAGATGAACTAATTGCCTTTGCTCGAGGTCCTAATAATGTTATTAGGAGATTCAATGGATTCAACATCAACGGCTTTAAATTCCACACAAAGGAACGTGAGAGGTGTAGACGATCTCAAAATTCGGGAGTGATGGTTGAAGCGGATGATAAAATATATTATGGTGTGCTCAACGATATCATCGAGCTGGATTACTATGGGACGTTTAAGCTTGTGTTGTTCCGTTGTGATTGGGTGGATATTAATTCACCCAGGGGTTTAAAGAAAGATGCAAGTGGTTGCATTCTTGTGAACTTGAATAGGTTAATACACACTGGTCATTTATTGAAGGATGACCCATTCGTACTTTCATCTCAAGCGAAGCAAGTGTTTTATGTGCAAGACCCAACAATGAAGGAATGATATCATGTTGTGATCACGAAGCCAATGGACCTATATGAAATGGGGGAAAAAAGGCAGGAAGAGGATGATGACACTTACAATCAGTGCATCCCTTCTAATGTAGTGGTAGACGATCAATTAGATTGTATCTTAACTTGGGCTAGGATGGACATTGACGAAGATACCAACTAATCTTATGTGCATTTTCGTGTAATTATATTTGGATGTGTATTTATGTGATGGACATGTGTGTCAACGAGTTTTGTAAGGTTTTATTGTAATCTATCCGGTTACTACTGCTTTCTATCACACGTAACAAGAGTCCTGAATTTTTTTGCGTACAGTTTGTGAAATGTTACTTTAGACTGTCGTAAATGTCTGTTTTGGTTGTATCATTGATTATTGTTTGTTCTTTAAATCCAATTTGAATCATTTATTTGTTCATAACTTCTCAGGTACTCAGAAGTAATTGATTGCTGCATTTGCTGCGACTCCTTGACCATTCCTATCTTTCAGGTGTGGTTCTTCTAATTATTGTTAACTTTTATAGTATTTTTGATAGTGTGAGATATAATCATTTTAATGTTTTTATCTCTACAGATTACAAGATGTATAGGTCAAAAAAATATTCCTCCATCGGTTAGAGATAACATGTCAAACCAGTATGCAGCTGAGTCTTCACACCCTCAAGAAGATATTCACAATGAGCATGACTATCACCTTGACGATGATGATGACACGCAACTTGATTCTAAGACCAATCCAATAACATCGGGAAGTGAGCACAATGATAGTGAACAATACGAGATAATTGGTAATTTCTGTAGTACAATACATTCTATCTATAACTAATTTGATACCACATTGTTATACTAATTATATAATTTATGTCTTCAATGTATAGATTCTGAAGGGAGGGTGAGGAAGCAGACACGTGTCTTGAGAACCTCACAAGTGTGGTCTCTTGAACATGGAGAAAAAATTGTGGTCCACTTCAATGCACGTCATCAACTTATTAAGAAAGGTGGCCAAATGTTAAGTAGCTGGTTGGGGAAGGTAGCGAAGAAAGGGAACCTTTGTCCGCTTAATTACACGGATTGGAAGAAGGTCCATTCTAGCTACAGGAAGGACCTTGTTATATTGATTCGGGTAAGTAACAACTTAATAACCATTTATTGCCTCCAATCTCTCTTTCTGTTTTTGTTTATTTGTGCTTATTTGACATCGATTTCCTTTCTGTGTGGTAGAGGAAGTTCCATTACCCTACGATTGAGGCGATAGACAAAATTTTGTTGAGGATGATAGGGAAAAAATGGAGGGACTACCGATATGTGCTGAAAAGGGACTACATGAGGAACAAAACGAAACAACAAGTTTTGAACAATGATGTTCCAAAAGGCGTAGATCAAGACCAGTGGAAGCAACTGGTGAACTACTGGTTTTCTGACCAGAGTGAGGTTGTTTTAAGACAATAATGGTCATTTGGATTCTCAATGTTTCTATTTTTCTATTAATGATTGATTATTCAATTGGTTTATTATTGGTGTAGAAATATTCGACTATAGGGACAGCAGCACGTGAAAGACAACAATGTCCTCACATGTCTGGTTCAAAGAGTTTTGCTAGACGACGGGATGAATATGTAAGTTAATTTGCTTGATTAATCCAATCTTTCATTTAAGATGTCACTGTCACAATTTGATCTTTTTCCATACATGGTAGGAGATGACATATGGGAATGAGCCCGGACGTGTAGAGTTTTTTGCTGAAACTCATAAACGCAAGGATGGAACTTTTATTGATGATGCATCACGACAATTTATGGTAAGTTGAACATCTTTAAAAATAGGGAAAAAGCCTAGTTTTTTTTAATTCCTTCCTATTTTCACTTGATGTGGAATGAAAGAAAGAAGAGAGCCTTCAATTAAGTTAAGAAATATATAGCTTTCATCAAGGAAGGGTGATAAAATATTTGACCCAAAAGTTTGATGTTATTATTATTTTTTTAAATGAGGATGATTTCATAGACTTCATTGGCGCTTTATCTTGTTTTTGTAAATGGTTCTTTTGTTGTGTACACATGTAGTACTTGCTTGGTGCCTTTGGAATACATTTGTCTGGTTCTTGTGCCTTTAGGAATAATCTATTGGGCAATGTGATCCTGACATATATATTAGAGCTGTGTTTGAAATATGATCTGTTTTCTGCATAGTCTTAATGATCAATAGTTCTTTCTTTAATTACTGATTAGATATAGATCTGAATCTTAGATCAGTAAATGTGTTTGATTGGCAGCAGGTGAGGTTGGGAACTTGATCATGCTGTTCATTTTTTTCCAAACTAGATTAGCACTAAACAAATTTTATGTATCGTGAAGATTTTATGTACTAAATAAAGGAAGCTGAATGTATGGTGGTGACCTAGTTACATTTTTTGAATTGTGCTGATAAAAGTGGGATGATTTTGTATGGTGGTGACCACCGACAAGCATAGATAATACTTTGTTGCTTTGCACATCTTTTCTAAATTAGATACATTGCTTGGATTGTATATTTGCTTTTATTTTGCAAGAGGTTTTATGAAAAAATAGGGGAAATGCTGCCCGTTTTTCTATAAAATATGATAAACACATTTTGTTTTATGTATATTGCGCTGTTATTAGCTACTAAATATTTTGGGAGTTTAATTTTTATTGTTTCTTAATTGTAGGTGACAGCTGAAGCTCGTGTTGCTGAACTTGTTGCAGCTTCAGGATCCTCTGATGCTAGCAATAATTTAGCAATACAAAATGAAGTCTTCACCGAACTTATGGGTGAAGAGAGTTACGGTCGTGTCCGAGGTCAGGGTTTTGGAGTTACACCCTCTGCTGTGTTTGGACATTCAGCTCAAATAAGGAATGATATGGGACACCATGGGGTATATGCTGAAGAGATAAATAGTTTGAGAGCACAAATAGAAGAAAACAATCAACAGCATGCACAACAAATTCAACAAATAATGGCGAGACACGATGATCAAATAAATAATATGCAATCCCAAATTGATGAGCTGAAGTCTTTACTACAGCATTTGGTTAATAGAGGACCTCATGATTGATTTCATGATGTTAAAATAATTTTTCATACTATCTACATATCCATTACCTTGTTTTTGTATGAATTTTATATATGAACTATGATTGTTTTTTTTGTATAAATAAGACGTTTATGTTGACTGAAAAAATCTTTATGGATGATGCATTTTATATATCGAAAAACATTTGCATATGGAATGTTGATATTTAAGTCAAAGATATGTAAAAACAGAAATAAACGTGTGCTGGGGAGAAACTGTATATTTGGCGGCGCTTATATACCGGCGCTTTTAAAAGTGCCGCTATATACCGGCGCTTTACATACCAGCACTTTTAAAGTGCCGCTACATATCAGCGCTTCTAAAGTACCGCTATATACCGGCGCTTTGAAGTACCGCTATATAAGCGCCGAAAAAATTTGCTTATTGTGGCGCTTCTTCAAAGCGCTGGTATTTGCGTTTCGTCACTACACTTTCCGGGGCTTGATCCTGCGCTTGCAAAAAGCGCCAAAAATTCATATTGCGGCATTTTTAAGCGTTGGAATATGCAAAAAAAAAACGTCGACGATGACAATTTATCTTGTAGTGTTTGTCATTATCACAACAGATCCTAAAAAAAAAAGAATTTGTATCAAATAAAATATATACTTCGATTTTCTTGTGTTAAAACTTTGGCTCGTAAACACAAAAGTACTGTATATATTTTTTTGAAAAGGTTAGGCTCGGATTTTTTAGAATAATTCCTTCCATATTATCTATTATTGTTATTGTAATGTATAAATTTTTTTTTTTATGTATAAAGAACGAATAAAAACGAATGTCTCGCACATTATAGAAAAACTATAAAAATCTCTCTTAATATTAAAGGAGATGGTGTACGGTGTAACATCTCATAAAACCATCACGTGGCACTTTAATTATTTTTTTCCCGTGAAAATGTTTTTAACTTTGTGAGGCATGTAAAACGCTTTGCACAACCCACTGCCCACGTTAGCATAAGTCTTATTTTACTTTACCCAAACGATACTTCTAAATGTAAGTGCTTTGTGTAGTAGAACACAAATATCACTTCGATAAAATAAAACATGTGTTACATATTCCATGCACGTGTGCAACATGTTCAATGACTTGTATAGGACGTTTTGGATGTTATTAGGGTGCACTTTGCACTTGGATACCCTAATCAAAGAAAAAACAAGATACTTGGTTTAATTTTAGTTGAAACAGTCTGTGTATGATCTCTTAAATAAATAATGGTCAAAAAGTAATTTGTAATGGTTAGTCGTTCAAAAGAAAAATAATGATCATTCTTTTCGTCTAAAAAGATGCATTGAAACTAATTTTACTTTAACAGTCAAAAAGTGATTAATTTAATGATAAGAATTTATTTGTTTCATAAAAAATATTTAAAATTGAGTATTTTTATATGTATTTATTAGTGTTAAACTTAAATTTTTATTATACAAAACATGAAATAATTCTTTACTTTGACTCAATATTAATATGATAAAAATTATTCCAAATTACTCTATATTAAATCTAATAGTTCATAACAGGTACGGACCAAAAAAACTTATCTTTAGCAAACTATAGTAAAATCTCAATTTAGTGATGAATGAATACTGTGGTAACGAATCTAATGACACTGTTTAAGTACGCCACAATCTTTTTTAATAAGATATGCTTTAATTCCTTAGCAGAAACACCAGCCAGCCCACGTGAATGGCTTCACATCACCTTCTGTTCATGGGCCCCTTATTCAAAGTAAACACTGTTAAATCTTAATTTCATGCATAACTATTTGCTTAAGATAGATTTCCTTATATTACAAAGTCATTTTGCTTTTGTATAAGAGTAAATTATACTATACAGTATTTAAATTTGTTAAAATAATATTAATATATTAATTTTTTTAAAAATTCATAATTCATCCATTATAAAAATATATATAATTTACTGACGGACGATTTAAACTCTATCAGTATATTCGATTTATACCGATAAATTTAAACTTATGTCACTATAGCTCATATATACACTTTTACCGATTAAAAATTGTAAGTTGTAAATTCAAAAATATATTCTTATTTCTTATTCATAATTTTTGGCATGTCATATTTATCTATCAATTAAACTTGAAAGGTTAAAAATATATGAATTCAACACCTCCACAATTCAACAAATATATGAATTATTGCTATAGAATTAAAGGTTAAAAATTAAAATTTAAGAAATTTAACTTTTTTTTTTTAGTATTTCATACGGACTTAACTCTTTTATTCTTTTTATCTCTTTCATTTTTAATAAAAAGTAAAACTTTTAATCCGTAAATAGTTGTCGTGCAATTAATTTGTCTTAGGGTCCTATGGAAGATGTAAATCGCAGGATGTGCAGCGCAATGACAGGATTCGAACTCGAGACCTTACGGGATCATCGCTATCTCAAAAACCAAACTTACCACTGCGCCATATGCCTTGAGGGCACCATGAACTTCATCTTTACTTGTACACTTTATTGCTCTTAAATACGATAGGGACCAAGTTTTTTCTTTTTACTCTTATGAAATGTGAAGCTTATTTATGCATACCATAAGGCGTATTGAACAAATAGATTAACTGAGGAAAAGAAAGAAAAGATATATACATGCTTTTTGTTTTGTTTTTTCCAATGAGAATAAATATATTTTTTATATCAATATTTTTTAATTAATTTAAATTGAAATAATTTAAAAATGAATATTGATTTTGTTGATTAAAGTTGACATAAACTTTAACTTGAAATAAAAAAAATAATGTTAACAATCGTACTTGTTTAATACTCTCAAATATCTTTTGTTATTTAAGGTGCAAATCATCGTTTATGGACTCTTTTTAAATAATAGTTTTCTCTCATCTCCCTCGTTCTTAATTAGGTGCATTTTTTCTTCCCTTCTAAATCGGATCGACAAAGAAAGCTAGTTATCCTCCTTGAAGGAGAGAGGGCAAAGGCGTTGTCAATTTCTCAATTTTCTCACTTGAAAATCACACTAAATCAAGATACGTCCTAACTCCGTATTTGTTTGTGTTGCGTCTAGTAAGAGATTTATAAAATCTAGGGTTATTATTGCATGTGCCTAAGGTGGGTTGAAATTATCTTGTCTGATCTTTAGTTATGTTCGTGTTTTCTTTGGCTTCTTAGTTTTCATGCCTACCAGGTGTTTGAGATAAGTTTCTTAATTTATTGCCATTGGTGTTGAGGAGTGATCAATTGTATTTGTGATGCTTGTTACCCTCCTTGGTGTGGGCGTTTTTTGATGAGGCTTTTAACTTTTCTTTTTTTTTTTGGGTATTTTTCATGATGAATTCCAGATTAGTCATTAATGTCTTGTACTCTTATCTTAGTTGCAATATAGTATTTATAGAATTCTCTTGCTGCTAAAACATAGAACGATTTGAATATGTGTTCTTCTAATCTGTCGTCTTCATTTTCTACGTAAATAATACAAAAAAATAGAGTTCGACCAATTAACAAAGCCATCTGGGAAACAGAAGTTGCACCACAGACTTAGCCAAAGCATGCAAACAGCAACAAGTGCACAACTGTCTGAGTATATGTGCTGACCCCTCCACAAAATTATAATTAAGCAGTGGAACTTATTCCGATAATTTTTAGATATCCATTAGGAATTAGGGGGTTTGATTTGTCAACTTAATTAATTAGTGACAATAATTCTTATTTAGTAAAACCCCATTTGTAAATTATCAAGCAAAAGCAATACTGAGAGGATCTGGTGGCACATAATCCTCCAGCTTCCAGGAGCCGTCGTCCACTTGAAACAAAATAGATTCAAAATAATAATATCTAAAAAATTATAATAATGAAAACCAATAATAATAAATAAATAGATAATCCTAACAATAATAATACTAATATTTTCAAATAGTTGGTGTTAAATGACCCTTGTCAGCCAAGGTCAATTTAAGAGAGTAATTATAGTCAAAACTGATTATGTTATATGAAAAGTTACATAACTCACCAAAAAAAAAAAATTTCTGATGTTGTGTTTGGTTGATATGTTTTTAAAAAACACTTTTAAATATTGAAATTACCAATAAAGATATAAGAGAAGCTTATGATGATGTTTAAGTTAATTTAAAACAATTTTAAGTTGGAGTTGATTATTTAAAAATTTATCAAAAATTTAATAAAAAAATTAAACCACCTATCAAATTGCTTAATTGCGGTTTTAATTGAATTTAGTATCAAGATGTTATTCAACAATCCTTATCATTGAGGGGCCCTTGACCCAAAACATTAAGGGAGAAAACAATATATATATGAACATCCTCTGTAATGATCTCTTTGGTTCGCCTTGCCTAAAATTCAAGTATCAAAATAACAAATAAGAAACCAGATTTTCTTCTTCACTAAGTCAGATTAGTTAAGAAATTCATCAAAAATGTGAAAGGGGAAGCGTACTGTACTTCAGCAATTAGGCAGTAGAAATTTTATCTCTTAAAATTATTGTCATTTGACAATTTTTGGTTTAATTTTTCATGCTAACCATGCTTTTAATTACTGGTCAATAACAATCAATAATTTCTGCCGACCAAAGGAGTCTGTGTGAGGGAGAAGATATTTGAAATTAATTGCTCTATTAATTAAAGTGTTTTACACATCTACACAGAAAATTTTCCGGTACCTTCTCTTTATTTAAAGTACAAAAAATATTATTTAATAAAATAATTACATTTAATAATAAATTGTTACATTTAGAAGTAATACTTTAATTTTAAAAGTGACTTTAAAACAATTTTAAATAAAAAAATTTCAGATTAATTAGAATGTTTGATTGTTAAATTATAAAAATTCTTTTCTACGTTAAAATTATCGATAAAGTATATAAAAACTATGTGACTATTCAAATGTTTTCTTTCATCAAATTCATGACACTAGTATTTGTACATTAAATATTGATTTTAATTATAATAAAATATAAATAATTATTTTATTAAATAATATTATTATTATTATTATGTAAAAGCTTTCTCTCATCTGACTTAATCGCCATGAATGCTTCACACCAACCTGACTTAAAATTCATTACCAAACGCTAGGCTTTGAACTGAGCCGAACTACTATAATAATTCCGTCAGAGCCTAATTTCAAGTAGTCCTTGATCAGTTTGCTAGCCCTATCCTCCAATCAATCCATTTCCAGAACTCCATCCTATAACTAGGCCAGGCTATATGCACCAGCTTAACTTACGCTAGGCATTGAAGTCTGTTAAATCATGGTAGAGTAGAATTTGTATCGGATGCAAAGCTGGCACGTATTCTTACATTTTTGTACCCAACTGAAGTGAGGACACAGTATTCCTGTTTTCCATTCAAAACAAATAATAGAAAAGAAAACCATCAAGTGATTTTTACTTGATTGAATGTCAACGTAACACATATTTTAACTTTAATAAATAAAATTATTCAATTCAATTAGTTACTTTACTTAAGATGGCGTCCCTTTCATGCCCAAAAGAAAGGTCTTACCAGTCAACAGCAGTGAGGTGTGAATGTCCTGAAATGCTGAAAGCGTCTGTCTTCCATGTGTGCTAAGCTGCAGAGTAGAAGAGGAGACCCATGGTTAGTGGTATGTGTAGCCACACAAAGTCGCGTATAATATGAAAAATTGCAGCAGTGGCATACAGCTTACATCTCGTCAAATATAAATTAAGCTGCAGAGTAGAAGAGAAGATTGTTGTTTTTCCAAACCACCAAGAGGGCCACAATCAAGGAAAATCCTGCCTTTTATTAATAATCGATTGTGCATTTTTTGTTAATTCTGTTTTCTGTGTTTTTCTTAAAATAAACAACATAGACTGAAAGGAAACCACACATTATCTTTGACTTGATTGAATGTGAACTTAACACATATTTCAACCTTAATAAATAAAGTTATCCAATTTAATTAGTCACCTTACTTTACAAAAATCTAAAGTCTAAAACTAAATGTCACAAACACATTTTAGCTTACTACAAATAATTTTACGTTCCAATTACTCACAACACAAAGTATGCATAATTTGGTTTTGCTTCTTTACTTTGTGCTAATAATCATTGGCCTTACCGCTGCCCAGACATGCAACATCACAGGGGACTTCACAGCTGATAGTACCTATGGCAGAAACCTCAACCTCATCCTCTCTTCTCTTGCTTCTAATGTCACAGCAAAAGGCGGTTTCTATAACGCTACAGTTGGAGAAGACCCCAACAGAGTTTACACTCTTGCGCTCTGCTGACAAGGCTACGATACTGAAGCTTGTTTTCAACTGGGTCAATACCTCAGCTCATGTTCTCATATCCAAGTGTCCCATCCAGAAAGAAGCATTTTCATGGGCAGGTGTTGTTCCTGTCTTGTACGCTATTCACACCGCAATATTTATGGAATACTGCAGCTATCTCCCAAGGAACGACTTTATAAAACGGAGGGCATCGCAACAAATGAAAAATTCATTCAAATCTGGGATAGTTTTATGAATCCCATAACGAGAAGCGCTTCTAAGTTTAAGTACGCAACTAGACAAGCTTGACATACTATCAAACGATATATGTAATGGTGCAGTGTAGTCATGATATATCTCAAAGCGACTGTGATAGATGCCTTCGAAATTCTGTCGATTCCTATCAAAGCTGTTGCCTAGGGAAGATAGGAGGGGTGTTTCGAACGCCTAGCTGTTATTTCAGGTGAGAGTTGTATCTCTTCCATAATGCTTCTTTCGATACTATATCTCTAACTGCACCTAGCTCTCATAAGTCAACTAATACGACAATCACTTAAGGTAAGTCATTTCGCCAATGTGAAATTTTGGTTCTGAAGAAATTATATTTTTGTTCAACTGTAAGATTTATCAATTTATATTTTTTTTTACAAATTTTATCAATTTTGATAAATTCTAAAATAAACTAACTCGATTTCATAATGAATTAATCTATAAATGAATTTTTTGTTTTTTTTTAATTTTTTCAATCATAACAAATATTAAATTATAAATAAATTTTATAAAATATGTAAGATTCATTTACTCCAAAGATACCCTTTATACGTTATCTATACATAATAACTTTGGCTTGTGCAGACAATGTATGCATTTCATCACAAACTATCCTAATTATTATTGTTCCTACAATCATCTTCATGGCACTTGTTGCTCTCACCCGTGCACTTTTAAAGAAGAGGAAACCGATAAAGATAGCTAAAAGTAAGTTATCTATGCTTTAATTTTGTCATGTTATTAATTCTCAATTAAAAAAATTGTCATATTAGGTGTAATTCATTCATTTAAGAAGAAAAAAAGGGAAATGTAATTTTTAAGAGATCAACTTTTTGTCAGTTTCAGTTATTTTTTTAATTCTCATCATTATTTTTCAATGACTTATTTCATCCTTTAAGGCTACATGCCATTTTTTTTCTTTCTTTTTTTCATTTCATTTCCTTTGTCACATACAGTATTCTTCACAATTTCTCTTTGGGGTGTGAGGTCTTATTTATAGGCAAATGGTTACAAGAAATGTGGGCGATTAATTTTTTCAGCTAAATGACAGTTCTTTCTTTGCCCGCTCAACTTGTTTTTAGACTGAAAATTATGTTATCACAGAATTTGGTTTTGTTTGTTTAAAGGTGTTGAGTTGGTTATTCAATTTTCGTAACTGTTATGAGCAGTTAACAGGTTCAATGATTTTCATTGACTTAATCTACATCGTAACTAACCAATCAATGCTCGTAGAAAAAATTCCCAAATAACCTCTGTTTAGCGGGTTCTATCTCTTCCAATGGTTATCTTCCATATGGTAATTGTACAAAAGTGATATCTACCGAAGCAAAATAGTAATTATTGCAATCAACATAATCGTACCAACAATTCTAGTGGCAGTTCTGTTGGCTTGTGTTGTTTGGCATAGGTTTAGACAAAATAAGATTGAAGGTATTGTGTATACTTAACGCTGTAAATAGTAATATTACCTCTAGTTTGCTTAACAAAAATTGTGAAATTATTGTCTTTGATCCAGAGGTGATAGAAACTAGTCAAGAGATTCAATTACTTTCCTTGGAAGGAATTAGAATTACAGGGTACTCAAATGAAATTTGCTAGAAGAGAAGCAGGTGAAATCTCAAGAACTACCTCTCGTTCGATTAGCTCTTATACAGGAGGCTACAAAGTGTTTCTCTGATGAAAATAAGCTTGGAGAAGGTGGGTTTGGCCCCGTGTACAAGGTAACTTTCTCATAACTAAATTGTGACAATATAAATCTGGTTTAATGGACCAATTTTATCAATGCCTTAGTTTAATAGTAGTGTTCTTTTGCCTTTTCATGTACTCCGCACACAGCGCGCACACTGCATGCACACTATGCGCACAGCGCGCACACTGCGTGCACACTATGTGCACAGCCCGCACATTGCACGCACAATGCGTGTACAGCTCGTACACAGCACACACACTGCGTGCATTCAGGGTAAACTAGCTGATGGAAATGAAATTGCAGTTAAGAGGCTATCAAAAACATCTGGGCAAGGACTGTAGGAGTTCAAGACTAAAATTACTTTAATTGCCAAATTGCAACATAAAAATCTTGTCAGACTTATGGGATGCTGCTTGGAGGGAAAAGAAGTATTGCTTATCTATGAGTACATGCCCAACAAAAGTCTTGACCTCTCTCCCTCTTTGGTTTGTCCCCTAAACCTTTAATTGATTCCTTGGTGGATGAGTTTCGGCTAGCAGCCATGCCCACATTGTTTGAAATGATTTTGGAACTTAACAATCAAGAAGTCTGCAATTGTATCTAACTATTTCCCTCAATGAAATACGAAAATGTCAATAAACTTTCATGTAGGTGCAGATTCAACTACGACAGAACAACTTGATTGGAAAAGACGCTTAGCCATCATCAATGGAATTGCTCGGGGCATTTTGTATCTACATGAAGATTCTCGGCTCAAAATTGTTCATAGAGATCTCAAAACTAGCAATGTTTTACTGGATAATGATATGAACCCGAAGATATCAGACTTTGGAATGGCGAGGATTTTTGGTGGAAATCAAGATGAAGCTAATACAAACAGAGTTGTCAGAACATAGTAAGTGCAAGTAATCCTATTAGGCTTTGTTTGTTCTTGATCAAAATATATCATATAGATATTGCAAGATGTTAATATATCATGATTTCAAACAGTGGATACATGGCGCCAGAGTATGCAATGGAAGGGTTGTTTTATGTCAAATCTAACGTTTTCAGTTTTGGGGTCATGCTACTGGAAATTATAAGTGGGAAAAAGAACAACAAATTCCATCTTTCAAAAAATGGAGAAAACCTCCTCACTTTTGTATGCTTTTGAGTCCTACACTTCCATCTTCAAAGAAAGAAATCTAATGATGAATACACTGATGTTAAGTTGAAAAATTTTGTAATGTTACAGGCATGGAAACTATCATCTAAAAGCCAATGAATGGAACTGATGGACCCATTACTAGCACAATCATGCGTGGTAGCTGAGGTTCTTAAATGCATCCATATTGAACTGTTATGCGTGCAGGAAGATCTAGCAGATAGACCCACTACATCATCTCTGGTTTTTATGTTGGCAAGTGAAACCATAACCCTTCCTATACCGACAGAGCCTGCATTTTCTATTGGGCGAGTGGTTCCTGTAGTAGTTCAATCTGTTAACGAGGTCACTCTTTCAAGTTTGGTACCTCGATGATTATTATTTATGTTTTATTTGAAGATTTTTTTTGATAAAGTTATTCGAAGATTCATGGACTCTATTTGATGTATTGTAACTCTTCAATAAAATCAACACTAGACATAAAAGAATAAAAATTGAAACATAAAATTTAGAAATTGTGTTATATCTATTCAACTTTGTAGCCTACACACCAAGGAAATTTTTTGTTAGATGCCATTCATTGAATCAAAACATGGTGAGGTGAATTCATAAAAACCAAGTATGACATTAAATTATTTACCTTGAACTGTAATTATAGAGAAATTTCTTGAATTGGAATAAGTTTAGTGACCTCGAAGTTGATGTGAATGGTGAGCAAAGATTAACATTCTATCAATCTAACTCCAAACTATTAAGTACTACTAATTATTTGTATGACCAATGGAAATTACCTATCGAGCATAAAACTATTAAATATTCCTAATTATTTGTAAAACCATCAGAAATAACATATCAAGCATAATCAATTTGATCAGGTTTTGGCTGAAATATGTTTGTCTCACTCCAGAACCAATTTATATGTCCATGACAATAACTGCACCCCTACAGAGATGTGCAATGCACTAACTTGAAAAGTCCATCAATACTAGCTTTGATGGTGCACAATAATTCTCAAATAAATCTAAAATTGTTAATAATAAGCATATACGTATTCATTTTCGATACCAAATTAATGAGGAAATTTAAATAATTTAATGAGTGTATAAAATATACAATATATTTCAAAATAATTAATTAAGTCATTTCATTTTATTCCATAATGAAACAAAGCAAGTTCTCAAAAACATTCTTTTGTCCACAAAAGTTAAAGTTACACTTTCGCTGATGGTAAGGTCCAAAAGTACAATTTCTCCTTGTAACGTGGGTCTTAAAGCACACTTCTCCTTATGTAGTTTGTCCAAGTGGAATTATCATTCTGAAAAAAAATAATGCCTGAATTACCCTACCATATGGTGTGATATGGTACATATATAGCTAGACTATGGTATTTTTAGAACAAAACAATCCAAATCTCGATCACCGTCAGACAACACAAAGTCATCATCGAATCAAATCATCTAGGCCATGATTAGCATAGAAGAAACATTGTTCCCTGCGCGGATTTACCATCACCGATCAAAACCTTTCTATTTTAATCAAACTTTTAATACTATTTAATAAAATTTTAAACTTAATCCCGACACATTAACAATTATAAATCAAAACTACAATTAAGTCAAATGATATCTCAATGTATCGTTTGACTAGACAATGACGACCTAAATCACCAAATAATTAAAGGAAGAACAGCTCAGAAAGTTTGGTGTTATTGTCTTACTATAGGTTTACACCACTAGCAAATGTAAATGTACATAAACAAGAAAAGGGTGGTAGCTAGAACTTAGGTGAAAAGAAAGTCAATATTTGTTACAAAAGAAGGAAATGAACAGTATACAGTTGATTGCAGCAGCTGCAAAAACTGGTTATTGTTCATCATTTTCAAGTTACAACGGTGCTGTTTAGAAACAGTTTTCAAAAATTTTTATATGTTTGGCAAACAGTTTTTAAAAAATTAATTTTTAAAAACTATCTTCTGAAAACTTCAAATTGATTTTTTTGACATAATTTTCAAAAAATAACCCTAAAATCAGTATTCACTTCTCTGTATTATTCTTTCTCCATGGTATTTAAATTATTAAAATTTCAAAAATAAAATAATATTAATTATTTTTAAATATTTAGTAAATATGAGAAATAAAATTAATATTGATTTTAAATTTAGACTCAAAACTAAAAATAATTACAATGAGTATCAAAACAGTTTTCAAAATAAAATTATCCAAACAACATTTCATTGTTTTCTGTTTTGAAAACAATATTCGAATTACAGTTATCCAAATATGTTTTTTTTAGAAAATATCAGAAAACTATTTTTTATATTCGTTTTAAAAACTTAAAATAAAAAACAGTTATCAACCTACCAAATGTTTTTAGGTGGTATTATTGCTTACATTTCTAACTACGCAGAACAATTCAAATAGCTGTTTGGTCCAACTAGACAAGCACATTAAGGCTGCCCACAGAAATATATTGCTAAGATCTTATGTGGGCCCAATCTCTTTAACCTTTGTGATGTATTCCAATCACCAAACGTGGGATCTGGGCCCATATGTTTCACATGAAAGGAGAAAGAATAATTACTCGTTTGTATAGTTCATAGTACAATTTCATAACTCATAAATATATTTAAATATTTATTTAAATTTTTTTTAAACTAGATACATATTTAAATTTTACATCCTTTGAGGTAAAAATTGCAATTCAATTTATTTTAATGTGAATTCTAAATGGTGTGAATCTATTTTTTTATTTTGTAAGGTGCGTATCAATTTAGACTAAACTTTTTTGATATATGGAGAGAAAAAAAAGGATAGAATCTAGATCTTTGAAATGGAAGACTCAAGGTTACCAATACATAGTCCACTAGATTATGAACCTTTGCAATAGATAATCGGCTTGTTATTTGCTGAACACTTTTACATTTTGCATTATATTTTAGTATTTTTTTATATTTTAAATCCAATTAATTTACATCATGCATTATAGAAAAATATATAATAAACTCCTCTCATTAAAATTTTAGCTAAATTATAATCAATGCAAACGTGTAGTCACACATATAGCTCATTTGAATACAAATAAACAATTTTATTCTCTTTCATTTTCTCCAGCAAATCTCATATCTTTCAAAATCTCTAACTTTTCAATATACTATTCATAAAAAAAAACTTAGAAAAAATATTATCTGAATTGTTTTTTCGCATTAAAATGAATCGTATATATGGACTGCATATATGCATCAATTTTAATTTGATCGAAATTTTAATTAGAATAATATCTCTTTATAATTTAAAATGTGAATTAATTGAATTTAAAATAAAACAAAATATAAAAATATTTCATAATAATAACCCTAATCAAAAACAAACCAGCACTTCGTTTGCCTTTTATGGAAAAAAATCTAGTCGTTGAGTACTAATTGTTGTGCACCACTTTCATGTCATTCATTAATTTGTGTGGTTAATTACTGTAGTTCACATGGGTAGATAAAATTGTAAATGAGCGATGTCTTTGGAATCAAACTTGAACAAGAAACGAATTAATCAATTGCGATATTGAACATATAGAGATTAAAATTTGAGATTTCCTTTCTAAAAAAGAGTTCTAGCTACTTATTAAGTTATTCTCCGACCATTTTAAGCTCTTTTTTTTTTTTTTTATATAAGATTTTTTTTTCCTCCTAAAGTAACATTTGGAAGAAAAGGTAGCGTTTCTATTACAACAGTGTGAATTAGATATAAGTGTTTATCTATGTCTAATTATTGGACAAAATTTCTCTCTATTCACCATGATGAAAGCATTCAAACTTGAACACTCTTGTTGAACAAAATAAACTTCAATCATAAAACTTCAATGGCAAATTTTAATAACCTAAGCACCCGTATAATTCACGGATAAAATTATAAAGGAATATGATTATGTTTAGTTTGAGAGATTGCTGAATTATGACTAAAGTAGAGATAAGAAGTCTAAGCATGAAAATATCATAGCACTATTTATCATCATTAATAATCTTCAATTTCTTCACGAACCAAAAAATTTATTATCATAACTATCATTATAATAAAAACAATTATTGTTATAATTAATAATAATTATTCTTATTCTTATTCTCATAATTATTATTATTATTATAATTAATATTAATATAATTATTATTATCATTAGTATAATTATAATTATAAAAATAATATTACTATCAGTATTATTATAATTATGATAATAATAATTTTATCATTATTATTGCTAAAATATTCTCATAATAATAAATACTATTATCATTATCATATTATTATAATAAAATTTATTAATACTATTATAAATTTTTTTGTTATTGTTATAAGAAAAAAATATTATCATAATTATTTTTATAGAAATACTATACTAATAATAATATTTTTATTATAATATGATAATAATTATTGTTATAAACAAATAGAATTATTACTGTTATTTTAATTATTCTTATTATTCAAAGGTAAAAAAGGGTGAAAGAAATTAATCTCAAATGGGTGGGATAGATTTTATCCCGTGAGAGATGTGAGACAAAAAATATGAAATTAAGATTAATTTCATTCACTTTAATATCACATAAATAATAAACCTTCTCAAACAAATAAAAAATAACTATTCCAATGGGATTAAAATTATTCAATTTCATTAAAAAAAATCATTCAATTCCACTTTAATCTCCCAACTAAATGGGCTCTAATTGTGTTTGGGTATATTTGGTCTAACTTCTTCTTGGCATTTCTCATATAAGTTAAAAATGAGTATTTATGAAAGGGGTCATGATAAGAATTGAAATTAAAGTCTAATTGATGATGAGATTAAATACTACATTAATAAATCTAAATTCAAATATTCTTTATTTGATAATATAACATACAATCTCATACTTTATTTGAATTTTTTAATAAAAAAAATCATTATCTTATAAAAAAGAGTCATTTCTTGCTATTCTTTGTCGGTAAGCAAAATTGGCCCGTCATGTTTTACTATTGGGTTATTATGTCTTTATATGGTACAGAACAATAATTCAAACTTTGATTACATATTTCAAATGTTAATAATGTCAAAAAATCATAACACGTATGCAGTTAGTGGGTGATGTTAAATTCTCGGAAAACGTGTCATTGATATGAGATAGGGTTTTATTTGGCCAAAATAAAATGAAATGAATGAACGAGTAAAAACGAAGGTCTTATACTGTATAAAACAAACTATAGAAATCTCTCTTAATATTAAAGGAGACGGTGTAACATCTCATAAAACCATAACGTGGCACTTTATTTCCGTGAAAACGTTTAGAGAAACATATTTTGTACTTTGTGGGGGCATGTAAAACGCTTTGTACAGCCCACTGCCCACGTTAGCATAAGTCTTATTTTACTTTACCCAAACGATATTTCTAAATTTAAGTGCTTTGTGCGGCAGAACACAAATATCACTTGGATAAAATAATCTGTTATTAGGGTACACTTAGCACTTGGATACCCTTATCAAAGAAAAAACAAGATACTTTGTTTAAATTTAGTTGAAACAATCTGTGTATAATCTCCTAAACAAACAATGATCAAGTTAAAAAGTAATTTATACTGTCTAACCATTCAAAAGAAAAATAATAATGACTCTCCCAGTCTAATAAGATGCATTAAAACTCAACTTTATTTCAGTGGTAGAGAAACGATTAGTTTAGTGATAAGGGTATTCGTTTCGTAAAAAATATTTAAATTTAAATTTTTTTATATGTATTTATTAATATTAAATTTAAATTTTTATTACGCAAAATATGAAATAATCTCTTACTTTAACCCGATATTCATACCATAAAAATTATTTCATGTTCGCTCTCCATGTTAAATCTAATAATCCATAACAGGTACGGAAAATAATCTATATCCTACCTGTCTCTGCTGACAAAAAAAAAAAAAAACTTATCTTTAGCAAACTATAGTAAAATCTCAATTTAGTGACGAATGAATACTGTGGTAATGAATCTAATGACACTGTTTAAGTACTCCACAATCTTTTTAATAAGATATGCTTTAGTTCCTTAGCAGAAACACCAGCCAGCCCACGTGAATGGCTTCACATCACCTTCTGTTCATGGGCCCCTTATTCAAAGTAAACACTGTTTAATCTTAATTTCATGCATAACCACTGTCGCAGTTACCGGGAACTGCTTGGTGGGCTGTGATGAATTACTGATTAGGATCGTCAAAGGGGTTGAGAAATACTGCATACTATTTGCATAAGATAGATTTCCTTATATTACAAAGTCATTTTGCTTTTGTATAAGAGTAAATTATACTATATTACGTTTAAATTTGTTAAAATAATTTAACACCAATTTTTTTTTAAATATCATAATTCATTTATTACCAAAAAATATAATTTATTAACGGATAACTATACTAACTAATTTAAATTCTATCAATACATCTGATTTATACCGACGGACTTAAAGTCTGTAAATATAACTTAGAGTTATACTGATGAATTTAAACTTTCGTCACTATAACTGATATATACACTCACTAATTAAAAATTGTAAGTTGTAAATTCAAAAATATATTCGTATTTCTTACTCATAATTTTTGGCCTATCATATTTATCTATCAATTAAACTTGAAAACAAATCTTCACGGATTTTATGAGTTATCCTCCGAGAACTCCACAATTCAACAAATATATGGATTATTGCTACAGAATTAGAGGTTAAAACTAAAATTCAAAAAATTTGTAAAACCTTTTACTTCAATTCCGTACATTTTTTTCTTTTAGTATCTTATACAGACTTAATTTTTTCACTGTCCTTATCACTTTCATCTTCAACAAATGATGAGACTTTTAATCCTATTTATTTTTTATTTGATATCTATCCGTTAAAATATAAATACCAACAATAAAAAATAAAATCAATTAAAAATAATTATTTTTAATTCATATTTGTTGAACCGTCATAGATAAAAAATGTTTTTTTTATATATAAAATGAAGTCATTGATTACGTAACTATTAGGGGGAAGATAAATGACAATAAATCCATAAATCCATTGCCAGAACTCCATTCTCCTATCATAAACGCACCATACTACCGTGAGATGCAAGTTTGTGCGCTACCATTAGATATAAGTGTTTATCTATATCTAATTATCGGACAAAATTTCTCTCTATTCACCATGGTGATAACATTCAAACTCAAACACTTTTGTTGAGCAGAATAAACCTCAATCATAAAACCTCAATAGTAAATTTTAATACCCTAAGCATCCATTTAATTCACGAATAAAATTATGTTTAGTTCGAAAGATTACTGAATTAAGACTAAAGTGGAGATAAAAAGTCTAAGTATCAAAATATCATAGCACTATTTATCATCATTAATAATTTTTAATTTCTTCACGAAAAAGAGAATTTAATTATTATTATTATTATCATAACTATCATTATAATAATAATGGTTATTGTTATTAATAATAATTATTTTTATTGTTATTATTATTATTATTATTGTTAATATTAATATAATTATTATTATCATTAGTATAATTATAATTATAAAAATAATATTAATATCAGTATTATTATAATTATGATAATAACAATTTTATCATTATTATTGCTAAAATATTCTCATAATAATAATAATTACTATTATCATTATCATATTATTATAATAAAATTTATTAATACTATTATAATTTTTTTTTGTTATTGTCATAAGAAAAAATTATTATCATAATTATTTGTATAGAAATACTATACTAATAATAATATTTTTTTTATTATAATATGATAATAATTATTATTATAAACCAATAGAATTATTACTATTATTTTAATTATTCTTATTATTCAAAGGTAAAAAGGGTGAAAATAAGCTTGGTGAAGGTGGGTTTGGCCCCGTGTACAAGGTAACTTTCTCGTAACTAAATTGTGACAATATAAATCTGGTTAAATAGACCAATTTTATCAATGCCTTAGTTTAATAGTAGTGTTCTTTTGCCTTTT
This sequence comes from Bretschneidera sinensis, assembly GCA_023935145.1. Lineage (NCBI taxonomy): Eukaryota > Viridiplantae > Streptophyta > Magnoliopsida > Brassicales > Akaniaceae > Bretschneidera > Bretschneidera sinensis. The sequence continues at coordinate 106,800,010 of CM043697.1, read as the reverse complement.
CATGAACTCTGCACACATCGCGCACAGCCCACATATAGCTTGCCCACAGCCCGCACACAGTGCGCACACTGCATGCACACTATGTGCACAGCCCGCATACTGCATACACACTGCGCGCACAGCCCGCACACAACACATACACTGCGCGCATTCAAGGTAAACTGGCTGATGGAAATGAAATTGCAGTTAAGAGGCTATCAAAAACATCTAGGCAAGGACTACAGGAGTTCAAGACTGAAATTACTTTAATTGCCAAATTACAACATAAAAATCTTGTCAGACTCATGGGATGCTGCTTGGAGGGAAAAGAAGTACTGCTTATCTATGAGTACATGCCCAACAAAAGTCTTGACCTCTCCCTCTTTGGTTTGTACCCTAAACCTTTAATTGATTCCTTGGTGGTTGAGTTTCGGCTAGCAGCCATGCCCACATTGTTTGAAATGATTTTGGAACTTAACGATCAAGAAGTCTGCAATTGTATCTAACTATTTCCCTCAATGAAATACGAAAATGTCAATAAACTTTCATGTTGGTGCAGATTCAACCAGAGTAGAACAACTAGATTGGAAAAGACGCTTAGCCATCATCAATGGAATTGCTCGGGGCATTTTGTATCTACATGAAGATTCTCGGCTCAAAATTGTTCATAGAGATCTCAAAACTAGCAATGTTTTGCTGGATAATGATATGAACCTGAAGATATCAGACTTTGGAATGGCGAGGATTTTTGGTGGAAATCAAGATGAAGCTAATACAAACAGAGTTGTCGGAACATAGTAAGCGCAAGTAATCCTATTAGGCTTCGTCTGTTCTTGATCAAAATATATCATGTAGATACTGCAAGATGTTAATATATCATGATTTCAAACAATTGATACATGGCGCCAGAGTATGCAATGGAAGGGTTGTTTTCTGTCAAAGATTCGGTTTTTCTTGAATTTCCTACAAAATTTCGTGTCAAAATTCCAAAAATATTATTTTTTTATAATTTTTTGAATTTTTAATATTCAAAAAATAAAAAATAATACTTTTGATGGTCAATTTTTTTTAATAATTTTTCTCATGGATGATTACATTTTTCTTATCATATGTACAAAAAAATCGTGTCAAAATAGTGTGCGCTGTGTGCGGGCTGTGCACACAGTGTATGTGCAGTGTGTGTGCTGTGTGTGGGCTGTGTGCGGGCTGTGCGCGCTGTGTGCATAGTGTGTGTGCAGTGTACGAGATGTGCGCACAGTGTGCGTGCTGTGTGCGGGCTGTGCGCTCAGTGTGCACGCTGTGTGCGGGTTGTGCGCATAGTGTGCGCGTAGTGTGCTAGCGATCTAACATTTTTAGTTTTGGGGTCATGCTACTGGAGATTATAAGTGGGAAAAGGAACAACAAATTCCATCTTTCGAAAAATGGAGAAAGCCTCCTCACTTTTGTATGCTTTTGAGTCCTACACTTCCATCTTCAAAGAAAGAAATCTAATGATGAATACATTGATGTTAAGTTGAAAATTTTTGTAATGTTATAGGCATGGAAACTATGGTCTAAAAGCCAAGGAATGGAGCTGATGGACCCATTACTAGCACAATCATGCGTGGAAGCTGAGGTTCTTAAATGCATCCATATCGGATTGTTATGCGTGCAGGAAGATCCAGCAGACATGCCCACTATGTCATCACTGGTTTTGGTGTTGGGAAGTGAAACCATAACCCTTCCTATACCGACAGAGCCCGCATTTTCTATTGGGAGTAGTTCAACCCGTTAACGAGGTCACTCTTTCAAGTTTAGCACCCCGATGATTATTATTTATGTTTTATTTGAAGATTTTTTTTGATAAAGTTATTCGAAGATTCATGGACTCTATTTGATGTATTGTAACTCTTCAATAAAATCAACACTAGACATAAAAGAAGAAAAATTGAAACATAAAATTTAGAAATTGTGTTATATCTATTCAACTTTGTAGCTACACACCAAGAAAATTTTTTGTTAGATGCCATTCATTGAATCAAAACATGGTGAGGTGAATTCATAAAAACCAAGTGTGACATTAAATTATTTACCTTGAACTGTAATCATACAGAAATTTCTTGAATTGGAATAAGTTTAGTGACCTCGAAGTTGATGTGAATGGTGAGCAAAGATTAGCATTCTATCAATTTAACTCCAAACTATTAAGTACTACTAATTATTTGTAAGACCAATAGAAATAACCTATCGAGCATAAAACTATTAAATATTCCTAATTATTTGTAAAACCATTGGAAATAACATATCAAGCATAATCAATTTGATCAGGTTTTGGCTTAAATATGTTTGTCTCACTCCAAACCCAATTTATAGGACCATGACAATAACTGCACACCTACAGAGATGTGCAATGCACTAACTTGAAAAGTCCATCAATACTAACTTTGATGGTGCACTATGATTCTCAAATAAATCTAAAATCATTAATAATACGCATATATGTATTCATTTTCGATACCAAATTAATGAGGAAATTTAATGAGTGTATAAAATAAAAAATATATTTCAAAATAATTAATTAAGTCATTTCATTTTATTCCATAATAGAGCAAAGCAAGTTCTCAAAAACATTCTTTTGTCCACAAAAGTTAAAGTTACACTTTCGCTGATGGTAAGTTCCAAAAGTACAATTTCTCCTTGTAACGTGGGTCCAAAAGCACACTTCTCCCTATGTAGTTTGTCCAAGTGGAATTATCATTTTGAAAAAAAAATAATGCCTAAATTACCCTACCGTATGGTGTGATATAGTTCATATATAGCTAGACTATGGTTTTTTTAGAACAAAACAATCCAAAGCTCGATCGCCGTCAGACAACACAAAGTTATCATCGAATCAAATCATCTAGGCCATGATTAGTATAGAAGAAACATGAGAAAAAGGAAGAGGAAGAGGAGAATAGAATAACATTTATATCGTTTGGTAAAAAGGAAGAGTGATAGAATAAAAAATAGTGGGATGACACACGAACAAATTACAATCCTCCCAAATTAGGATGATTGGAGAATGAAAGTTAAAATAAACTATTTTCCACCTTTTTCTTCTTTTCTCTCATTTTTCCTTCAGCTTTACCAACAAAAGATGAAAGATATCAATCATTTCATTCTTTAATACTCCTTCTCTTCTTTTCTCTCTCTTCTTTCCTCTCGTTTTTCCTCTCTGCAAATCAAAGCCTTAGATTGAAAGTTTGAACCATAACATTATCAAAGACTACAAATTATTGTCCATTGTAAAGAAAACCAAAGTCATCAACAAAGCATTTCTCAAAAGAAATGAATAAATCTCGTAACATCTCTGACTTCAAAATATCAAATTATATACTAAGTTAGCATATTGGGTAATTTTTTTATATAAAAAAACACATATATGCATTATAGATACGAGATAATGGTTTTTAAACAATTTCACATTATCAATAACAAATAAAAATAATAAATGAAACAGTTAGCTAGATTCGGTGGATATATCAAAACATCGACAATGAGATAAACTACTTAGCTCTTACACGTATTCATATTATACAAACAATTTCAAAACGGTAGCTTAGAAAAGTGAACTCCTCACATATCAACAATATGTCCATCTTGATAACCTATAAATCACAACACAATTAATAAACTTAGACAATTTATACGCAAAATATAATATGGAAACACCTAACATATTTACTTCTATATCACCAAAATTCAAACTAAAAAATAATGCTTTTTATTTATTTAAATAATGTCTCCAAATCAAGTCATCAACAACATTGATCTCTAGTAGTACCGTCCACTCAAATGCACTATCTTAAAGCCTAAAAGAGAATTAACTCATGATATTTTCCATGTTTATGTTAAAACATTAGGATATCCTAAACACTAAATTTCATATTAAAATTTATTGATATAGGTTTTGCCGCACCATGTGACAAGTCCTCATTGATGTCAAAACCTTAAAAAAAAATATCTAAACACTTAGCCAATTAAAATGCCATACACCAAATTTGGGACTTCATCCCAAATTAAGGCCCATAAAAAAAGCCTATGAAGGCCAAATAGCACGATAATGCCTATTGAGGTCAATTTACATGATAAATTTCATTGAGGCTAATTTACAAGACAAAATCCATGAAGGCTAAATTGCATGATAAAGCCCATTGAAGCCAATTTACATTAGAAAGCCCATGAAGGCTAATTAAATGATAAAGCCTATTGATACCATTTTATATGATAAAACCCATTAAGACTACTTTACATGATAAAGCTTATTGAGGTCAATTAACATGAAAAGGTCCAAATATATGCTAATTAATATGAAAAGTCCATTGAGGCCAAATAACATGATAAAGCCCAATTGAGACTAATCTACATAAGATGTCCATAAAGGCTAAGTTACTTGATAAAGCCCATTCAGACGAATTTACATGATGGAACCCATGAAAGCTAAATTACATGATAAAACCTAATTAAAGCTAATCAGCAGGAGAGGTCCATAAAGGCTAAGTTACATGATAAATCCCATTGAGGTCAATTTGCATGACAAAGCCCATGAAAGCTAAATTATACAATAAGCCTAATTAAACGTAATTAAGTATGAAAGTTCATCAATGATACATAAGCATGTATAGCTCAATAAAGCTAATTAAGCATGAAAAGCTCAATGAGGCCAATACACATAATACAACTCATTAAGTCTAAACTGACCTGAAGTAACAATCAAATATGAAGAGTTCATAGGGCTAAATAGCAAGACAACGCCCAAGAGGCCTACATGCATCCCAAATCCAAACATCTAAAAGACATGAGTGGAAGATGGGAAAATAAAGATGAAAGCTTGCAAGCACCAATGGGCTTTAAAGGGAAGGTAAATCAACCTCAAATGACCTTAAGTATGTGGCTATAGGCTCATATATATGCTATCATATCTTCATGAGTATGCCTCTTCCTCCATCTTTTTCTTGTTTCATTGGATATGTGTACCCCAAGCCACATCATCACAGAAATAGATAAATGTGAGGAAGTGGTTTGGAAGGTATAGAGATTAGATGTAGTAGCCACATAGGTTCCATGTGGATTATAAGTCATATGTGACTTGGGCATCTCTAGTACACATGACAATCCATTTGAAAGCCTAAGTGGCAGCTTAGAGAGTAACCCTGCATACATGGTATGCATTAATTGGTCATCACACTCTTAGTCTACAGTTGCAAAAGAATGTCCCTTACATTTGAACATCACTTACAAGTAGGGCTTTCAATGGATCAAATTTTGATTCGAATCCGATCCATATAGTCGGATATAGTTAAAGGTTATGATTAGTTAATCTGATTTTGATTCGAATCTGCTAATCCATTTAACAAACAAATCGATATTGGATTTGCCATAATCTGTTCCAATTACCATCTTATCCAATTTTAATTGTATATTATATGTATTATTCTTTGTATTATGTATATATGTTATGCTTTTATAATATAGAAATATGTATATATGCTATAAATTAGTCTTTTTCAAGTATGCTATATGACTTATTTAAAATACATGTATTGGTAAAAAAATTAAATATTTAAAAGAAGTGTAATTTTTTTAATTTATATTGATATATTTTTACCTTATATTTTAAATATCTTATATTAGAATAATATTTTAAAATATCTATTAAGTGATCCAATAATCTGATTATAATCTGAATTTGAAGAGATCAGGATACGTGTTGAGCTTAAATATTCGATGAATAATCTGATCCAAACCTAATCTAATAAATAGTTAAGTAATGGATCTGGATCTACCTTGATCGTATTCTAATTCAAGCTATTTACAGACCTACTTACAAGCATTTGGTTACTATTCTACGAAACCAGAAATTAATTTGATTTAGTTTATGTAATACCCATATTTGTAAAGTAAGGGTAAATAAGTAATTTAATAAATATGACATGGAATTAAAATAAAGTCGATATGAAAGTTTATTATTATTTGAATAAAAATAATAATAATAAATAAAAAAAATCTGGGGCATGAACGTCCCAGAAGATTGAAAAAGATGGAAGAAGACAAAGGTGAAAAAGACAAAAGTTTAGGAAAAAAAAAATCAGTGAACAGTAAAACGTGGCAGCAGGTGTATGTGTGCCAAGTAGAAAGCAAGGCATTTGTATGCCTTGCAAGTGTCCAATACGTGGAGGGATTTTGGTGAATTAGTGGTGATGAGGCATGCAACTTTTAAAGTTGCAGAAGATATTTTCACATCAAACTTTTATATATATAGGAAGTAGACGTAAACTTAAAAATCACGTACCAAACTTGTTGAGTTTTCTTCCTATTACGTGTCTTCTTTAAACACTTGGGGATCGAAAGAAATATTGAAATAGCAAAATTTTGAAGGGATTTACAGTGGAAATTCTTACGAAAAGCTATTGGAAAAATAGAAGGTAATAACGTATTGTTTATTTTTGAATTTTTAGTGTTCACGAAATTTTCTGAAATTCAAAGTGGGAATTTTCAAAGGGTGTGATTTATGAAGAATCTAAGAAATAATTAGAAATTTAATACAAATATTATGTCAGGTGTTGACGAACAGCGATTGGAGGAAAGTCCGGAGAAGAATGGAAAGGGCAAGGAAGTGATTCATCGGTAGCTTTAAGTGCTACGTGGTGAGTTTGATTTATTTTAAGTAATCTAAATAAAAATTAAATATCTAGTAATAATATTAAAATAAATTATTAGCTTGCACTTGGTTGTAGATAAAAATTAAATTGATATCTATGACATAAATATTGGACATGTAGAAAATTATTTTGTGAACAGAAATTTTTCTAGAATAATGAGTTGATTTAATAATGATTGTGATAAAGACATTTGGACTAGTTGGTGAATAAATTGATGTGATATATGAGGAGAAGAAAATTGTGAAATTTATTAAGCATGAAGTTGAGGAAAGATCGGATAGTTAATTTAAATATTTTGAATTCATGTGGTGTTTATATTACTGTTCATATGCATATTTCATATCATTGTTCATATGCATATGCATTAAATAAGATAACCGAAAGAACCAGGAAGGGGTCGGTCTAATGGAACAACCGTGACAGCTAATATATGCTGAAAATAAAAAGGACACTGTGACAGCCGGCATATGCTGGAAATAAATTATGTGATAGTAGGGATAAGCTGTAAAGAACTAAGAAGGGGCTGGTCTAAGATAATAATAACCTGTCGACAAGTGGGAAGACGTTTCCATCATAATCATTCATGCATTGCCTCTATTTTACTTATTGCTTGCATTATTGAAATGCAGATGTGTGGTATATTATTGTGAATTTATTTATAGATGGATGAGCCTCCCAAAGAGAGACAGTTACAGTGAGAAGAAGAGAAAAAGACATAGAAATATGATAATATGAGATTTTTTAAATGTTAGACGTTATGCTATTATCCAGTTGTAGGAGAAATAAATGATTAGATATTAAAGGGCTATTTATGAAATTGGAATACTTTTAGTCAGTGTTTTAAAAAACGGGTCGGGGCGCGCCCCGGGCGATTTGGGCAAAAAAAAGGCCTAGAGATGTGAAAGTTGGGGAGGACTGTCGCGGTAGTCTGGGCGTACGCCCAATGCTGTTTTTTTTTGTTGCTCCTGCACCTCAAAACGATGTCGTTTTGAGTTAAATGAAATCAGCCCCATTTAACCAAAATAGCATCGTTTTAATAATAAGGCCCCTTAGTTTTCTCCCTTGAGGCTCGAACACATGACCTAAAACATCCTAAGTCTTAACCACTGAGCTAACACTTTTGTTGTGACATTATTACACTTCATAAATATATAATACATGTTAACTATCTTAATACTAATTACAAACTATTTAATTAATCACTTACAAATTACAACAATATAGAAATGTAAGTTATACTTCATATAATTTATATATAAATATATATTAATATTTATAAAATTATAATTATCACACTATAGAGAGTTAGTAATGTATTAAACTTTGATAAAAATTAATTTTAATTAAAATTAAAATTATTTTATTATTCTAATTAATTAATTAATATTATTTTATTAAAATTTCAAAACATCCCAAAAGATTCAAAAAACTTACCCGAATTTTCAGCCTTTCAAGTCAGAATTTTAAATTTTCAACATTTTAATTGTATGTCATTACAAATGGAACCACTATGTTTGAGGACCATAGTGCAAATTGATTGATACATATACAACAAACGATAGTGTACGTCTAATATCAGATATGATTAAAATTTTCATCAAATTGTTTGATATTTATTTAAAAATATTTTGATAAATATTCATTCATAGGTCTTAAGTTAGAAAAATTTATTGAAAATTAATTAATTTATATTATTTCAATTTTTTAGTATATTTATAATTTAATTAATATTATTTTATTCAAAACGCTCCAACATTTCAAAAGGCTTACGCCCCAACGCCTCGCCCCAACGCCCTCGCCTCTAAAAACACTGCTTTTAGTAAATTTAATTCACTGAGCTTGTGAAGCCCATCCCTCATTGTACAATGATTTCAGGTAGCAGACAGGACAAATAGTCTGGTGGGTTGAGAGTCAGACGGTTTCAAATTCTGTAAGCCACATACGTGTCAATATCCTCATACTAGTGAGAAAATGAAATAAATATTTTATTTGTAAATATTCATGCATCTGACGTTGTATATTATGTGTAAGTTAATATCAGATTTATGTATCTCCCCTGTTGAGGGTTGAGGATTAAAATAAAAATTTCTGTTAGTATTATTTTATTGTTGCATATATGTGTCATGCTGCGATTCTCAAAATGTGATGACACATCTCGGGGGTGGCCAACCCGGGGTAGGTCGTTACAGTTTAAAACCGTAATTAAGCCTCAAATTATATCTTTAACCCTCAAATCGTACTTTAATATCATCAGTTCCCATCCATCAGCATCTCAACCTCTCCATCTATCAGTTCCTCCATTAGCACACTCAATCTCTTCATCTATCAATTCCTCCATTAGCACACTCAACCTTGATTTTTCCTTAGCCCCAAACCCAAGGTGGTATTCCACTTCCTGCATCCCATCAATTCTTGCAGTTTCTTAATGGAATTAAGCTATGGCTAAAGGATGAAGAAGAGAAGCTGGAGACAAGAAGGAAAAGAGACGGTGATGTGATGGTTGGACGGTTACCAGTCTTGTAGATTTCTTGGAATGGAAAATGTACAACTGTAGGGCACTAACTAGAGGATGAAAGGGGTCCCTTGAGTCCTAGGAACCTCTAGGCTAAAAAGGAGAAGAAAATTTCATCTCTATAAATAACCCCATATATTTTCAATAAAAACAACCCAGGTAAGAGTGTGAAACACCTTAAGCACTTCTAAAAAATTATTTGTCATTTTACACAAGGGAAAATCGTTTCTCTTTGTCCTATAAGAGCAATTCAAACACTTGAAAACTCCAAGCTTTCTTACAACCCAAAACGGATTGCCAACACTTAGGTTCTGAGTTACCTCATTCAAATTTTTTGAGAATTTCTCACATGATTCTTACAATCCCTATGGTCATACCTATACAAACAACTATAATTCACTAGAAAGCATTCTACAAAGTTATGCAAATCCATTGATACTTTGCACAAGTGTTGTGATTCTATTCTTCTTAGCTAACATGATATTGGACATTTACAACCCAAAACGGAACGCCAACACCGTGGTTCTAGAGTATATCACTTATCTACAAAGTTATGAAAATCATTTGATACTTCGCATATGTGTTGTTATCTTGTTCTTCTTAGCTAGCGTGATATGGGGCATGTATATCACTTCTAAAGACTACAGAACATGCATTTTCCCTGTTGAGACTACTTCAAGACTTCACTTAAACTCACTGCTCTAGTGTCACATTGAGACCATCTTTGTAGTAATTTGTTGCATGGTAGATACTCTCATAAGCAATTATATCATATATTTTCTTCCCTAATCATTTGAACATATTTTATTCCTTTTGTTTGAGAATTATATTATTACTATTATATTGCTTGTCTCCTTTCTATTCTAAAATATATTTGTAGGTTCATCCTGCCCCTACCAGTGCCTCGATGCAATCTTAAACTCGATAACACAAGTGAACCCAAGGTAAATTGTATCTACAACGATAGCCTATCTACAACCGTAAACTATGAGACCAAGCTAGATGCTAGAAAACAATTTCGTTGCAAATAACAACTATCTGCAATGAATTTTGGTGGTTGTCGTAGATATTATGTGCGATAGACTAATACATTTAAAATGTTGATAATTTCGTCATAGATAATTTTGAAATTCAAAATTCTTCAATTTTTTTACTGTTAAAAAATTATCTGCAATAGATCAATGTATGTCGCTGAAAAGTAAAAATAAATTAAATATTATTTTAATTAAACAATTTAAAAATTTGATGACTAAAATGTACATTAAAGAAGAAGAATGGTTCTCCATTCAAAACAAAGAATAGAAAAGAAAGATTGTTGTCTTTTCAAACCACCATCTGGAATTAAGGAAGATTTCTTATCTCGGCAACGAGCAGCGTAGCACAAATAACGGGTCATGACTTCTTCAAGTCAAACAGTGATGGTTGCAATTTTTCCTCAAACCCATAAATGCGTTGAATATGTCTGTTCTCTTATCTCCATGTTTTTCAACACAATTATTTTCTCTAACATTATGTTTGGTTGTCTCGAATTGAAATTGAGATGAAATTATATTTTTTCAACATTAAAGTAGTTGAAAAAGATCATAATTTCATGTTAATTCAGATTCCAGACAACCAAACATAGCGTAAATCAATTCACTGGCAACATCAAGTTTTAATAGTACAGTTCACTCAAACGTGTATTTGAATATATTCTCTTATTTGAGAATTGAAATTATGAGATTTATTGTGGTTGTGAATGAATTTCAGGAAAAAGAAATTACGACACGATTTTTTCATATCATATTATTCTAGTCTCGAACAATTAGCAGTTTCGTAGAAATTTCGATAATCTCTGGTGAAACGTTTGGTGATCAAGTTTAAGCGAGTTCAAACTTTGTTTTAAGTAAGCCTTTTTAAGAATTGATCATCAATTTAGAGCTAAGAGTTTGAGAGACAAAATACGATATACTTAATCAAGAATTGATCATCAATTTGTCTTAATTTTTGCGACTTATTCTTTGAATGAACTTCAAGACTCCATGGATTTTCATGTGCGTGTCTTGCTTCTTACGTGTGTCTTGCACATTGTCATGCATTTAGAGATAACTAGATAAGAGAGAATTAACACAATAACATGATTTGTCATTATCAAAATCAATATAGGGTCAACATGATGCAATGATGGATCTTGATCCTCACAAAAATTTAATTTGATCACCATGACAACGTTACCATTATATGGAGTGTTAACATGAACCATTTGATCTCATGAGTGAGAAATTTTTATGATCGGTTGGTGCCTGATGCAGCCGTCTAAAAAAAGTTGTCCATGCAATAATTTCACTGAATGTAACCACGATAATGACGTAACTGATCAATGTAAGCTTCCTAGAAATGTAACTTCTTTCTTTTTCTTTGATTTCTCTTGTTTACATTCTAGATTTCTAATGAATTCACGCGATATTCATTTAAAAAAGAATATATAGGAAGATTGGATATGTTCTCTTTTGACATCTTTGTACCCAACTGAAGTGAGGACACAGCATTCCTGTTTTCCATTCAAAACAAATAATAGAAAAGGAAGACTTCTTCTCCGTGGAAAATTGGGCAAGTGAATATTGTTGTTTTTCCAAACCACCAAGGGGGCCACAATCAAGGAAAATCCCATCCTCTATTAATAATCGATTGTGTATCCTTCGTTAATTATGTTTTCTGTGCTTTTCTTAGAATAAACAAAATGGACTGAAAGCAAACCACATATTATCTTTGACTTGGTTGAATGTGAACGTAACACATATTTCAATCTTAATAAATGAAGTTATCCAATTCAATTAGTCACCTTGCTTTATAAAAATCTAAAGTCAACAAATCGGGGTCTAAAACTAAATGTCACAAACACATTTTAGCTTACTACAAATAATTTTACGTTTCAATTACTCACAACACAAAGTATGCATAATTTGGTTTTGCTTCTGTACTTTGTAGATAAACTTGTTGGGGTATTGAATTGTGGAGTTGTGGGAGTGAGAATTGCTGCTGCTGGTGCTGTTTGCGAGCTCAGTTTTAGTCCAAAAGCAAGGAAAAAGATGGGAGAAACTGGTGCTTTACCTCAATTGATTAGAATGCTAGAGGCCAAGGCAATCGAGGAGAAAGAGATGGCAGCAACAGCGTTGTCTTCTCTTATGCTTTATGCTGGAAATACAACAATTCTTGCTAAAGATGAAAAGGCAATTAAGTGTATAGTTGATCTTCTTGACCCTTCAATGCTTAATTTCAATAAGGAATACTTGATTACTATTTTGGCTTCCGTTGCTAATTCTAAACGGTGTAGGAAACAAATGGTGGCAGCCGGGGCTTGTGCTTATCTGCAGAAACTTGTGGAAATGAACACTGATGGGGCTAAAAAGCTTTATAAAAAGCTTGATCAAAATAAGAATTGGAGTATGTTTGCCAAAAGAAAATCAAAGTAGTATTAGTGATATAATGTTTCTTGGCAAAGTAGTTGATCACCACTGCTTAATGAATAGCACAGAACATTATAGTTGTTCATGTATAATTGTGAATTCTGCAGATGTAATCTTGGTATTTCAATATGGTTAATGATCTGAACAGAGGTTTTCTTTTTTTTGGGCCGCTTTAGCATAAGCCTGTGCATTCATTCATATTCAAAAGAGATTCAACAATGGGTAGGAGATGAAAACAAAAGAAATGCTGATATAAATTCAATATATTTTACAGATATAGGCTCGTCATGATCAACAGAAATTTCCAATCATTAATAGATAAAATAAAAAAGCATGTAAAACAATGAGCCTGAAATCAACTCAGTGGTATCATTCTCTAACTGAATCAATAGAAGAAGATAATAACAAGAGATGAATCAATTTATGGGAAAAGAAAGGTATCTGTAACCTGTTCAGCATGCATTAATTTCATCCTTGCAGTCTTTGGTCAGATTATAAAATGTTTCAACCTTTCACAGCATAAGATCCAGCTTATGCACTCATATAACTGCTAAGATTAATGATAATCTTCACCTCAATAAAGTTTCTTACAAACTCTAAAAGGATTTCCCTTACATATGTTGAGCTTATAAAAACTCTTGCTGAACCATGAATATATTAAATTCTTATGTGAGCAGTAATGAGTAATGAATAATATAGACACCCCAAAAAATGAATTAAAAGAATCAAAATGTACAGTAAAAGATAACCTCAGCTTTACAAGAGCAACCATGACAAATAAATGCAATTTTCTTCTTTGATCAATCAAAAAATGAGATAGGACTCAAACATTACATCATATACGTAAGTGAACTTACCACAAATTGTCGTGATGCTTCATCAATAAAAGTCTCATCCTTGCGTTTATGAGTTTCAACCAAAAACTTTACGCGCCCGGACTCATTTCTATGTGTTATCTCTTACCATTTATGAAAAGAGTTCAAATAGTGACTCAATACACTACATCTCAATGAAAGAATGGATGAATGAAGCAAACGAACTCACATATTCATCCAATCTTCTAGCAAAACTCTTTGAATCGGTCGTGTGAGGACATTGTTGTCTTTCACGTGCCGCTGTCCCTATAGTAGAATATTTCTATAGCAATAATAAACCAATTGAATAATTAGTCATTATTAGAAAAATAGAAACAATGAGAATCCAAATGAACATAATTATCTTAAAACAACCTCACTCTTCTCAGAGAACCAGTAGTTCACTAATTGCTTCCACTGGTCTTGATCTACTCCTTTTGGAACATTGTTGCTCAAAACTTATTGTTTTGTTTTGTTCCTCACGTGGTCCCTTTTAAGCACATATCGACAGTCCTTCCATTTTTTCCCTATCATCCTCAATAAAATTTTGTCTATCGCCTCAATCATAGGGTAATGGAACTTCCTCTACAACAAAGAAAGGAAATCGATGTCAAATAAGCATTATTGGTGTTAGGGATTATGCATGAACAACACCACAAAAACAAAAAAAAAAAAATTGGAAGAAAACCCGAAATTAAGTTGTTACTTAACCAAATCAAAAAAACAAGGTCTTTCTTGTAGTTAGAGGGCCTTCTTCCAATCCGTGAAATTAAGCGAAGAAAGGTTCCCCTTCTTTGGAACGTTGCTCAACCAGCTACTTAATATTTGGCCACCTTTTTTAATAGGTTGATTACGTGCATTGAAGTGGACCATAATTTTTTCCCCATGTTCAAAGGACCACACTTGTGAGGTTCTCAGGACACGTGTTTGCTTCTTCACCCTCCCTTCAGAATCTATACATTGAAAACATAAATTTTATAATTAGTATAACAATGTGATATCAAACTAGTTATAAAGAGAATGTATTATAATACAAAAATTACCAATTATATCGTATTGTTCACTATCATTGTTTTCACTTCTCGTTGTTATTGGCTCGGTCTCAGAATCATTTTGCGAGTCATGATCATCATCAAGGTGATACTCATGCTCATGGTCAATATCTTCTTGTTGGTGTGAAGACTCGGTTGGAGCCTGGTTTGACATGTTATCTCTGACTGAGGGAGGAATATATTTTGACCTATACATCTTGCAATCTGTATACATAAAAACATAAAAATGATTATATCACACACTATCAAGAATGTATTAAGAGTTAACAAGAATTAGAAGAACCACACCTGAAAGATAGGAATGGTCAAGGGCTCGCAGCAAATGCAGCAATCAATAAATTTTGAGTACCTATGAATAAATGAACAAATAAGTGCTTCAAATAGGATTTAAAGAACAATCAATAATCAATCATACAATTAAAACAAAAATTTATGATATTCTGAAGTAATATTCCACAAACTGTACGTAAAAAAGTTAAGGACTCTTGAACTGTGTGATACAAAGCAGTAATAACCCGAAAGAATACAATAAAACATTACAAATCTCTTTGACACATATTTGCATCACATAAATAGACATCCAAATACAATTACATGGAAATGCATATAAAACTAGTTGGTATCTTCGTCAATGTCCATCTTAGCCCAAGTTGAGATACAATCTAATTGATCGTCTACCACTACATTAGAAGGCATGCACTGATTGTAAGTGTCATCATCCTCTTCCTGCGTTTTTTTCCCCATTTCATATAGGTCCCTTGGCTTTGTGATCACAACATGATACCATTCCTTTCTTGTTGGGTCTTGCACATAAAACATTTGTTTCGCTTGATATGAAATAACGAACGGGACATCCTTCAATAACTGACCAGTGTGTATGAACCTATTTAAGTTCACGAGAATGCACCCACTTGCATCTTTCTTTAAACCTCTGGGTGAATTAATATCCACCCAATCACAACGGAACAACACAATATTAAACGTCCCATAGTAATTCAACTTGATGATATCTTTGAGCACACCATAATACATTTTATCATCCGCTTCAACCATAACTCCCGAATTTTGAGATCGTCTAAACCTCTCATGTTCCTTTGTGTGGAATTTAAAGTCGTTGATGTTGAATCCATTAAATCTTCTAACAACATTATTCGGACCTCGAGCAAAGGCAATTATTTCATTTGGATAATTGTTATCCACCATCTATGGCACCTAAACATTTTCCAACAATTAATATGAGACAACAACAGTCAATGTTTTATTGAAAACACTTATAACATTTAAGACAATTGTTATTATGCTTAACCTGTCTCATAAGCCATGAGGGAAATTTCTCAACCAACTACTTTTGTTTGAGACTTTGTATTGGTCGATTGGAACGGTTGGTTAGTCTTTGAGCAGCCAAAAATTCGCTGCAATAATTGATGTTTTCAACTAACTGTTATCCTTCACAGTGATAATAACAGATAATAACAACTCAATTTAAACACATGGTTACTAAAATCCTTTATTGATACTAACCTATGAAGGTAAGAAAGATTATCATTATGGAGCAATACATAACGATGTGCTTGAGCCAATGACATGTCATCGAGCTCAACATTTACAATCTTTCCCATTATCCATCCACCCGAGGAAAACATATATTCATCCGGATAATTTACAGTATCATTGTTTCTTTCGGAGCGGTTGAATTTTGTCTCTACACCTTTGAAGTATTGGGAGCAATATGTTAGACACTCTTCCCCATTATACCCTTCAGCAATTGACCCCTCGGGTCGACTTCTATTACGTACGTAAGATTTTAAGCACACTAAATACCTCGTAAAGCCAAAAAAATTAAAGATAAATTAAGTAGCCAATTATATAACAAAAAAAACAAAGTGCACAAATTAGCTTTGAATATTTAACCTCTCAACAAGATACATCCACCTGTAGTGTATAGGACCCCCAAGTCTAGCCTCGGAAGCTAAGTGAATGATAAGATGAACCATAATGGTAAAGAAACCAGGGGGGAATATTTTCTCCAAATGGCAGAGTGTCAAAGAAACATACGACTTCAATATGTCAAGCTCATGGGGATCAAGGGCTTTAGAGCATAAGGCTTTTAAAAATGATGATAACTCATAAACAACTACTACAATATATCTAGGCAAAGATGCTCTTAAGGCAATCAGAAGGATTTCTTGCATCAATATGTGATCCTCATGACACTTTAAGTTTGACAGCTTACGATCCTTTAGGTTGACACATCTCGAGATGTTTGATGCATACCCATCAGGAACTTTAAGATTTGCCAAAATTGTCAAGAAATTATGCTTTTCCTTCGTGGACATAGTGTAGCATGCTGAAGGCGAGTGATCTTTTCCATTAGGAAGAACAACTAAATGGAGGTCTTTCCTAATACCAATTTCCTTGAGATCGCGACATACTTTTTTATTATCTTTAGTCTTACCATCTATATTCAATATTGTTCCAATCAAATTATCACATACATTCTTCTCTATATGCATCACATCTAAATTATGATGCAATATATTGTCTTTCCAATATGGTAACTCAAAGAAAATGCTTCTTTTTTTCCACAATGTATCTACAACTCCCTTATCCATGGGAAGATCCTCATTATCAACATTTTCAAGGAAATCGTCCACACCCTCAAAAAGGTTATCAACTTCATCCACTAATACTTGCCCCATAGAGGTACCAACATTCTCTCTTGCCCTCTTCTTAGAAGGCTTTGAGGTTTTACCATAGATATAGTTTCCACCCTCTAGTTGTCTTAAAACATTGTGTCTAGATGGTAGAACAAGAGCAGATCCCAACTCTATGGTGCCATCAAAATGATCCTTCTGAAAACGAATCTCATGGTTTTCTGCTAACCATCGACGATGATCCATATAGCAAAACTTTGCCCGTGCTTTAACCATATAGAATGCGTTGAGTCCCCACAACATGGACAAGCAGCCCGCCCCCTTGGTGCTCCATCCAGATAAGTTTGCATATACTGAAAAATCATTAATGGTCCAAAGAAGAGAAGTGTATAGCTTAAATCTTTGATTTGTGGACGTATCAAACGCATCAACACTATCTCATAATTGTTTCAACTCTTTCATTAGAGGCTGCAAAAAGATATCAATATCATTACCGGGGCTTCTCTCACCAGGAATCACCATTGAAAAGATGAAGGATGTTTGCTTCATGCAAAGCCACGGTGGCAAGTTGTATGGGACCAAAAGAACGGGCCATGTGCTATAAGTTGAACTCATTGTTCGAAAGGGATTGAACTCGTCACTAGCTAGGCCAAGCCTAACACTCTGAGAATCAGCTGCAAAATCGGGATACAAAGTATCAAATTCATTCCAGGCTAACCCATCCGCCGGGTGTCTTAAAATCCCATCCTTTGTCCGATATTTATCATGCCATCTCATCAACGAAGCCATTTTAGATGACATATATATCCTCTTCAATCTCGGTATTAGTGGAAAATAACGCAATGCTTTTGCTTGCTTTTTCTTTTTAGATTGACCATCCATCTCATTCAACGGATCTTCATCATCAGCATTGTTTTTAACCCACCGTGGCACACCACACGCATGACAAAATTCATCATTCACATGTTCACCCCAATACAGTGTGCAGTCATTAGGACAAACATGAATCTTCTCATAGCCAAGACCCAATCCTTTGATAATCTTCATGGCTTCATAATAATTTGATGGCAATGGAGCACACATCGGAAATGCCATGTTGATAAACTCAAGCAACATAGTAAGAGATTTACCCATTCAAACATTTCAGATGTAGTAGATATAACATAAAACTTAACTTTGTGAAATTTTGACAACCCGGATAAAGTTCATTATCGTAATCTTTCATCAAATTGCGATACTGAGTCGTCTCACTAATAGCAGAACGAACAGGATGTTCGACGTGTGAAAGATCACCACAATTATTGAACTCAAACCCACCATGAGCCTGTTGCTCTTCACCATGCTCATTTGAAGATCCCACTTCGATTCCTAAACTTAACGGTTCATTGTTTGGGTTTTCACAAGTAACCTCGAAGGCACCTCGGAGCAAACTCAACATGTCATCTCGTCCTACGAAGGCAACTGGAACACTAGTGAGTTGTGAACTAGTGTAAATGTGGTCCGAGAGACTTTCTCCCCATAAAAAACCCACTCAGTGTAACCTGGACTAAACCCATTATACAATAGATGCTCCTGAACAATTTCTGGTTTGAATGAATAAAAATTACCACATCTCCTACATGGACAAACAATACTACCACGACCACAAGCTTTATGACACGGAAATCTAATGAAGTTTGCAACACCATCAATATAGGCTTTACTCGACCTCGGTTTATCTATCCAACTTTTATCTATTTTTAGATGACGCCAATAGACTTTCCTAAAACAATGTTAATAAAGTTAGAAATTGAAATATTTTTGGCAAAAGAAGGCATAATCACAAACTTGGATTTGATTGGTAAGTGGATGAACTGAAATTGATAACAACAAATTGAGTTAAGACTATATTTAATATTATATACAAAGTATCCCAATAAAAATAAAAACTATTCATGTAACTATATTACGTGAAAACATTATTAGTTCTCTTTTGAAAAAAAAAAAAGAAAACCTTTCATTGTATATTTAATTTTATATACAAACTAAATATAACCTCAGCAAAAAACTACTTCCACAAGTGTCCACAAGTGTCTCCAAGAGTATTAGTACCAAAGGATATCGTGTCCACAAGTGTCTCCAACATTCGGGAGAGTATTAGTACCAAATGAATGCTTTAACAATGGTAATCAACATGTGAATAAGCACATCAGAACCAGCCTACTTAAGGCCCCAAAAAGGTTTAAAAAGAATTCTCACTTTGAGTTTAGAAAAGAAAGGAAATTAGATGTTCAAAATAAATGGCTGCACCACTAAAGAGGACTTGATCCTTCTATGGCAGACCAAGAAGTGACTAAAGATGTATCATAAACACATACCATAACTCTGAACCATGACCAGATGACCAATTTAAATGTGTGTGTGAAAGAGAGAGGGCGCTATTCTCCTAGTGCATAGTTAAAATATTGGCAAGAATTGCCCAATGTTTAGAATTCAATAAAGTTAAATAAGTATCTACATAAATCAAACCTAAGAGAATTATTTTTGGTGCAGAACATCATCACTCAGGATATAATATGGAGGAGTCACTTGACATTACTATATTTGAAACAGCTTGTTTCATAGAAGCCAAAAAGGAAGCGACAAATCATTATCCGGTCACAAGAAATTGTATCTCACTAGTATTTCCAGAAAACCTTCTAATCCCCAAGCATCGCAAAAACAATGGAAAAAGAAGTATTAAGAAATTGGAAATTGCATATCAAGCACAATAAATCACCCCAAGGGATCACTTCTTGAAAGTAGAATCTCATATTACTAGTCATCACATGTACATTTGGTAAGGTGGAGGAAGCATAACATATTAAAGCAAACAGTAAATAGAAGCATATATTTGTCCCCTCACCCCACAATTCATGTTCCCCACTCAAAGAAAATGAGAACGAGAGACAGAGCAAATACTTTCCAATAAGGACATCATAGTTGCACGTACTCAAATTTTGCAGACACTGAGCATAGTTCAAAAGCCTATGTCCTAAACTGAAGCACAAGTTAAGAAATCCCTTTAACAATGAAGACTTTGCTCTAATATCCATGCAATAGTTGTAACATCAATATTGTCGCAAATTTGCTTTAATCAAAGATAACAGTACTGGATTAACATCAATATTGTCGCAAATTTGGTTTAATCAAATCCCTCACTTTTCTCTTCAACTAAACGCACCCATTAGTCTCAAAAGTTAATCATCCTCATAGCTATACCTCTCCAAGTGCCCCCATATTTTTACTCAACAAAGATGCGGAATTTTTTCCTGTTCTAAACCAAACGCCTTTAAGGTTTCTTAGAAACCATAACAAAACGAGAGAAAAAATAAATCATATGTAGGCTTAGGGAAAAGAACTGAAAGAATAGCTCTCGTCCTTCAATATCCTAACCTTGAACACAAATGCTCAAGAGAAATGCATCAAAACACCCACAATCCTTTTAATCCAAAAGGAGCCAATGAATGAAAACAACCCTACTCGTAGCTCAAATATTTTCAAACCAGCAACAGAAAATCAAGAAATGTTAGAACTTCTATCTTTTTTAGGAATTTCAAAATTTACCTGTTGTAATTTGTGGAGGAGAGAGAGACAAGCACGGCGCGGAGCCGCAATGGAGGAAACCAGAGAGAGAGAAAATTTTATGGAAAAGCACGGACGCGGCAAGGAGGAAACCAGAGAAAGAGAGAGAAAATTTTAGGGAAAATCACAGACGCGGCAAGGAGGAAACCAGAGAGAGAAAATTTTAAGGAAAATGTTACTGCAGTAGTGGTGGAAACCAAAGAGAGCAAAGAGAAAACTTTAGTCAAAAGCACGGACGCAGAAAGGAGGAAACCAGAGAGAGAAAATTTTACGGAAAATATCAGACGCAGCAAGGAGGAAACCAGAGAGAGAGAAATGGGTTTGGGCAAAAGCACAAACGCGGCAAAGAACTGTCATATTTGTGAAATTTTTTATCATATTTCGGCGTTTTGAAGCGCCGAAATATGAAAGGAGCATATACCGGCGCTTTAAAGTGCCGGAATATACACCTTTGCATATTTCGGCGCTTCAAAGCGTCGGAATATGCTCCTTTCGTATTTCGGCACTTAAAAGCGCCGGAATATGAAATGGGTTTCGAGCATATTCCGGCACTTCAAAGCGCTGAAATATATCCCTTTCATATTTCGGCACTTTAAAGCGCCGGTATATTTTGGTGCTTAAAAGTACCGGAATATGTTATCAGATTCGCATATAATGGCGCTTTGAAGCGCTGTTATATGTTCTTTGAATATTGCGGCGCTTCAAGGAAGCACCACCAAAAAAGTGCCGGCGGTTAATATATTGCGGCCCTTTTGTCAAGCGCTGGAAATAAAGCACCGGTAAATGTCACTTATCTTGTAGTGTTAAAATATTTTTTGGTTCATTTTAAGCCGAACCGAACTATGTACACCCATAATGTGTGTATATATATAATTCAAAATTATATAGATATGATAATATTCATGGTTATTAATTAGGATATATGTTCTATAAGATTTTTATTTTACTCGGGCATATTCGTGTCAAGCAAGTATATGAAAATACGAATAATTGGATATAATTAACTCCTGAATTCTCCAAGTAAATTAATAGAAACCTTACAAAATATATAAATCATTAAACAATATACCAACCTCCGACACTCAAATCAAAATCCAAACACCATAGATATGAGCATAAAATAAGCTAAATCTGCTTTTAGAAAGAAAAAAAATTGCATCTGCCTAGCGAAGAGAATATAAATCATTTAGGTGTACTTGCAACAGAGGACCAAACTAGTAAACTCAATCACTTGGTCAGAATTGGTTTTTTGGGGGGTAAAGGTTAGGTCAGATTTGTCTTCGTATCTGTCTAGCTGGAGAAGTGATTTGTAGGTGCTTTTGGAAAAGCGCATTTGATGAGAGAACGAAATTGACAAAATATAAAAGCTAAAGTTAGGTCCTCACTCCTGACTCAACTTTTAAGGAAAATGACTTTCTATAAATGTCACCAAAGTGCATGGAAATGACATTCTTGATCCCTAAAGATTTCAAGAGACCTACCTTCAAAAGTACATTAGTTCCTATTAAACATTTTAACAAGTGAAATTATTTATTCTGATTAATTATTAGGGTGAATGATTAGAATGAGTAGCTACTTTTAAGTGTTCTCCTAAGCTAATAACGCATGCATTAATATACGGTAGATACTTGCCCTCTTTATACCAAAAAAGGAAGGAAAAAAAAAAAACTTGCTCTCTTTTTTCTCAAAAAAAAAAAAAAAAAAACTTACTCTCTCTTAAATGGTAATATCACAAGAAAGGTTAACTACAGGTTTTGGGGTTTTGGCTCCTACGGTTGTGTGGTCTTAACACTTCATATCCCAAGATTTTAATTGTAGTAATTTAAATTTTCACATTTTAAAATTGTAGCAATATGAACATTTTGTTTATAAGTCTTGAAGTTTGAGAGTAACTTTAATTAGTACATTTAAAATTTTAAAATAAATTTAAGGGTATATTACACTGTAACTATTTTTAAATTTATTGAAATGACATTAACGTACCAAATTTTTTAAAAACCTACGATTCATCCCAAAACATCAATTTTTACTATCAAGGAACCTCAAAATGAATTTATTTGAAGAATCAAAATTTTAATTGGATATTACTTTTTCATGATAACCAAAGTACCCTTAAGTATCATAAATATAATTTTTAAAAAAATAAAAGTATTAAGGATGAAACATATTTAACAAGAAATGTTTAAAGCTTTATTTTTAAAAAAAAAACATTATCATCGTTTTTTTTTATCAAATACTGTTAAAAGAATATTTTAAATGGATCTACATTCTATTATATGGTATGAAACAAATTTTACTTCCTATATTTTATATTTTAAAAAATATATGATATCATTGCATATATATCGCATTCTAAAAAATGAAAATCAAATACCATCATAAAAGAAAATTAAATATTATAAATGAAAAGTTTGTTGATATGTTTTTTTTATATAAAATTAAATAGTCTAACATCTGAAATAAATGAATATCAAAGAACATCATAAAATAAAAATTAAATACAAACTTTTTTATTTTAAAAATTAAGATGATACTGTATGTTTTGAATTTTTTTTAGAAAAATATGAATTCAAATAATTAGCCTAAAAATTTGAGTTGTAAACAATTTTAAGATAAATAAATGATAAATGGAATTATTAAACTTATCATAATATCTTTAAGATATTTTAACACTAAGGGTACTTTTGTCATCATGAAAAATGATATCCAATTAAAATTTTGATTTTTAAAAACAATTCATTTTGAGGTTGCTTAATGGTGAAAATTTGTATTTTGGAGTGAATCGTGTGTCTTAAAAATGTTTGATATATATGTTAATATTATTTTAGCAAACTTGAAAGTAGTGCAGTGTAATTTATCATAAATTTAATTATTGTCAATATAATGCTCTATACATTATAAAGCAAGAAAGCTTATCATTAAACCAATTCGATATGGAAATTCCATGGGAAAGAATTCATTTACAGAGGAAATAGAATATGAGGAGACAGTGTGAACAACATACAGAATTAAGAGACTGATTCCGAAGTGTATAAGCTAATGATGCTTAATATGAAGATACCCTTTGTCGGATTATATTTTCCCTTTTCACGTTTCATTACTCCATGATCCTTTCCTTCCACTTTCAAATGTTCAAATCCTTTATGCCTTCTTGAGTTCTCAAAAATGAACTTCTGGGTAATAAAATGAGTTGTCAATAATTCAGCTTTATATGATGAAAATGATCACTAGACTTCATATATTTAGCTGTGTCTGAAAACCAAAATCTTAGGTCCTTTTGAAGATCCATTAATATTCTAGATCCAAGTATCGGAAGATTAAATAGAAACCATGTTTGACTAGTCTTCTTTATTTATTTTTAAAAAAGTAATCCATGGCAATAATATGATGAGATTAAGTTCAAAATATGACTAAGAGGTATTGAAAACTCAATTAAAACATAAAGGTTTTGATCGGTGGAAACAAACTTAGGGTAGAGATTGAAGTGTTTTGGGATTTGAGTCGATGGAGGAATTTGCTGAGATACTCCCCAAATCCCATATAAAAAAAAAACGTTATTGTAAATAGTTTTAGTCTCACATTATTTATGTGTAAAAAAGATGTTAGTACTACTTATTATAAATATGAACATCAATATGGTTAGTTTTTCACTTTTATTCATGAAGCAAAAATAGTTGGTCAGATGTATAATGTAGCAAACTAAAAACCAATATAACTTGTAAAATAGGGTTTGAATATAACTTGTAAAAGAAGGTTTGAATATAACTTGTAAAAGAATGTTTTACATGGATTCAATGATGAGTGAACATTATGTGTATTGGAGTTTGGACTGTGATATTGAAGAGAGTTTTCATACATTTTTACCTAAAAAATATTGTGTACTGTAGAGTGATAAATTTTTACAGTTTTTTTTCATCCAAAAATTATAATATATGTTTTAGTTAGAGAAAATTATATAATTAATGTAATTAAAAATTAATAAAAAAAATTAATTCTACAACAGATAAAAGCAAGAGTTATCATTCTATGTTAAAATTATTGTGTTTATTTATTTTTATTGTGATGGTGTGATAGTCAATTGTTAGAATTTCCAACTGACTTTGGCGCCCACAGTTTTGGCATTGAAGTGCGATAAGGTAAAAATAATTTAACTTCAAAAAAAAAAAAAAAAAAACGGAAAGCGAGAGAGAGAGAGAGAGAGTTTAAGTGCTCCACTTACATTGGCGCATATGTTATTGGTCTGCCTTTGTGCCAAATGGTTGGTTTTGAAATTTGATCCTATTTTCCTAGTTTTATTAATATGGAGAGATTGAAAAACTTAACAGGAAACGAAATCAAACAAATGGTAGTATAAAGGGTGTTGAGCTTTCTGATCAAATGATAGCCTTACATACCGTTTTGGACATGAGAGTTTATGAAGTGATTTTTTTCGTCATTATAAAAGGCTAAACAATTTTAGAAATTGGTTTTTGAAAATAAGCGAAAGTTAATATTTTTTTAAAAATTAAATTTGTGTTAAAACAACACTTTTTTATAATTGTTTTATCAAAAACAAAATCATTTCAAAAATCATATTGATGGAAATTCAAACAACTAAAAAATCTATGTGATCACAATAGTAAAAATAAAGAGAAAAATAACACAATTTTTTTAACGTGGTTTGACATCTCTTCCTTACGTCCACGAACCATTAGTTACTCTATTACTTTTGCAACTTCTAGATGGAAGAAAGCTGTTAAAACTCATTACACCACAATATACAAATTTTCTAGGCAAAACTGTGTGAAAACACTACCCAATCTCACAATCCAAAACCTTAATACACTCAATGTTCACTCAACTTTTAGATCCCTATATTGGTGTTCAGTTGTTACACTTTTATATGACTAATTATTTCTGGTTAAGAAATTAGGGTGAGAGACTAACCTTTTTTATGCCCATATTTATAATAATTAGTACTCACATCATTTTGGCACATAGATAATATGAGACTAGAATAACTTACAATAACACTTCTCTCTAATGTGAGATTTGAAGATTATCTAAACAAATTCTTACATCGACTCAAATCTCCAATTATTTTAATCACTGCGCTGAATTTACCTTCACAGATTAAAACATCTCTATTTTAATCAAGCTTTTAATACCACTTAATCCTAACACATATTAACAATTATAAATCAAAACTACAATTAAGTCAAATGACGACCTAAATCACCAAATAATTAAAGGAAGAACAGCTCAGAAAGTTTGGTGTTAATGTCTTACTATAGGTTTACACTACTAGCCAATGTAAATGTACATAAATATGAAAAAGGGAGGTAGCTAGAACTTAGGTGAAAAGAAAGTCAATATTTGTTACAAAAGAAGGAAACGAGCAGTATACAGTTGATTGCAGCAGCTGCAAAAACTGGTTATTGTTCATCATTTTCAAGATACAAATACTTTTTGGAAACAGTTTTCAAAAACTCTTTTTTATATTTGACAAATAGTTTTTAAAAGCAATTTTCTAAAACAGTTTTCAAAAAACTAGTTTTCAAAAACTGTTTTCTGAAAACTTCAAATTGATGTTTTCTGACATAATTTTCGAAAAATAACCCTAAAATCAGTATTCACTTCTATGTTTCATTCTTTTTCCATAGTATATAAAAATATTAAAATTTTGAAAATAAAATAATATTAATAATTTTAAATATTTACTAAATATGAGAAATAAAATTAATATTGATTTTAAATTTAAACTCAAAACTAAAAATAATTATAAGGTGTATCAAAACAGTTTTTAAAATAAGATTATCCAAACAACATTTTATTGTTTTCTGTTTTGAAAACAGTATTCGAGTACAGTTATCTAAACATGTTTTCTTCAGAAAATATCAAAAAATTGTTTTTTAATTTTTATTTTTAAAAACTAAAAATAAAAAACTATTACTCAAACATATTTAATATTTTTTATGGTATTATTACTTACTTTTCTTCAACTACGCAGTACAATTCAAATAGCCCGTTGGTCCAACTAGACAAGCACATTAAGGCTGCCCACAGAAATATGTTGTTAAGATCTTATGTGGGCCCAATCTCTTTAACCTTTGTGATGTATTCCAATCACCAAACGTGGGATCTGGGCCCATATGATTCACATGAAAGGAGAAAGAATAATTACTCGTTTGTATAGTTCATAGTACAATTTCATAACTCATAAATATATTTAAATATTTATTTAGAAATTTTTTAAACTAGATATATATTTAAATTTTACATCCTTTGAGGTAAAAATTGCAATTCAAATTATTTTAATGTGAATTCTAAATGGTGTGAATCTTTTTTTTTTTTTAAAGGTGGGTATCTATTTAGAGTAAACTTTTTTGATATATGGACAGAAAAAAAGGATAGAATCTAGATCTTTGAAATGGAAGACTCAAGGTTACCAATAATAGTCCACTAGATTATGAAGCTGCAGTCTCTAGAGTGAACCTTTGCAGTAGGTAATTAGAGTCGTTATTGTGAAACACTTTTACATTTTGCATTATATTTTAATTTTTTTTATGTTTTAAACTCGATTATAAAAGAGTATATAATAAGCTTATCTCATTAAAATTTTAGCTAAATTATAACCAGTGCAAACGTATAGTCATACGTATAGCTCATTTGAATACGAATAAACAATTTTATCCTATTTTATTTTTTCTAGCAAATCTCATATCTCTTTTATTTTCTTTAAACTCAAAATCTCTAACTCCTCAATCTGTAATTCATAAAGAAAACTTTGAAAAAATACTGTCTGAATTGTCTTTTCACATTAAAATGAAGCGTATGTGTAGACTGTATATATATATCGGTTCTAATTTGATCAAAATTTTGATCAGAATAATACCTCCTATAATTTAAGGTGTAAATTAATTGATTTTAAAATATAAAAAAATAAAAATAAAATAAAATAAATAAAAAGATGTTAACCTTTTATGGGAAAAAATCTAGTAGTGGAGCTAGTTGTTGTTCATCACTTTCATGTCATTCATTAATTTGTGTGGTTAATCACTGTAGTTCACGTGTAGATAAAATTGTACACGAGGGATGTCTTTGGAATCAAACTTAGAACAAGAAACGAATTAATGAATTGCGATATTGAAGATAAAGAGATTAAATTTGAGATTTCCTCTCTAAAATAGAGTTCTAGCTACTTACTAAGTTATTCTCCAACCATTTAAAGCTTTTTTTTCTTCTTTGATACAAGATTTTTTTTCCTAATAAAGCAACATTTGGAAGAAAATGTGTGAATTAGATACAAGTGCTTATTTATGTTTAATTATCACACAAAATTTATCTCTATCCACCATGATGAGAGCATTCAAACTCGAACACTCTCGTGGAGTAGAATAAATCTCAATCCTAAAACTTCAATGGTAAACTTTAATATCCTAAGCACTTGTTTAATTTACGAATAAAATTATAATGAGATATGATTATACTTAGTTCAAGAGATTGCTGAATTTAAACTAAAGTGGAAATAAGAAGTCTAAGCACCAAAATATTATAGCACTATTTATCATTATTAACAATCTTTAATTTTTTCACGAACAAGAAAATTTAATTATTATAATTAATATTAATATTTATTATTATCATTAGTATAATTATAATTATAAAAATAATATTACTATCAGTATTATTATAACTATGATAATAATAATTTTATCATTATTACTGCTAAAATATTCTCACAATAATAATTACTATTATCATTATCATATTATTATAATAAAATTTATTAATACTATTATAATATTTTTTGTTATTATTATAAGAAAAAATAATTATTATAATTATATTTATAGAAATACTATACTAATAATAATATTTTTATTATAATATGATAATAATTATTATTATAAAAAAATAGAATCATTACTATTATTTTAATTATTCTTATTATTCAAAGATAAAAAGGGTAAAAAAAAAATTAATCTCAAATGAGTGGGATAGATTTTATCCCATAGGAGAGGTGAGACAAAAAAAAAATATGAAATTAAGATTAATTTTATCCACTTTAATATCACATAAATAATAAATCTTCTCAGATAAATGAAAAATAACTATTTCAATGGGATTAAAATTATTCAATTCCATTAAAAAAATCATTCAATTCCACCTTAATCTCCCAACTAACTTGGCTCTAATTGTTTTGGGTATATTTGGTCTAGCTTCTTCTTCATGGCATTTTTAGCATAAGTTAAAAATTAGTACTTATGAAAAGAATCATGATCCTCCCCATTTAAGAATTGAAATTGAAATCAAATTTATGATGAGATTAAATACTATATTGAAAAATTTTAATTTTACATATTCTTCATTTGATAATGTAATATTCAATATCATCATAAATTTAATTCTATTTTAATTTTTAAATAAAAAAAATCATTATCTTATAAAAAGAGTCCTCCCTTACTGTCCTTCGCCAGTAAGCAAAATTGGTCCGTCATGTTGTATTATTGGGTTATTATATCTTTATATGGTACAAAACAATAATTCAAACTTTGTTTACATATTTCAAATGTCAATGATGTCAAAAAATCATAACACGTATTTAGTTAGTGAGTGATGTTAAATTCTTGGGATGCATGTCATTGATCTGAGATAGGGTTTTGTTTGGCCAAAATAAAATGAAAATAAATGGAGTAAAAACGAATGTCTCGCACAGTATAGAAAAACTATAGAAATCCCTCCTAATATTAAAGGAGACGGTGTACGGTGTAACATCTCATAAAACCATCACGTGGCACTTTAATTATTTTTTTTCCGTGAAAACGTTTTGAATAACATATTTTGAACTTTGTGAGGCATGTAAAACGCTTTTTACAACCCACTGCGCACGTTAGCATAAGTCTTATTTTACTTTACCCAAACGATAGTTCTAAATGTAAGTGCTATGTGTAGTAGAACACAAATATCACTTCGATAAAATAAAACACGTGTTACATATTCCATGCACGTGCACACCATGTTCAATGACTTGTATAGGGCGTTTTGGATGTTGTTAGGGTGCACTTAGCACTTGGATACCCTTATCAAAGAAAAAACAAGATGCTTTGTTTAAATTTAGTTGAAACAATTTACGTATGATCTCCTAAACAAATAACAATCAAGTTAAAAAGTAATTTATAATGTTTAATCATTCAAAAGAAAAATAAACGTGACTCTTTAGTTTAAAGAGATACATTGAAACTCAACTTTACTTTAACAATTAACAAATACTTAATTTAGTGATAAAATTTATTTTATTTCGTAAAAAAGTTTGAGTTTGAATTTTTTCATACGTATTTGTTAGTATTAAGTTTAGATTTTTATTATATAAAATGTAAAATAATTCTTTATTTAAATCTCGATATAAATATGATGAAAATTACTTTAAATTCATGCTATACGTTAACGTTAATACTCCATAACATGTATTTGAAACAATCTACATGTCTACTCATCTCTGCTGACAAAAAAAAAAAAAAAAACTTATCTTTAGCAAACTAATGACACTGTTTAGTAAAATCTCAATTTAGTAACGAATGAATACTGTGGTAATGAATCTAATGACACTGTTTAAGTACGCCACAATCTTTTTAATAAGATATGCTTTAATTCCTTAGCAGAAACACCAGCCAGCCCACGTGAATGGCTTCACATCACCTTCTGTTCATGGGCCCCTTAATCAAAGTAAACACTGTTAAATCTTAATTTCATTAGTAACTACTATCGCAGTTACAGGGAACTGCTTGGTGGGCTGTGATGAAGTACTGATTAGGATTGTCAAGGGGGTTGAGAAATACTGCGTACAGTACTGTTTGCATAAGATAGATTTCCCTAATATTACAAAGTCATTTTGCTTTTATATAAGAGTAAATTATACTATATTACGTTTAAATTTGTTAAAATATACTAACATATCAATTTTTTTTTTTAAAATTCATAATTCATTGGTTACAAAAAAATATAATTTATTAACAAATAACTATACTAACCGATTTAAACTCTATCAGTATATCTGATTTATATCGATAAATTTAAACTCTATAAATATAACTTAGAGTTATATTAACGGATTTAAACTTTCGTCACGATAGCTATACACTCACTGATTAAAAATTGTAAGTTGTAAATTCAAAAATATATTCTTATTTCTTACTCAAAATTTTTGACCAGTCATATTTATGTATCAATTAAACTTGAAAACAAATTAATCTTTACGGATTTTACGATAACTCCGACAACTCCACAATTCAACAAATATATGAATTATAGCTACAGAATTTAAGATTAAAAACTAAAATTTAAAATATTTGTAAAATCTTTTACTTCAATTCATGATATTTTTCTCATTTAGTATTTCACTTACACTTAACTCTCACTTTTTTTTTATTTTTTTATTTTCAATAAAAGTGAAACTTTTAATTTGTATCTATTTTAACTCGATATTTATATGTTAAAATATAAATATAAATATAAAAAATAAAATCAACTAAAAAAATAATTATTTTTAATTTATATTTATTGATCCGATAAAATAAGTTTTTTTATTTATAAAATGATGTCATTGATTACTGGGGAAGATAAATGACAATAAATCCATTGCCAGAGCTCCATTCTCCTATCATAAATGCACCATACAACCATGAGATGCAAGTTTGTTCGCTAGGCATTGAAGTCTGTTAAGATAAAATCATGAAAAGATACTACTCAATAACACTAGTTGTCGAACATGGTAGAGCAGAATTAATTTGTATCTGCTAGCTAGAAGCTAGGCAGGCATGCATTCAATCCTGCGTGTACCATGAACTTCATCTTTATTTGTACACTTTATTGCTCAATAAATACGATAGGGACCAAGTTTTTTTTTTCTTTCATTTCTACTCTTATGAAATGCGAAGCTTAATTATGCATACAATAGAGCGCATTGAACAAGTAGATTAACTGAGGGAAAAAAAGGAAAATAGAAGAAAAGCAAAGATATATACATGCTTTTTGTTTTGTTTTTTCCAATGAGAATAAATATGTTTTTTATATCAATATTTTTTTAATTAATCTAAATTGAAATTGTTTAAAAATAAATATTGATTAAAACTGACATAAATTTTAATTGACAATCAATAAAAAATAATATTAATAATCGTTCTCAAATATCTTTTGTTGTGTAAGAGTATGGCTATTGTTTTACGGGTCAGCAACGATGAATAATTTCTCCTGAACAAAGGAGTCCGAGTGAGGGAGAAGATATTAGGTGGCGGAATATTTCACCATCTAAAATATTTGAAATTAATTGCTCTATTAATTAAAGTATTTCACACATCCACACAGAAATTTTCCCCGTACTTTCTCTTTATTTAAAGTACAAAAAATATCATTACATTTATTGGTAAAATTATTATATTAGATAATAAATTGTTACATTTAAAAGTAATACTTTAAATTCAAAAATAATTTTAAAACAGTCTTAAATAAAAGTTTTTCAGACTATTCAAATGTCTTATTTCATTAAATTCATGACTTTAGTATTTGTACATTAAATATTGATTTAAGTATAATAAAATATAAATAATAGTAAATATTAATATAAATAATTATTTTATTAAATAATAATAATAAAATTAAATTATTATTATTATTATTATTATTATTATTATTATTATTATGTAAAAGTTTTCTCCCATCTGACTTAATTGTCATGAATGCATCACCACCAACGTGACTTAAAATTCATTACCATACGCTAGGCTTTGAACTCAGCCGAACTACTAAAATAATTCCGTCAGAGCCTGATGTTAAGTAGTCCTTGGTCAGTTTGCTAGCCCTATCCTCCAATCAATCCATTTCCAGAACTCCATCCTATAACTAGGCCAGGCTATGTGCACCAGATTACGTTACGCTAGGCATTGAAGTCTGTTAAATCACGGTAGAGTAGAATTTGTATCTGATGCAAAGCTGGCATGTATTCATTCTTAAGTGTACAATCTTCACATTTTTGTACCCAACTGAAGTGAGGGCATAGTATTTCTGTTTTTCATTCAAAACAAATAATTAAAAAAAAAAAAAAATTTCTCCGTGACAAATTAGATCACATTCAAGAAAATCATTATTATTTTTAATTTAGTTAAATATAAAGGCAACACATATTTCAACTTTAATAAATAAAATTATCTAATTCAATTAGTCACATCACTTTCATGCCCAAAAAGAAAGGTCTTACCAGTCAACAGCAGTGAGGTGTGAATGTCCTGAAATGCTGAAAACGTCCGAGTCTTCCATGTGTGCTAAGCTGCAGAGTAGAAGAGGAGACCCATGATTAGTGGTATGTGTAGCCACACAAAGTCGCGTACAATATGACAAATTGCAGCAGTGGCATACAGCTTACATCTCGTCAAATATAAATTAAGCTGCAGAGTAGAAGAGAAAATTTTGTTTTTCCAAACCACCAAGAGGGCCACAATCAAGGAAATTCTCGTCCTCTATTAATAACCGATTGTGTATCTTGTGTTAATTTTGTTTTTTGTGTTTTTTTAGATTAAACAAAATAGACCGAAAGTAAATCACATTTTATCTTTGACTTGATCGAATGTGAACGTAACACATATTTCAACCTTAATAAATGAAGTTATTCAATTTAATTAGTCACCTTGCTTTATAAAATTCTAAAGTCTAAAACTAAATGTCACAAAAACATATTAGCTTACTACAAATAATTTTGCGTTTCAATTACTCACAACATAAAGTATGCATAATTTGGTTTTGCTTCTTTACTTTGTGCTAATAATCATTGGCCTTACCGCTGCCCAGACATGCAACATCACAGGGGACTTCACAGCTGATAGTACCCATGGCAGAAACCTCAACTTCATCCTCTCTTCTCTTGCTTCTAATGTCACAGCAAAAGGCGGTTTCTATAACGCTATAGTGTGCGGGGTGTGCACACAGTGTGCGGGCTATGCGTCACGCACACTGCATGCACAACCCACACATAGTGTGCACACCCCGCGTGCACAGATTACGCAATCTGTATGCATTGTGCCCTTAAAAAGCTTCAGTGTGCGTGTTGTGCGCACGCAGTGTGCGGGTTGTGTGCGGAAGTACGCAACTGGACAAAGAGAATTGACATACTATCATATGATATATGCAATGATGCAGTGTAGTCCTGATATATCCCAGAGCGACTGTGATAGATGCCTCCGAATTTCTGTCAGTTCCTATCAAAGTTGTTGCCTAAGGAAGATAGAAGGGGTGTTTCGAACGCCTACCTGTTATTTCAGGTGGGAATTGTATCCCTTCCATAATGCTTCTTTCAATACTATACCTCTAACTTCACCTAGCCCTCAGAAGTCAACTAATTCGACAATCACTGAGGGTAAGTCCTTTCGCCAATGTGAAATTTTGATTTTGGGGAAATTATATTTTTGTTCAACTGTAAGATTTATCAATTTAAATTTTTTTATTTACAGATTCTATCAATTTTGATAAAATTTAAAATAAACTAACTCAATTTCATAATGAATTAATCTATAAATGAATTTTTTGTTTTTTTTTAAATTTTTCAATCATAACAAATATTAAATTATAAATGAATTTCATAAAATTTATAAGATTCATTTATTTCAAAAATACCCCTTAATATGTTATCTATACACAATAACTTTGGCTTGTGCAGACAATGGAGGCATTTCATCACAAACTATCGTAATTATTATTGTTCCCACAATCATCTTCATGGCACTTGTTGCTCTCACCTGTTCACTTTTAAAGAAGAGGAAACCGATAAAGATAGCTAAAAGTAAGTTATCTATGCTTTAATTTTGTCATGTTATTAATTCTTAATTAAAAAAATTGTCATATTAGGTGTAATTCATTAATTTAAGAAGAAAAAAAGGGAAATGTAATTTTTAAGAGATCAACTTTTCGTCAGTTTCAGTTATTTTTTTAATTCTCATCATTATTTTTCAATGACTTATTTCATCCTTTAAGGCTACATGCCATTTTTTTTCTTTCTTTTTTTCATTTCATTTCCTTTGTCACATACAGTATTCTTCACAATTTCTCTTTGGGGTGTGAGGTTTTATTTATAGGCAAATGGTTACAAGAAATGTGGGTGATTAATTTTTTCAGCTAAATGACAGCTCTTTCTTTGCCCGCTCAACTTGTTTTTAGACCGAAAATTATGTTATAACAGAATTTGGTTTTGTTTGTTTAAAGGTGTTGAGTTGGTTATTCAATTTTCTTAACTGTTATGAGCAGTTAACAAGTTCAATGGTTTTCATTGACTTAATCTACGTTGTAACTAACCAATCAATGCCCGTAGAAAAAATTCCCAAATAACCTCTGTTTAGCGGGTTCTATCTCTTCCAATGGTTATCTTCCATATGGTAATTGTACAAAAGTGATATCTATCGAAGCAAAATAGTAATTATTGCAATCATCATAATCGTACCAACAATTCTAATGGCAGTTTTGTTGGCTTGTGTTGTTTGGCATAGGTGTAGACAAAATAAGATTGAAGGTATTGTGTATACTTAACGCTATAAATAGTAATATCACCTCTAGTTTGCTTAACAAAAATTGTGAAATTATTGTCTTTGATCCAGAGGTGATAGAAACTAGTCAAGAGATTCAATTACTTGCCTTGAAAGGAATTGAAATTACTGGGTACTCAAATGAAAATTTGCTAGAAGAGAAGCAAGTGAAATCTCAAGAACTACCTCTCGTTCGATTAACTCTTATACAGGAGGCTACAAAGTGTTTCTCTGATGAAAATAAGCTTGGAGAAGGTGGGTTTGGCCCCGTGTACAAGGTAACTTTCTCATAATTAAATTGTGACAATATAAATCTAGTTAAATGGACCAATTTTATCAATGCCTTAGTTTAATAGTAGTGTTCTTTTGCCTTTTCATGTACTCCAATTCAGGGTGTACTAGCTGATGGAAATGAAATTGTAGTTAAGAGGCTATCAAAAACATCTGGGCAAGAACTGCAGGAGTTCAAGACTGAAATTACTTTAATTGCCAAATTACAACATAAAAATCTTGTCAGACTCATGGGATGCTGCTTGGAGGGCAAAGAAGTACTACTTATCTATGAGTACATGCCCAACAAAAGTCTTGACCTCTCCCTCTTTGGTTTGTCCCCTAAACCTTTAATTGATTCCTTGGTGGTTGAGTTTCGGCTAGCAGCCATGCCCACATTGTTTGAAATGATTTTGGAACTTAACGATCAAGAAGTTTGCAATTGTATCTAACTATTTCTCTCAATGAAATACAAAAATATCAATAAAATTTCATGTTGGTGCAGATTCAACTAGGGCAGAACAACTAGATTGGAAAAGACACTTAGCCATCATCAATGGAATTGCTCGGGGCATTTTATATCTATATGAAGATTCTCGGCTCAAAATTGTTCATAGAGATCTCAAAACTAGCAATGTTTTGCTGGATAATGATATGAACCCGAAGATATCAGACTTTGGAATGGCGAGGATTTTTGGTGGAAATCAAGATGAAGCTAATACAAACAGAGTTGTCGGAACATAATAAGTGCAAGTAATCCTATTAGGCTTCGTCTGTTCTTGATCAAAATATATCATGTAGATACTGCAAGATGTTAATATATCATGATTTCAAACAGTGGATACATGGCGCCAGAGTATGCAATGGAAGGGTTGTTTTCTATCAAAGATTAAGTTTTTCTTGAATTTCCTACAAAATTTCATGTCAAAATTCCAAAAATATTATTTTTTTATGATTTTTTGAATTTTTAATATTCAAAAAATAAAAAATAATACTTCTGATGATCAAATTTTTTTATAATTTTTTTCATAGAAGATTACATTTTTCTTATCGTATGTACAAAAAATCGTGTCAAAATAGTGTGCGGGCTGTGCGCACAGTGTACGTGCAATATGCGTGCTGTGTGAAGGCTGTGTGCGGGCTGTGTGCATAGTGTGCCTGCAGTGTGCAGGCTGTGCGCACAGTGTGTATGCAATGTGCTAGCAATCTGACGTTTTCAGTTTTGGGGTCATGCTATTGGAGATTATAAGTGGGAAAAGGAAAAACAAATTCCATCTTTTGAAAAATGGAGAAAGCCTCCTCACTTTTGTATGCTTTTGAGTCCTACACTTCCATCTTCAAAGAAAGAAATCTAATGGTGAATACACTGACGTTAAGTTGAAAAATTTTGTAATGTTACAGGCATGGAAACTATGGTCTAAAAGCCAAAGAATGGAGCTGATGGACCCATTACTAGCACAATCATGCGTGGTAGCTGAGGTTCTTAAATGCATCCATATCGGACTGTTATGCGTGCAGGAAGATCCAACAGACAGACCTACTATGTCATCTCTAGTTTTTATGTTAGCTAGTGAAACCATAACCCTTCCTATACCGACAGAGCCTACATTTTCTGTTGGCCGAGTTGTTCCTGTAGTAGTTCAATTTGTTAGCGAGGTCACTCTTTCAAGTTTGGCACCCCGATGATTATTATTTATGTTTTATTTGAAGATTTTTTTTGATAAATTTATTTGAAGATTCATGGACTCTATTTGATGTATTGTAACTCTTCAATAAAATCAACACTAGACATAAAAGAAGAAAAATTGAAACATAAAATTTAGAAATTGTGTTATATCTATTCAACTTTGTAGCCTACACACCAAAGAATTTTTTTTGTTAGATGTCATTTATTAAATCAAAACATGGTGAGGTGAATTCATAAAAACCAAGTGTGAAATTAAATTATTTACCTTGAACTGTAATCATAGAGAAATTTCTTGAATTGGAATAAGTTTAGTGAGCTCGAAGTTGATGTGAATAGTGAGCAAAGATTAGCATTCTATCAATCTAACTCCAAACTATTAAGTACTACTAATTATTTGGAAGACCAATGGAAATAACCTATCGAGCATAAAACTATTAAATATTCCTAATTATTTGTAAAACCTTTGGAAATAACATATCAAGCATAATCAATTTGATCAGGTTTTTGCTGAAATATGTTTGTCTCACTCCAGACCCAATTTATAGGACCATGACAATAACTGCACACCTATAGAGATGTGCAATGCACTAACTTGAAAAGTCCATCAATACTAGCTTTGATGGTGCACTATAATTCTTAGATAAATCTAAAATCATTAATAATAAGCATATATGTATTAATTTTCGATACCAAATTAATGAAGAAATTTAAATAATTTAATGAGTGTATAAAATATACAATATATTTCAAAATAATTAATTAAGTCATTTCATTTTATTCCATAATAGAGCAAAGCCAGTTCTCAAAAACATTCTTTTGTCCACAAAAGTTAAAGTTACACTCTCACTGATGGTAAGGTCCAAAAGTACAATTTCTCATTGTAACGTGGGTCCAAAAGCACACTTCTCTCTATGCAGTTTGTCCAAGTGGAATTATCATTTTGAAAAAAAAAAAAAAATGCCTGAATTACCCTACCGTATGGTGTGATATAGTACATATATAGCTAGACTATGGTTTTTTTAGAACAAAACAATCTAAAGCTCGATCACCATCAGAAAACACGAAGTCATCATCGAATTAAATCATCTAGGCCATGATTAGAATAGAAGAAATATGAGAAAAATGAAGAGGAAGAGGAAAATAGAATAACATTTCTATCGTTTGGTAAGAAGGAAGAATGGTAGAATAAAAAATAGTGGGATAACACACGAACAAATTACAATCATTTCAAATTGGGATGATTGGGGAATGAAAGTTAAAATAAACTATTTTCAACATTTTTCTTCTTTTCTCTCTCTTCTTTCCTCTCACTTTTTCTCTCTGCAAATCAAAGCCTTAGATTGAAAGTTTGAACCATAACATTGTCAAAGACTACAAATTATTGTCCATCATAAAGAAAACCAAAGCCATCAACAAAGCATTTCTCAAAAGAAATGAATAAATCTCGTAACATCTTTGACTTCAAAATATCAAATTATATACTAAGTTAGCATATTTGGGTAATTTTTTTATAAAAAAAAACACATATATGCATTATAGATACGATATAATGGTTTTTAAACAATTTCAAATAATCATTGGATAACAAATAAAAATAATAAATGAAATAATTAGCTAGATTTGGTAGATATATCAAAACATCGAGAATGAGATAAACTATTTAGCTCTTACACATATTCATATTATACAAACAATTTCAAAACAGTAGCTTAGAAAAGTGAACTCCTCACATATCAACAATATGTCCATCTTGATAACCTATAAATCACAGCACAATTAATAAACTTAGGCACTTAATTTGTACGCAAAATATAATATGGAAACACCTAACATGTTTACTTCTATATCACCAAAATTCAAACTAAAAAATAATGCTTTTTATCTATTTAAATAATGTCTCCAAATCAAGTCATCAACAACATTGATCTCTAGTAGTACTTTTCACTCAAATGCACTATCTTAAAGCCTAAAAAAAAATTAACTCGTGATATTTTTCATGTTTATGTTAAAACATTAGGATATCCTAAACTCTAAATTTCATATTAAAATTTATTGATATAGGTTTTCCCACACCATGTGACAAGTCTTCATTGATGTCAAAACCTTAAAAAAAAAAAATCTAAACACTTAGCCAATTAAAATGCCATACACCAAATTTGGGACTTCATCCCAAATTAAGGACAATAAAAAAAGCCTATGAAGGCCAAATAACACGATAATGCCTATTGAGGTCAATTTACATGATAAAATTTATTGAGGCTAGTTTACAAGACAAAATCCATGAAAGCTAAATGACATGATAAAGCCCATTGAAGCCAATTTACATTAGAACGCCCATGAAGGCTAATTACATGATAAAGCCTATTGATACCATTTTATATGATAAAACCCATTAAGACTACTTTACTTGATAAAGCTTATTGAGGTCAATTAACATGAAAAGATCCAAATATATGCTAATTAATATGAAAAGTCTATTGAGGCCGAATAACATGATAAAGCCCAATTGAGACTAATCTACATAAGATATCCATAAAGGCTAAGTTACTTGATAAAGCCCATTCAGACCAATTTACATGATGGAACCCATGAAAGCTAAATTACATTATAAAGCCTAATTAAAGCTAATCAACATTAGAGCTCCATAAATGCTAAGTTACATAATAAAGCCCATTGAGGTCAATTTACATGACAAAGCCCATGAAAGCTAAATTAAACGTAATTAAGTATGAAATTTCATCAACGATACATAAGCATATATAGCTCAATAAAGCTAAGTAAGCATGAAAAGCTCAATGAGGCCAATACACATGATACAACTCATAAAGTATAAACTGACTTGAAGTAATAATCAAATATGAAGAGTTCATAGGGCTAAATAGCAAGACAACGCCTAAGAGGCCTACATGCATCCCAAATCTAAACATCTAAAAGACATGAGTGGAAGATGGGAAAATAAAGATAAAATCTTGCAAGCACCAATGGGCTTTAAAGGAAAGGTAAATCAACCTCAAATGACCTTAAGTATGTGGCTATACACTTGTGAAATCATTGGTATGGATATGAAATATAAGTTTCGTTAGGAAATGAATATTTTTAGTTTGTATCTATTCAATCGTTAGTCGTAAAATCTTATTAGTATCTGATTCGAGTCATTATTTTCTTATCCAAATAAGAGAATTTTTATTCATACCCATATTTGATACGTTGCTCGTATGTTAAAACACAAGTATGAGTATAAAAAATAAAACCTATTAGAAAACTTACATTTTCTATACCCGTTCATCCATTACCCACAAATCCGACCCACCGATTTCCAACCTCTAGTTTTGTCTTTGTCCACTATAAAATTAGACTTAATTATAAAAAATATCACGTGGTTAACTTCATTTTCAGAAAATATCATGAGTTTTTTTTTTTTTTTTTGGAAAAGAATACCTTGTGGTTGGCTTAATTTTAAAAAAATGTCATAAGAGTTTTTTTTTGGTAAAAAATACCTTGTGTTATGTTAGTAAAAAATACCACGTCATAGTGATATGTTTTTATTAGTAAAAAATATTCTGTCATATATTTTTTTTAGTCAAATACAAGATATTTTTTGCAAACAGAAACATACTACAAAATATTTTTTATCACAAAAAAATCTTCAAAATATTTTTTAAAAATAAAATTAATCATAAAATGTTTTTTACAAAAAAAAGTCTTCAAAATATTTTTAAAAAATATAATCAATCACAAAATATTTTTTTAATTAAATATTAAAATTAACAAAAAAACATAGCCTTCACACCAAACAACAGGTATTAGGTAGTAGGTGCAAGGTACGACGTACGGGTAACAGAAACGGATATGGATCTCTTCACCATATCTCTTTCGTTTAATATTAATACAATTTTTTTCTCTTTCCGAACAAATGTTTCTTCATCTTCAATTAATTCTTAATCAGTGTCAAACCTCTCTTTCCTCTCTTTAATTATATATAAACGATTATCTTTATTTTAAGTTCAGTTAATTTAGTTTA
Organism: Bretschneidera sinensis; assembly: GCA_023935145.1. Lineage (NCBI taxonomy): Eukaryota > Viridiplantae > Streptophyta > Magnoliopsida > Brassicales > Akaniaceae > Bretschneidera > Bretschneidera sinensis. Next base: position 106,758,706 of record CM043697.1, on the reverse strand, counting down.
AAATAAGACTAAGAAGGTTGCAAGAAAGTGTCGGTGCATTTGGAAAAGGATTTTTTTTTTTTCCGAAACATGGCTGTTTAAAATTTATTTATTAAAATAAAATATTACAAATTATTAAAATATGGCTGTTTAAAATTTATTTATTAAAATAAAATATTTTTTTAATCAAATCATCAAACAAAAAAAAAGTAAATTACATCAATGGGTTTTAACATTATCTTTTTCTTTTGACCACACTTTTCTTTAAAAATAAAAATAAAAATAAAAACTTTAATAAACTATCTATGCATACAATTAAAATACAAGAGGTTAACTTCGTCCAAAATTAAAAACAAATAAAAAAAATTCGCATAATGATTAATAAAAACTTACTCAGAATTTTGTTTTTGGACAACTAACAAAACCCACCTAGAATAGAAATTGTAAGATCTAAAACTTCGCTCTTAGTCCATTGTCAAATGCTGATCAACCACTAGATTATTGATTATTGAGGATTTTGTGACGGTTATTGTTAGCCACTAAACCAAACATGCGTGAAAAAAAACAAACACATAGGAGCTTTCGTGTCGGTTAGGATAACTGGGAAAGGGGCCGTTCAAGGCGGTGGCAGGTTTACAGGCTGGACTTGACAGGCAAGCAGTAATGGTTCGCACTCCGATTCGGCGACGGCTCTTGCCGTTTTGTGCCACATCAGCAATTCCTTCGTTTGTTTAAAAAGGTTAAACACTACTTCTACACAAGTAGTTGGATTTAAAAGGTTGAGAGTAAGCTAGAGAGAGACAACAAAAACAAAGGAAAAATCCCACACGAAAAATGCTCTACAGGCTGGCCTCCTTAGTAATCTTCCAGAATACACAGAAAAAATTGAAGAAGCTGTATCCTACTCTTCAGTGAGAAGCGTGACCAACACTCTCCTCCAAAGAATAAATGCATCGTCCTTTTTAAAGTGTACCCTTGATCGTATTTCGATAAGCTTATTTATTTTTAGTCTCTGTTAATTTGTTACTAGTAAAATACGTATCTGTTTAAATTTTTGTTTTTAATTTTTAGTTTTATTTTTATTTTTTTATTAAAAATAATTATATTTCATGAATGTAAATTTTAACAAAGGAAATTTATAACATAGTCACCTTACATTTTACAGAAATTTATAACTTTAATTAAATTTATGATTTTAGTTTTGGTATCGATTATTAATTTTTAATAACTTATCATTTAGTTAAAAATTATAATTTATAATTAAAATGTAATTTAAATAATTTAAACAATATAAATTTGTAACGAGATAAAATTAAAAAAATATTATCTTAATTTTTTATTTAGTTTATATTTTAAATTAAATTAAAGGGAGATAAAAAGTTTAAAACCCAAATACCCTAAAGATCCCATATAAAGCACCAAACAACCCTCCTTTTCTCCGGAATCTCTTCTATCTTTACTTTTCCTTTTTTTCTTTTTTTGGGTTCTTCTTCATTCAACGCCTTCAACAATAAGGTAAATTGAAAAAAAATAAAAGAACTGGATAACACTATTTCTTCTTCTTCTGTATAACTTTTGTTTTTCTTTCTAATTATTGACAACCAAAAACTAAAAAAAATAAAATTTTCCCAGCCTTTTCTAGGATACCAAACACTCATTTCCTCCATTATTTTTCGTTAAAATCAAACAAAAGAACCGAAGATTTCTATTTTCATTTGATTCCTCAAAGATCGTTACTAAACTTGAGTGGAATCAGAAGGAAAAGAATTTTCCTTAAGAATTTTGTAGGAACCAAACACTCATCCAGATTTTCAACAAAGAGGTAAAATGGGTATGAGAAAAAAGAATTTCTCTGTTTTGAAGTTTTGCTTTTCAAATGAATTGATTATGTGGGTTTGAGAGATGGGTTTTGCTCTGTATCTAGTTTTTTTTGGAGAAACTATATCTTGAAATTTTAATTTTCTAATTTTCAAATTTGTTCTTTTTTTGGGAAATGCATGGAAATATTCGATTTTTTTTTTTTGTTCCAGTTTGATTTTGTGGGTGAATAATGTTACTTAGCTTGCTAAGATGGGCAACGAAGAAGTGAAAGAAGTCGTGCCAGACGTAGAACGGGTTTGAGATGAACAAGGGGTGTGGGACAAAATCTCTGTGATTAGGACTGGTTTTGTCCCACATTAGTCTAGATAAACAGTAAATCTTTCAAACCAAACACGGATATAAAAAAATTACAGTTATACCCTTACACTGTCAATTCTTAATGCTAGTGGCTTCTTAGTTCTTAGTTCTTACCGAGAGATATCATGCTGCCTGGCTTTTTCTTGACCTGATCCACGTTACCTAATCTCTAAAAAGATTGTTGGCTGGAGGGGCTTTATGTCAAATGTCGATGTGATTTTTACTACTGTTATAATAGGATGACTAATTGTTTTATCAATACTTGTGAATATAGGTTTAACTCGTTTATCATATTCAATCCATGCAGGTGTTGTCATATTCTTTTTACATGGATAATTCATGAAATAGTCAAGCGATATCCGTTTTATCACAGGTTAAAAAACATTGGCTTTTAAAATAAATTGAAGTTTCTCAGTTGAAATTGATGATTAAGAATGGTTTTATGATTATCATTAATTAAAATTGAAGCATTACTTTCCTTTTGACTCCAATTTGCAGCTATCACCAAGAACACTCTCTGAAGCTAAAGTCCACTTTGCAACATTACTTTCCTTTTGACTACCTTTTTTCATTCACCGAACAATCAATCAATTAGAGAGAGAGAGGTAACCCACCTTTTGTTTCTTTTCAGTTAAGTTCTGAACATGATTACTTTAATTGTTTTGAAAATCTTTTGTCATTTGCTAACTTGTACAGGACAAAGAGGATTTGTGCACATTAATTGGAGCGATATTTGTAGAGAAGGTTGGACATACGTACTTAAAAGGTGCTTGGATTAACTATTACACTTCTAAAGATTAGCACAAATATCATATTTTATCCATAGTATAGCTGACTCTAGTTTCATTTATTACTCTTTTCAGTTCAGAAGATAATTTGCTTATCATTTTTTTTTTCTTCAAGGTACAAGGTACAAATTAGGGGCTTCCACGCTTCTTGAGCTCAAGGAACTTAATAATACACATATAGTTTGTTTTGTTTTTTAATGATAGATTTCTTAAGTGATAGGATTACATGTTTGTAATGCCAACCTACTTTGTGCCTAATAATGTTTGCAAAAGAGACTAGACTGTTAATTAAAATAGATTAATTATGTGATATTATTGCTGAAGGTATAGTCTAAGTGGAAAATTTTTACCATCTAGGCAATACTGAAATTTCCTTAAATCAACAATCTTAAAAGAAAGAAAGCATAACACACTTTTCTTCATTTTTAATGAACATGATCATCATCTGTTTGTCTGTCAGTATATAGGTGTTGGTTTAAGCATCTAATTTCTTGTGTTATTTATGTTTATTTCCATATTTTAAATATTTAAGGATTCTACTTTTGTTTTGGGCAATAATGGAGATACATACTGAACTAGAGGATTTAAATCGTTTTATAATTTTTAAAAGATCTTTCTGTTCAGAATTTAACATGCTTTTTGCTGGTTTTATATCTTTTTGTTCAGAATGGTAAAGGCAGTGGCTGCTAGCCCCCGCGCAATGTGCAGTGCAAGGGCTGCATAACCCCTCTGTAGGGGCTGCAGCATTTTTTAAGTCTTTCTCTGTCTCTCTCTTCCATTTTGTTCTTCATTTCATCAATAATGTGGTGAAGTAAGACTTGTTAGTTTAAAGGAAACAAAAATAATCATAAACAAGAACTAAAATTTGGTAATACTAATACCAAGAATGATATCTGCACTTGCCTGACTTATTTTAAGTGAAGTAGCCAATACTCTAATCTTGTAATTATGTCTTGTCATGCCATTAATTGTCTAGTTAAGTGATTTTTTTTTTTTGGTTTAGGAAAGTCTATTACTTTGTATGTATATGTTGCTTATTATCTAGTTGCTTCCTTGGATGATGGTAGGCAATACGGATGATAATTGAATAACTGATCAATTAGGGGGTTGTTATTTTACTTACTGACAAATAAATTGTTTACAACTCTTTTTGTTTCCTTACTGTAAAATAAGTTGCTGCCACTTACAAGGAATGATTATTTTCTTTTGCTGCATATTTATCTTGATATTATTTTTGTATATCTTTTTTTCCCTTTCTTGTTAATGATCTGCACATTTCCATATCATTGTTGTCTTTAATGAATTGTGTGCATCTTTGATAAATGTTTTATTTTCATGCTAGCGTTTTGAAAAATGTGTGGACATATTGATTTGAAGGAGCTGCATGATATGATTTATGGAGCAAAGCTACATCGGATCGGATTAAAATAATTTTTGATGATGAGATTGATGGTTTGGATTCTATTCATATTTTAATTTTTTTAGTCTATGTTGTTAACACCTTCTAATCATCTAATACAAGGACTTAAAAATCTGAAATCAATTTTAATAATGGCCAAATGAAGTTTTCTAAGTGGGACTTTAAGCATGAACTTAGTAGTCGGATTATTACTCTGGTTGGCCAATAGTAATGTGGTCGAACATCTTGATCCTTATATAAGGAGATAAGTTGACATCTAATAGGTTTTCAATTGTCATTTGGATCCGGTTGGATTACATTGCATGATTGGGTAATTTAATTGTGCTTGTCTAGGGAAACTTATATTGCACATGTTCGCAAAGAAATTCACTTTTGATTAATATTTTACTAAATAGAAAAAGGACATACTAATCTTGTGTTCTGTTGAGATATTTCTTAATACATCAGTAAACTATATGTCCACATGTTCAAAGTAAGGCCGTGACCTTTTGTATGTTCAATTTTATCATATGATGAGCTTAATTTTATTTGGTTGTCTAGACAATATATTATTTTACTTTTCATTGCTTGTGTCATCATAGATTGGACATAACAAATATTCCACTTCCTACTTTTCATTCTGTGATATTACCACGGCGAAGAAAGGCTGGCTGCACGCAGATAGATCAACAATATTTTAATTTCTTCTGGTTTCTTATTTACTTTCTTTTCTCTGCATGTCATCATTTTTGTCTTTCCATTCATACACTTTCTTCGATATGGAGCCATCATGAAGTTTAGTGTTCCATTTGGCATACTTTATAGATGCCAACACTTTCATCATTGCATTTGATGTTTTTTTCAAATGGCATTTATAGACCATGCGCAATATACCAACATAAGCAACGGTAAATTCATAAAAGTAAAGGAATTTTGATTTGTGGAATATGTATAAACACGTTAAAACAATCTTAAGGTTGGTAAAAGTTGGATTTTTATTTTTTCCAATTTGAGAAGGATTTTATTTTTTAGACTATTTTTAATTGTCTTTGTTACACATGATGCTTGTTTGTTTTCATAGAGGCGGGTGTGTTGCATTCATCATACTCAAGTCATGGAAAACTGGAGGTATAATGTAGTTATTGAGAGATAATTACTCGTTGATGGAACATTCACATATGTTGCTGATTGGTGAATTCAGAGTAATGACAATATCAAGACAACTTCAAATTTTTGAGTGACTTTGTTAAGAAGTTTGTTGGTCAAATTTATCAAAAAAGAAGTTTGTTGGTCAAAACCTGTATGCGTGACCGAAAGATGTTACATATATGTTGTAACAACAAATCCAAAATGTGTAACATCTTTCGGCCATGCATATGAGTTTTCACCAAACGAATTTCTTAACAAAGTTGCTCAAAAAATTGAAGTTGTCTTGATATCTTTCGCTACACTTTGAATTCACTAATCTGACAACGTATGTGAATGTAACATCAACGAGTGATTCTTTCTATAACTACATTATCCCTTTTTTCCATGACTTAAGTATGATGAGTACAACACATTTACCTCCTTGAAAACAAACCTGAATCATGCGTATATAGCTAAAGATAGTCTCAAAAATAAAATCTTTTTCGAATTGGAAAAAACGAAAATTCATACAACGTGTTTATACACATACCACAAATCGTAATTCCTTTACGTTTATGAATTTATCATTGCTTATGTTGGTATATTGCGCATAATATATAAATACCACTTGAAAAAAATCATAAAATGCTATGGAGAGAGCGTTAGTATCTATGAAGTATGCCAATTGGAGCACTAAACATCGTGATGGCTTTATATTGAAGAAAATGTATGAATGGAAAGATAAAGACGATGAGATGGAGAGAGAAGAAAATAAATAAGAAATTAAAATATTGTTGTTTATGCGAGCTGTTTTCCATCACAGACGAGTTCTCTTTTTTCATGATGAGAGTATTTAAATTGCTAGAAATAGAAGGTGACTAATTTTCAAACTTTTATTCATGTAATTTATTTCATCAATGCATATTCGTTTTCAATTTTGAATATTCTTTTAATTGCAGTTGCTTTATGTTGAAGACGATACAAACTAGTATCTGTATACCTCTGCAGAAACTGCTTATAATAAGGTGACTAATTTTCAAACTTTTATTCATGCAAGTTATTTCATCAATGCATATTCATTTTCAATTTTGAAGGTTCTTTTAATTGCAGCTGCTTTCTATTGAAGACAATACAAACGAGTATTTGTATAGCTCTGCAGAAACTGCGTATAATGGTAAGCTCCTAGTCAATCCTCCAATGGAGTTATTCTTACATAAAATAGTAAGGAAGTCTTTCGCTGATAGCTTTTTCATTTACATAATTTGTTTTTCGATGGTTCGCACCAACATTCAGTGGAGTCTTAGAAGTGCTTTTCAAATAGCTCAAGTACAAGGAGTGTAGAGTTATGAGGTCCCATATTGAAATACTCTCAATATTACTTGCTAAAAATCAATTTGGCAATATAAGGGGTGTAGAGTTGTGTATATTATTATCAAATCTTTTAAAGATAACTTGTTTTGTTATCTTGAATGGCGATGATATTCATGCGATTTGATATTTAGGTTTATCCATAGATATTTGTCTTGGAAGGAGAGTTTTTGAAAGCTTTGGTATCTCTACTGTGCCTTAGAGAATGATTTATGCGGTTTATGATGTCAGTGGAGTCTTCAATGATCTAAAGTCCTTTTCTTTCTAGGAGGTGTATCTTTATTTTCTGTCAACTACACTCTGTCAACTACACTCTGTCAACTTGTGTAATTGTATAAATTCTGTTCGAATATTTTGGATGTGTTTTGCTGAAGAATATGTGTTTATTAGAATGGCTATTTATTATAGTTGGTGCCAAGTCTATTTCTGATGTCATAGTCCATGAGAAATTATTTTTGTTGTGCTGCACTCATTTTAGGTGGAACCATTGCTGGACAGCTTTTCCTTCATGTGTTGGTTGTGGGCTACATTGTTTATGGTTGTTGCTATGTTGCATTTCTTAGTGCACTTCTGAGTCTAAGATTGATGTCCCAGTAACTTATTTAGTTCTACCATGTTAATATAAGTACGATATCTATATGGATCTTTAAGTATATGAATTGAGCAAGTTCAGAGAAGAGGTAGCTTATGGCTGTGGAACTAAAGGAACAACCTTAGAAAATTTCTGGAGATGATATATTATAGTATTGTAATTTGTGGATGATTAGAAGTGCTTCTTGGTAGATTGGATAGTGCTGTTTACTCAAATGGGATTAAGGCGTTATATTGTCTGCTCTTGGAGTTCTTAAAGCAAAGATCCTTCTGCAGATTACTTGGGAGAACAGCAGAACTCTGAATTCTTTTGGAGAAAATCAGAGGCTGGATATGGGGTACAAATTGGGGTGAAGAAAGTTTTGTGTCTGGGTACGCTGATAACATATGGAGGGACTTTAGAATGTGTTGGCCTGAGTTGGCTTCCTTGCAGATATCAGGTAATAAGCTTGGTTGATGCATTAATTTATAGCTTGGAAACAGTCAAAATACAGGCAGATTAGGAGTTGGGATTTGGGATATGAAGATTGGTCCCTTTAGATTCTTTCAAGGATAAGAAGACAAGATGAAGGTTAGAACTTAATGAAGGGAGAGGCCGAGCTCTTAAAAGTTACCTAAAACTAGAATGTGAAATCTTGGAAATGAACTCCATACCTCTGCTTTCTTATAGCTCTCCGAGTAGGTGTAACCCATGTGGGGGGTATGGCCTTGCCCATACCGTCTGCTTTCAGAGGTTAGGTTTGGATGGAGTGTCTCAGGGTGTTGAGTGTGTCAGGGTGGTAACGTGTTACAGGAGGGTTAGAGCTGCTAACCATGCTTTGACGTGGTGAGGGTATGATCTGTCCGTTCCACGTGTATTATCATGCTGAGGAGACTCGACACATGTTGTCGCCCTGCAGGTGATATCCTGGCCCGAGTGGGGGTTTATTGGGCCAGAGGGTTATGGGCTTCATCAGCGGGCCGCTTCTTATTGGGTCGGAGTATTTTGGGCCACATCACAGGCCCTCCACTTCCTCAGGTACTTGTGCCTTGAGGAAGTAAAACGCGATGTTGGTGCTGTGGCCGAGCGTTTATACTTTAAAAGATTTGGGAGGTTGGCAGCTAGCGACTTGGAGATTCTTGGTCGAGCGTAAGCAGCTCATATGCTAGGCCTCGGACTTGGAGATGCTTGGCCGAGTGTTATGACAAGCAGCTCATACGCTCGGCTCTGGAGATGCCTAGCCGAGGGTGTGACAAGCAGCTCATACACTCGGCCCTGGAGAGGCATGGCTGACGCTCGGCCCTGGAGATGCTTGGCCGAGGGTATGATAAGCAGCTTATACGCTCGTCCCTAGAGATGCAGGTCGATGCTTGGCCCTGGAGATGCTTGGCCGAGGGTATAACAAGCAGCTTATACGCTCGGCCTTGGAGATGCTTGGCCGAGGGTATGACAAGCAGCTCATACGCTCGGCCTTAGAGATGCTTAGCCGAGCGTTTGACAATCAACTCAAACGCTCGGGCTTGGAGAAGCTTGGCCGGGCGTTTGACAAGCAGCTCAAACGCGCGGACTTGGAGAAACTTGGCCGAGCGTTTGACAAGCAGCTCAAACGCTTGGATTTGGGTGTGCGCGCGATTGCTTGGCCATGCGCACTATTGCACACTGATGTTCGGTCTGTGTGCACTAGTGTGCACTGATGCTGGGACGAGGCCGAGCGTATGGGCTCATATATCATTGCTCGGCCTTAGGTGTGTGCGCGATTGCTTGGCCTGTGGCACTATTGCGCACTGATGCTCGGCTTGTGTGCACTAGTGTGCACTGATGCTGGGACGAGACCGAGCGTATGAGCTCATATATCGTTGCTCGGCCTTGGGTGTGCGTGCGATTGTTTTGCTGTGCGCACTATTGCTCGGCCTGTGTGCACTAGTGCGCACTGAAGCTCGACATTGTCCGAGGGTTTGCACACATATGCCTTCTCTCGTCAAACGCTCGGACTTGGGTTTGCTTGACTTAGTTTGGCCATGCGCACTGAAGCTCGGCCTGTGTGCACTAGTGTGCACTAAAGTTCGGCCTTGTTCGAGGGTTTGCACATATATGCCTTCTCTTGTCAAACGCTCGGACTTGGGTGTGCGCGGCTTAGTTTGGCTGTGCGCGGCTTAGTTTGGCCGTGCGCGCTGAAGCTAGGCCAGTGTGCACAACCGTGCACTGAAGCTGGGACGAGGCCGAGCGTATGAGCTCATATATCATTGCTCGGCCTTGTGTGTGTACGCGATTGCTTGGCCGTGCGCACTATTGCGCACTGAAGCTCGGCCTGTGCGCACTAGTGTGCACTGAAGCTCAGCCTTGTCCGAGGGTTTGCACACATATGCCTTCTCTTGTCAAACGCACGGACTTGGGTGTGCGCGACTTAGTTTGGCTGTGCGCACTGAAGCTCGGCCAGTGTGCACTAAAGCTGGGACAAGGCCGAGCGTATGAGCTCATATATCATTGCTCGGCCTTGTGTGCGCGTGATTGCTTGGCCGTGCGCACTATTGCGCACTGATGCTCGGCCTGTGTGCACTAGTGTGCATTGAAGCTCGGCCTTGTCCGAGGGTTTGTACACATATGCCTTCTCTTGTCAAACGCTCGGACTTGGGTGTGCGCGCGATTGCTTGGCCGTGCGCACTATTGCGCACTGAAGCTCGGCCTGTGTGCACTAGTGTGCACTGAAGCTCGGCCTTGTCCGAGGGTTTGTACACATATGCCTTCTCTTGTCAAACACTCGGACTTGGGTTTGTGCGACTTAGTTTGGCCGTGCGCATTGTTGCGCACTGAAGCTCAACTTATGTGCACTAGTGTGCACTGAAGCTCAGCTTTGTCTGAGGGTTTGTACACATATGCCTTCTCTTGTCAAACGCTCGGACTTGGGTGTGCGCGGCTTAGTTTGGCCGTGCGCACTGTTGCGCACTGAAGCTCGGCCCGTGTGCACAAGCGTGCACTGAAGTTGGGACGAGGCCAAGTGTATGAGCTTATATATCGTTGCTCGGCCTTGTGTGTGCGCGCGATTGCTTGGCCGTGCGCACTATTGCGCACTGAAGCTCGGCCTGTGCGCACTAGTGTGCACTGAAGCTGGGATGAGGCCGAGCGTATGTGCTCATATATCATTGCTTGGCCTTAAGTGTGTGCGCGATTGCTTGGCTGTGCGCACTATTGCGCACTGAAGCTCGGCTTGTACGCATTAGTGTGCACTGAAGCTCGGCTTGTACGCGTTAGTGTGCACTGAAGCTCGGTCTTGTCTGAGGGTTTGCACACATATGCCTTCTCTTGTCAAACGCTCGGACTTGGGTGTGAGCGACTTAGTTTGGCCGTGCACACTGAAGCTGGGATGAGGCCAAGCGTATGAACTCATATATCATTGCTTGGCCTTGTGTGTGCGCGCACGATTGCTTGGCCGTGCGCACTATTGCGCACTGATGCTCGGCCTGTGTGCACTGAAGCTCGTCCTTTTCCGAGTGTTTGCACACATATGCCTTCTCTTGTCAAACGCTCGGACTTGGGTGTGCGCGCGATTGCTTGGCCGTGCGCATTATTGCGCACTGATGCTCAGCCTGTGTGCATTTGGCAACAGCTCGGACAGGAGCATGTGCACTATGGTGTTCGGCCCTGTGCACTTAGAAACCGCTCGGACAGGGGCTTGTGCACTACGACGCTCGGCCGTGTGCACTTAGCAACCGCTCGGACAAGTGCATGTGCACTACGGCGCTCGACCGTGTGCACTTAGCAATCGCTCGGACAAGGGCATGTGCACTGCGACGCTCTACCGTGTGCACTTAGCAACTGCTCGGACAGGGGCATGTGCACTACGGCGCTCGACCTTGTGCACTTAGCAACCGCTCGGACAGGGGCATGTGCACTACGGTGCTCGACCGTGTGCACTTGAAACTCTGAAGTGTGCTACGTGGTGTCGGACGGCTTGGCATCGCAACAGATGAGTTCTTTAGACTTCTTCGCTTCTACTGTTCAGCGAGAGATGGTGATTTCCCACGGACGGCGCCAATCTGTTGATGCAAAAAATCGTTGTTGCTGCTGACGTGGCCTGCATGCGGACGCGGCCTCGGTGTTGACGTGGCCTGCACAAGTAACAGTGGTGAACTAAAGACCCTCGGAAGGAGGGGAGGGGGAGACCTCCGAGGGCACTCCGATGATAAAGTTAGAACTTAATGAAGGGAGAGGCCGAGCACTTAAAGTAAATCGAGTGCCTAAAACTGGATTGTGAAATCTTGGAAATGAACTCCATACCTCTGCCTCTATAGCTCTTCGAGTAGGTGAAACCCATGTGGGGGGTATGGCCTTGCCCATACTGTCTGTTTTCAGAGGTTAGGTTTGGATGGAGTGTCTCAGGGCGTTGAGTGTGTCAGGGTGGTAACGTGTTACAGGAGGGTTAGAGCTGCTAACCATGCTTTGACATGGCGAGTGTATGATCTATCCGTTCCATGTGTGTATTATCATGCCGAGGAGACTCGACACGTGTCGTCGCCCTGTGGTGTTATCTTGGCCTGAGTGGGGGTTTATTGGGCCGGAGGGTTATGGGCTTCATCAGCAGGCCGCTTCTTATTGGGCCGGAGTATTTTGGGCCACATCAATATATATATATATATATATATATATATATATATATATATATATATATATATATGTTGCCTGCTTTGGAGCATTTTTAAGGACATTTCCCTTGCTAGAGGTTTTTACTGTTTAAAAACTCGTGTCATTTATCTAGTTGATTTGACTTGGATGTTGAAGATTTTAGGAATCATGCTGCTATCTCTTCTGTTCCAATCATCATTGATGAACTAGAAAAACTGAAATATGATGCAAACTTGTACTATATTGACATCTTGATGAAATAATCACACCTTCAGGTTGTGGTTGTGTTTGATTAGATCCTTGTTTGCATTGTGGAAATCTGTTTTTGACTTCTTGGGAAGTCCTCGTGTTGCACCCCTCCCCTTCAATTAAAAAAAAAGTTTTTTCTGCAGAATTGATTTTTAACAATGAAACGACATTTATAGCTAGGCAACGAGGAGAGATCTTTGAAAGAATTATTGAGGTAAAAAACATGAAGTATCTTGATTTTATACTTGTCCCTTCAGAGTAGATATAGTTCGAGCTGATATTTGTCTCAAAAAATTAGTCCGAAGGATGGAGGGGTGGTTGTCTCAAAATTTTCAGGTGAACCAACGGCGAGGGGATACTGAAAATGAATGTCGATGGTGCAGTCTTTGCGAACAAAGCTTTAATGGGAACAGATGCTGCTGTTATTCGTGATGATTGAGGCGAGGTGTTAGCGTCTATGGCTGCTACGTTTCCTATGCTTCAGTCTGCGATGGTGGAGACTAACGCACTGCTAGAGGCGCTGCAATTCGCCAAGTCTCCATTAGATTCTTTAGCTTCCTATGGCAATTCGATAGCTGAATGTAAGAGTGTGATGACTACTTTTCATACTTGCTTGTCACCATGTTAGGAGAGGAGCTAATAGAGTAGCTCATGAACTTGCTAGATTACTTGTAGTTTTGATGTTCCTATGTATTGGATGGAGAAGGTGCTTGATTGTATTTGGCCCTCATGAGGATATTTTTGTCAGTCTTGTTTGGATTGTTTTGTCATAAAAAAAATTCTATTTCTGACCCTTCTTGGACAAACCTTTTATTTTATATTACTGAATACATTTTTTTTTTGGTCGATTTCAGCAAAATCTGAGTTAATTTGATTACACTACTCATGATTCAGTGGTTGCAACTCATGGCACAAATTTTTTTATCCTAACTGATGGCCCAATCTTTGTAGTTTCAATGATTTCAGACCCATTTGTTTGATTGAAAGCATGTACAAAGATCCTTACAAAGACACTGACGAACAGGTTGTGTTGCCATGCTTTATGTGGTGGGACCAAATCAATTTGCTTCCATTAGAAGTCATCAAATGAGTGAGGACCCCGTCAAGGGATCCACTCTTCAACTTGGCTTTGGAAGGGCTATCCTTACTAATTCACAAAGTGGTTTCAATTGGTTTATTTGAAGGCATTTCTGTTGGCAACAACAATTTACAGATTTCACACCTCCGGTTTGTCACCGATATTCTTATTTTTTGTCGTCCTCAATTTAAAGTATACAAGCGGTAAAGAGAATTCTTCGGTGTTTTGAAATTTCATCAAGGTTGCGTATTAATTTTGCGGAGAGTTGTCTTTGCTAGTATCAGCTTGGAGCTAGAATCAAATTGTCAAAGAATAGGAAAATAAGATTAGATGTAAAAAAGACAAGCTTGCTCTCACTTATTTGGGCATGCCTCTTGGTGCCAATCTGAGATTAAAATCTACCTGGCAATAATACTTGAAAAAATGTCAGGGAAAAGTTTGGAGGCAAGTTGGCTTTAACCAAAGCCTCTTTAAATCGCTTACCCTTGTATTACATGTCAGTTTTTAAGCTCCCAATTGAAATGGCAAACGAATTAGAGTGCATTCAAAGATCTTTACGCCACATTTGGTGCTATGGGTATGCTCATCTTTACCAAGTACATGCATTTAGGCATTGATACACCAATGACAAGGGGCATGGCGAAATGATAGACCACACAATTGATTATTGATTATGAACAAATAGCCATTGGCCTCGAAACAAAATTGCTTTTTAGGAAGCAATAAATTACATTGCACTAAACCTCATGGTCATAGCTCATATAGCACAAGAGAGCACTCTTTAATGTCATTGAGGCGTGTATCCACGTAGGACTGATCGTAAAATTAATAGACAAAGGTTTGACATATTTTTTACATATATTTTTATGCTTAATCGATGTGAAAAGCAAAACTAAAATGTAAATTAATATTTTTTTAAAATTTAAAATTAAATTGACTAAACTGTAAAATTTCAAAAATAAATTTATATTTTAAAAAAAAATTCTTTCCTTAGACGTGGAACATTATCCCTTCATAAAACATCGTCTATTGCCGAAAGAATTCATTCCTTTATTTTGCAGGTTAGGAAACAGTGACATAACCTGCTCCCATTGAAAGTTCAGATACAATGCATTCTTGACGCGATCTGATTGGCCAAACACACTGAAATGACTAGAAACCCCACACCTGACTTTGACAGACGCGAGATCCGATTCGTTGATGACCTTCGGGAATGGGTGACCAAACCAACCCCTTTGTCCCTCAGTCACACCAACACACGTCTCACTTTCTGACCCCCAAATTTCTTGAAGCAAATCCAGATTTTCCCATTCATAGGTGTCCTACTGTAATAACATCCATAGTTATAGTCTTTTTTTCTTTCCAAATTTAGTTTGTAAATTTCTTTTTCCCCGAAAATAGGAAGCTAAGTGATAATGATTGTGATACAAAAGAGTACAAAGGTAACAGACGGCATGGGCTTGTGTATGGATGATTTATCAGGATAACAAAAATGTCGTGGCGCAGATGCTGACATTACCTTGAAAAACGAGATTTAAGGATAACTGTTTCTCTCTCTTCTCTTTAGCTTCGTTGAATTTTTGTGTGTATATATAGTTAAATACTCAATATACATGGCAACAGCTTCTCTGATTCACGCTCATTGTGGTTATTCTCCGAGATTTAGTTCTAATAACAACTATAGTTCCAGAAACGGAGCGTATGGACCTGCTGGTTCCTCATTTCCATCGTCTTCGTGTTCGTGTAGCTCTTCGCAGAGTTTGAATTTCTCTTCTGGTAATTTAATTTCTTCCCTTTTGTTTTGTTTGCCTCATCCTAATTTTTTCGTTGCTTGGATTTATGTTTTTTAATTGTTTATTATTTTGTTTTAAAAGAATAAATTTTTTTTTTAATAGTTGTGTGTGTAGATAAGAAAAATCGGAGAATGAATTTGATTAGGGAGCTTTGGATTTAGGAAAGTCAATTTGGAACGATTGCTTAGTTAAAATGAGATGACAAAGCTATCGGAGATAGTTGGTTTAATCCCTCAAGTTTTTTGTTTAGAGTGAGTGCCCTTGTAAATAATGATCTTTTAGGTATGGTGGATTTCTTATAATGTAAATAGCTTTGACTTTCAGCTGCACTCTCTTTGTGCCTTTATTAATAAAGATTCTTACTCATATATATATAAAAGGAATAACAAGACCTGAAAACTTTCAAGGGAAAGGAGATTATTGGTATATTGGAGTTTAGGTGATTTATTACGTTATATTATCACTTGCTTAAGATTATGTTTTGAAAACCATTGGTGAGATGGGGAGAAGGGAGGGGCTGTGCGGAGTGTGATTTTGCTTAGAAGTTAACATTTTCGGTTCCAAGCATATTTTTGGAAGAAAAGTAAAGTGATATAACAGACAAGAAAAAGTGTGCACAGTTTTTTTTTTTTTAATTTTTTAATTTTTCATTAATAAATCATGAACTTAGAGCTTTATAATCATCTTGAATGTTATATATGCTTGACTTTATCTCTTGCTTGCCTAGAAAAAGGATGTGTTTTCATTGCTGTGTATCGTGTTATTCTCTGGGTGTGTGCTTTGCATGTGTTTTAGGCTTTTAGCCAGTGAATATGTTCTGATTTTCTGTTGAATCGTTCTTCTTTTCCCTTTGACTTGAGCCTCGGATAGGGATAAATAACAACTGGAATAATCAAGGCCTTAGAGCTCAAGCAATGAGTGCTACGACTCGGGGAAATTTTGCTTACTCCAAGGGCATTGTAAATGGGAAAAATGAACCTGATCATCTTCTTGTTCTTGTTCATGGCATCTTGGCCAGGTACGATCAGCATTTCACATAGCATTTATCAGGTATATGCCCAGCTTATGGAATAAGGATAGGTGAAAACTAAAGGATTGAATTATGTGATTAATGACCAGTTGCATGTTTTATTAATAAGCCCCCATTTGGTTTGTAAAATGGAATGGTATAGGATTAATGCTCTAAAAATGAAATAGGGGATTAATATTTCATCTCCTCAATCCCCTCAAGCTTCATATTTAGAGTATTAATATTATTCCATTTCTTGTGCAAACCAAATGGGGGCTAATGGTGTAAGTGATGGAATTTACTGGACACTTTTTAATGCAGCCCAAGTGACTGGACATATGTAGAGGCAGAGTTGAAAAGGCGTCTCGGAAGAAAGTTTATAATTTATGGTATGTTCATCTCCTTCATGTGCAGTTTTCTTAATCAATTGGTTGATATATAAAAACAATATTCTTAAAAACTTATCCTGGATTGATGATAAAATAGGGGGTATGTGATCCACATATGGTGGAAACTTCAAATTGGAGCAATAATGACACTACCAGGTCTGACAGGGGATGGGAAGGATCTGAAAAAACTTCACATGCTTTAACTAAATACTATTTTTTATGTGGGGCTTTCACTAAAGACTTGGTTCTTTATGTTTCCATTTTAAAGGTTGTAATTGTATTAACAACGCAGAATAGTTTGACCAAGTGCTCAACATGATGATAATATATATTCTGTGCATCGTATGAACTTCTCCTTTAGTTTGACTTGTGCATGCATGAATTTGATGTAATCTTTCATTGTAAAGTATTTGGTATTTTCCTATAAGTGCAGCAAGTTCGTGTAACACCTACACTAAAACCTTTGCTGGTATTGATGGAGCTGGAAAGCGACTGGCAGATGAGGTAAGTTTTGCAGTCCATGTGAATGTATGCAATTGTGGCTTGCTGGAGTGACCTAATTGTGCTGCATATTCAATGATTTTTTCTTTTCTAATGGGGAAAAAGAACAGGTTATGCAAGTTGTACAGAAGACGGAGAGCCTAAAAAGGATCTCCTTTTTAGCCCATTCTCTTGGTGGTTTGTTTGCAAGATATGCAATTTCTGCTCTTTACTCACCAAATTCCTTAGATAGTAGCCAAGCTGATGATCATGCTGATTCTACCATGGCAAATTCACAAACAGAATGCTCTTTGAGACGAGGTACGATTGCTGGACTGGAGCCAATCAATTTTATTACCTTGGCAACTCCACATCTTGGGGTGAGAGGGAGAAAACAGGTTTGTCCTGGAGAGTATTGGCTTTCATGTTCATTTAATACTATGTGGCAATCATCCTATTCATGCCAATCTGGCTCCATATTTACTCCTTTTTCTCATGTTATTTGAGTATTCCACAATGACATACTTGTATGTCCTCATTCTATCGCTTAAAAAAGTTTTCAGATGAAGAATTTAAATGTTATCACATTAATTTTGTTACTAAAATAGTTTATCTACTTTGTTGGCAGTTTGACCTAATTATGTTCAAGTTGATTTATATTCAGCCATTACAGTAGTTACAATTCAAAATCAGCCGAGCTGAACTAATTTGTTGCTAAAACATTCAGTTGTCTTGCAATATTCAGTTATTCCTGGATTATATTCTGCTTCTTGAATCTCACTGAGTTATTAAGTATCATTGCTGGTGACTATCAATTGGACTACCACCAGCTGAAATTTTCTTGGTTCCACAATTGATCTTTTGTAGTTGTTTTTCAGCTTCCTTTTCTCTTGGGAGTTTCCATTTTAGAGAAACTCGCTGCACCAATAGCTCCTTTTTTTGTTGGCCGAACTGGTAGTCAACTGTTCCTTACTGATGGTAAACCCGACAAACCACCTCTTCTTTTGAGAATGACATCTGATTGTGAAGATGGGAAATTTTTGTAAGTAAGATTTATAGCAAATGGAGCCAATATCTTATTTTCCCAGTTACTAACGTGGTTTTAATACCTTTTTTCCCTTTTTGTAGATCTGCACTGGGTGCATTTAGATGCCGCATTGTTTATGCAAATGTATCTTATGATCGTATCCTGTGCACGTTATTGTTTTTCAAGTACAATCAACTGAGCATGTTCAATTTTTGTTTATTAATCCTTGTTTCCTCCACCTTGGCATCTTTGACATCAAAAAGATATGGTTGGTTGGCGCACATCTTCAATAAGGAGGGAGGCACAACTTGTTAAGGTGAGGCTAATGAGGGTCCTTATATGAAGTTTTGAAGTACGAGGTTAATGAGAAATTGATATTGTTGAAATATATAATTCTCTCCTTCTAGCCAACACACTAAGATTCTACATCCAAGATCTTTTGTGCTCTGTCTCACTCATTACCAAATCTTTTATTTTTATTTTCCTTGCATTGCATATATAGTTAAGAGTATCTAATCATTATGATCTTGTGGATAGCATGTGAGTGTTCTTAACCTCACACCAGTTTTTGATTAGATGGAATCATGGAACTTAAGCTTGTTACCAATTTTCAGCTGAGTCATTTGATAATCTTTGGAGTTGTTTGCATTACTTGGAATTCGTAGATAGCATAAAGTTTCTGTTATAGCCATGACAACCATTGTGCTTGTACCACATATATAGGAATTTGTAGCATTGGTAGGAGGTACATGCAGAGGCATAAAAGAGACATTATATTATAAACTTTGACTCCAGCAACTCGCCCCAAGTAGAACGATATCCGTGGCACTTGGTAGTTGGGAATTAATTGAACTGGAATTAAGGTGGTAAGTTTGAACTTTCACTGGAACGGTCTATGAAAACTATGTTGTTTCTTGGGTAATGGTACTTTAATTGTATACACACTGACAAAGCTTTCCAAGGTAAAAACTGCAGCAGCTAAATTAGAGAATGAAAGTTGTTGAAAAATTAAGTGTCGTCAAGAATGTGTCCTCTTTTCGGCCTCCTTAGTGAGATTCTTATGTTCTGGTCTTCATTATTTATTTTAGATCCTTGTACAGGGTTCTAGTTTTTGTGATTTGGGTTTATCCCTTTTCTGTGTAACACCCCAACACATAAAACATGTGGTTTTACCAAAAATATGAAAATAAAGAATGCATCCTCATGTTCATGCATCCTTCTAACATTTTGTACATAATTTTCAGCCCCCAAGACGATCTTTGGATGGTTACAAGCATGTTGTAGATGTGGAGTATTGTCCACCAGTTTCCTCTGATGGCCCCCATTTTCCTCTGGAAGCAGTTAAAGCAAAGGAGGCTGCACAAAATGCACCTAGTATACAAAATACAGTGGAATATCATGAAATTATGGAAGGTGATTATCACTGCCGGCAGAAGCATGTGATGTCTAAATTATTCAAATAAACTAGCCTCACTGTCCCTTGAGAGAGTGATGACCATTTCTGTTTGTTTACAGAGGAAATGATTTGTGGCTTACAGAAGTTAGGATGGAAAAAAGTGGATGTCAGCTTTCATTCAGCTTTCTGGCCTTACTTAGCCCATAACAATATACATGTATGGACTCTATATCCATTTTCCTGTTTTGAAATATTTGCTCCTTTGTGATTCTTTATTATGATTTTCCTTCTACATTCAGGTGAAAAATGAATGGTTTCACAACGCTGGTGCCGGAGTGGTTGCTCATGTTGCAGACAGCCTAAAGCAAGAAGAATCCTCATTGTTCATCGCTGCTAGCTTGTAGCCATTGTGTTTGTAAGGTGTGCTTAGAGCTGAAACATGTTGTTAAATTAATGCAAAAGTTAAGACAATTTTTTTTTTTTTTAAAAAAGAATATCACTTGTATAAATTTTCTTCACCTTGGTCATCACGTGATGGGTTTATAGTGAATAGTAGGTTTGCCTCACCTTTTCGTGGACTCTTCTGCTTGCTTGTGTCAAATCCTTTTTCTTACTTTTGCCAGTATTGAGTCATTCGATTAACTTAAAGTTACAATATATGTCACGAATCTCAGAGAAAATATTTTTCTTTTAATTATAATTTTGTATTATGGGAAAAATTTGTAATTTTATAATATGTGATACATTTGTATTAAAAATAGAGTTTCTTTATTTACAGTGTTAACTTAGGATTAAGATTCTTAAAGATCGGATCTCTGTATTACTTTTCAATTAACTTTGAATAAATAACTTAATTCGTGATGTATTCACGATCAGAATCGATAGAAACAACTATTCTTACAAAACAAATAGATGATGTGAAACAAACAAAAAGATTATAAAAAAGAAGCTGGCAAGTGAGGGGAGAAAAGGTCACCACAATCAAGGAGAGAGAAAGCCATTATTAGTCAAAGAGAGAGAAGCTGGCAAGTGAGAAAAAATCGATCACCAACGGTGGTGAGGTGAGAAAATGCGCTGGTGAGGGAAGTTAAGAACGTTAATATTGGAGAAAGAGATACAAAGACATATGGGTGGAAAGTTCTTGGGACGTTCAATTGTTTCATTTTGGGTTATAGATGTTCTAATACCAATATATTATAAATATTAATTAAAGAAAAAACCAATCAAAAGCTCACTGCTTAGTTATCAAGAATAAATTGTAACTTAGTAACTAAATATAAAATAATGGACTACGATGAAGAAAAAACACTAAAAATTTAAAAAGACTCAACTTATATTAGTAATAAAAAGTGAATTTTAGCCAAAAACAAGAAAGAAAACCCAACATAAAACCCAAGTTGATTTATCTTTTCCTTTTCTCAAGTTTATTTATATATTTTTTTATAAATTAAGTGCTATTCTACACAAACAAAGACTTGTTAAACCAATCTTAATGTTTTCAGCGTTATAAATATGTTGATAATATTAACATTGTTAGGATATTCATATGTGAGTTATCTCACATAAAAATAACAATAAAAAATTAACTTTGATTTATATTGATATCCATCCATTTATATTAAACTTGTGTTAATGTGATTTCAGACATTACTATGTTATATTATATATAGCAACTCGAATTAACATTCATATCCATACCGCATTTCATAAGACACCATGTTCCAGGTAACTTTGTTATAGACTGGTATAAATGTAGTCAAACGATTAACTTCCAAAAACCTTCCGTCTTCTTTAGAAATAATGGCCAAGGCCGTGAAAAGGCTCTTGTGCAACAGATTTTGCATGTGCACATGATGGTGAGGCATGACAAATAATATTTGGGTAAGAAAGGGATAAATTTAGAGGGCAAACGGATCGGGTCAATTGGATTTGGATCGGATTGGGTTCAGATCATGTTGAGTCTCAGGTCATTCGGATTGCGAGTCATTTCGGATCGGGTTAGGTTAGATTTGGATCATGTCAATCTCGGGTTGGGTTTTGGGTCATTTCGAGCTTGGATCGTATCGGATCTCGTGTCATGTTGGATTGACAAAATAGATATTTATACTTAATTAAAAAATATTTTATTTGCATATAATAGAACTAAACGAGTTACATTGTCAAATACTTGAAAATTAATTAGTAATAAATCAATATTTAATTTTTTTAATGTAATATGTAATGTTGTGATTTTTTATCCCAAAATTTAGTCTTACATGATTGATATTTAGTCCATAAAGTTATTTTCACTAGCAATGTCTTATACCAAATTTTGGAGATTAAATTTCATATAATTACTTCATTCCATTATATTTTTTCAGGACAATTAAAAATAAATTTTATTGTGACTTGAAGAACAATGAAAAATTTATTATTCTTCTCGATTTTTTATTTGAAATTAATGAGATTACTCATATTAATAGAATGTTGAACCATGCATATAAATACATGTAAATCAATAATTAATTAATTGTTATATAATTTATTTTATTTGACAACTAGTAAATTAACTATTATTCCAATTTTAGAAAAAAAAATTGTTTTTATATAAAAAATATATTTTGAAGTAATTTTGGATCGGGTCGTTTCGGGTTATTCGAGTTCGGGTCGAGTTCAAATTATATTATTTTAATGTATTTTCGGGTCAGATCTGATATGAACCGAGTCAGGTCATGTTTTTGGGTCGTGTCAGATTTTACAACCTCTGGAGTTTAAGAGTATTAAGGAAAGGGTGTGGGCGAAACTATAAGGGTGAAAAAACTATTATAAAGGCTAAGAAAGAGATTCAGATAAAAAAGACGCTCTCCAAAACCCTAGTAATGGCTCCACAATCCCTAGTGATGATCCCCCTGGATATTCTGTTGAAGAGACTGACCAACTCCAGCGGAGCACTAATAAGCCTAAAGATCGTGTCTTTTATCGAGAAAAACTGAGTGACCCTTCCTCAGTTTGGAATCAAGAGATCTCTGAAGCCCTAGCTTCCAGCCTCCTTGAGAATTCCAATGAGGAAGAAGAAGATGACTCGATTCTTCACTTTGCTTTGTCTAAGGAGGATAAAATGAGATTGCGGCTCCCTTGAGCCAAGGCTGTAATAGTGAAAGTTCTTGGCAGATCTGTGGGTTTTGTCTACTTGAAAGGTAGGGGTATGTTTGTATAACAGTTTTCGAAAATGAAAATTGAAACAGTTTTATGATGTTTTCTGAAGAAAACATGTTTGGATAACTGTTTCCAAAACAGAAAACAGTGAAATGTTGTTTGTATAATTGGATAATCTTATTTTGAAAACTATTTTGATACACATTGTAATTATTTTTAGTTTTGAGTTTAAATTTAAAATTTATATTAATTTTATTTTCTATATTTACTAAATACTTAAAAATAATTAATATTATTTTATTTTCAAAATTTTAATATTTTTTATATACCATGGAGGAACAATAAAACAGAGAAGTGAACACTGATTTTAAGTTTTCATAAAACAGTTTTTGAAAATTGTTTACCAAACATGGAAAGGATTTTTTGAAAATTGATTTTAGTTTTTGAAAACTGAAAACAATTTTCAAAAAATCATTTCCAAGCATGCCTTGGGTTTCGACAGCACAAGCAGTTGAAGTTGAACTACTTAGTCGATCAGGTATACAACAAAAAAACATTTTTTGGTTTTATAAGCAAACGAGTTGGTGGTAGAGAACATCTTGATTTTCTGTCAAAGACCTTACTAATTATTTGCAATATAAAAGGATGAGAGAAATGAAGGAGGGTGAGGCCTATACCTTGATTAATTATTTTAAGAAAAGAAAGAAAGAGAATTCATCTCCAACTTTATATTTGAATTGACCCAAAAATGGTTGTGATTATTCTTTGTTTGATGATGTGGTTTGTTTTGATACTGCATATCATACTAAAAAAATAATTAAAATACAATTCAATAATACAATTTATATAATTTAAAAAAAAATGGTCTCTAGAATACTGAAATAAATCTAGAGTAATTGTAATGGTAAAATAATATTTTAAAATTGCAATAAAAGAAAAAGAAATATGGCTATAAGACCAATGTAATGATTTGTTGATAGAAGAGTTTGGTAAAGCTGCATACTTTCTATTTATAAATAGTTTTTTTTTTTGGAGAAAACAATTTATAATAATAATTGAAATGAAGAGCAAAATTTGAATAGGTATTTTTGTTATGAGATAAGAGCATATTAATTTTAAACTTGTAATTTTTTCAGTTGTAGATTGAGGTTAATATGGAGAAGATAACCTGATATGTATTTTAATTTAATTTAAATATATTTATTTCATATAAGATAATGTATGTTGTTTTTTCATTGAGAATTAAGATGCACCTAGTTTTGAACGTATATGAAGTTTTTGTATATAATTATTATTAGTTTAAATATATTTAAGTTAAGATAAATTATATTATTTGAATTTGAAATTAAAATTAAAATTATATATATTTTAAAATATTAAATTAAGTTATAATAATAAATATAAGATAAAATTAGTGTCTATGTCATCATCCATGTTTTAAAATTATATTTTATATCTACTCATTATAATAAAAAAATTATTTTTAATATTAAGTATATCTTATTCCATCTTAAAAATATTACGTTTTTATCTGTTATTTTGATCTATATCTATTAGTCTTTTTATGTCCCTATTATATTCAAATTTTGTATATTTTAATATCAAACTTATCTTACTTCATCTAAACAATAGGTTTATCAATATCCATTAGACTTTTTATCTCCTCATTATATTCAAATTTTGTATATTTAAATATTCAAACTCATAACTTATTTCATTTTAAAATTTATTTTTTTTATTATTATTAGCCTTTTTCCCCTCATTATATTCAGAGCATTTATTTATCTACATCTCTTAGTTTTTTTATTTATTTATTTCTTCATTATATTCAAATTTTGTATATTTCAATATATATTTATCTTACATAATCTCAATAGTCCTACATTTTTATTTTAAAAGTTTGTCTATATCTATTATTTTTTATTTTCTCATTATATTCATATTTTGTATATTTAGATATTCAAACTTATCTTATTTCATTTTAAATATGTTACTATTTAAAATTTGGTATGTATTTTTTGCTCATCGTATAGAATTTATTAGTTAACAACACACTAGACTTAATAAATTTTTATGAAATAATTATTTTCAAATTATAGAGTTATAGTGAATATTTAAATTAAATTAACATATCTCGAAAAAATGAATAATTGAATGATGGATTGTGAAGATGTTGAGGAAGTTAAAATTTGGAGCCGATCCAACCTATTTTAATTGCCAAAAAGTGATAAATCACTTTCACATATTATATTAAAATATACTATTTTGAAACAAACTTTTTAAAATTAAATGTGTCAAACTTATATATTGTACATAAATAAAAATATTGCATGTATTTTACCCTTAAAATAGATGAAAATCAACTTTAAAATAAATATAATAACCATATAGCAAGCATGTAATGGTATTATCTGCTCGTGATTTTATTTTTTAATATTAAGTATATCTTATCCATCTTAAAGATATTGCATTTTATCTGTTATTTTGATTTATATCTACTATTTTTTTATGTCTCTATTATATCCAAATTTTACATATTTCAATATCAAACTTATCTTACTCCATCTAAGCAATAGGTTTATCAATATCTATTAGCTTTTTCATCTCTTCATTATATTCAAATTTTGTATATTTAAATATTCAAACTCATAACTTATTTCATTTTAAAAATTATATTTTTACTATTATTATTAGTCCTTTCCCCTCATTATGTTTACAGCATTTGTTTATCTATATCTCTTTTTTTTTTCCCATTATATTCAAATTTTGTATATTTCAATATATATTTTATCTTAAAAGTTTGTCTACATCTATTATTTTTTATCTTCTCATTATATTCATATTTTGTATATTTCGATATTCAAACTTATCTTATTTCATTTTAAATATATTACTATTTAAAATTTGGTACGGATTTTTTGCTCATCATATAAAATTTATTAGTTAATAACGCACTGAACCTAAAAGAGATTACCAAACATACATTTTCATGATAGTTTTTGCCTTGCTGAGAAATAAAAACGACGAAACCTAATAAAAAAAAACGAAAGAATGTAGAGTAAAGTTTCAATTAAATTTTGACTTTTTCTTTCATTGTTTATTGATAGAAGTTGAATTTTTATATTTTTTAAGATAATGATTAGTTTTAATACTTAAGAATTTGGTTAAGATAAAATATTATTTGAAATTGAAATTTAAAAAAACTCAATTTAAATAAAAGTTGATTTTTTAAGATAATGATTAGTTTTTATATTTAAGAATTTAGCTAAGATAAAATATTATTTGAAGTTGAAATTTTAAAATGCTAATTTAAGATTTCAAAATTTTAAAAAGTTAATTTAGGAGATTGTGTTCATGTCATTGTATATGTTATTGCAAAAAGAATAATAATTAGTTTCACACCAGAGGAACCTCCTCATACCCACTGATGTGGCAATTTTACATTAGGCAATGTATTAAAAAAATATATGTGCAAATCACATGATGTAATACTTGATTTATTTATTAAATATTTTAGGATAAATTATACTGCACTACCTCCAAGTTTGCTGAAATGACACTAAAATACCAAACATTTTTAAAACCCATGATTCATCCCAAAATACCAATTTTCACAGTCAAACAGCCCAAAAATGAATTAATTTGAATAATCAAAATTTCAATTGGATATTATTTTTCGTGATGACCAAAGTACCATTAGGTATCATAAATGTTACTTTTAAAAAATGAAAGTATTAGTGATGGATGTAGCTCGAGGTTTCAACCCAAGAGGGAGGGTGAATTGGGTTTTTAAAAACTTTTGCGGAATTTATATAAGTTTATAAAAACTGATAAGCAACAAATAATTAATACAAGTAGAAAGCTGTAAATAAAGAGTTTAAGGAAAGAGGATGCAAACACAGTTATAGTGGTTCGGCAATATCGGATTCGTTCCGACCCTACGTCCACTCTCTTCAAGGAACTCCTTGAAGTAATCCACTAAGAAAACTT
Source organism: Bretschneidera sinensis (assembly GCA_023935145.1). NCBI lineage: Eukaryota > Viridiplantae > Streptophyta > Magnoliopsida > Brassicales > Akaniaceae > Bretschneidera > Bretschneidera sinensis. The sequence goes on along the minus strand of CM043697.1, from coordinate 106,732,129 downwards.
AGTCGCACAACTTAGCCGGGTGTTGCACAAACCGTACACAAGCAATTTACAGGAATTGCTTAAACCGAAAAATCCCCTTCCTTTCGGAAGTTTCCCCTTCCTCTCGGAAGTAATCCCTTTACAAAGATGGTGTAAAGTAAAAGGTAGAGAGACAACAAATGAAAGCTTATTACAACAGAAATGTCTCTCTTTCAAAGTAAAGCTTGAAGAAATGGCTCAATAGGATTATTTCAAAGCTTTTTGTGTTTCAAGAGTATAAAAACTTGATTATATGAGATCAACTCTTTTTGAATATGTGCTACTTGTTTTCGAATGCTTTGCTGATAGGTTTATATAGCAATCAATTAATATGGCCGTTTTGGACTTTAATTTGAAAAAGATTTACTTTAAAACGTTCAGATTTGGAGTCCAACGGTCATATTTTTGAACTACCAGTCGACTGGGTCGAGATACCAGTCGACTGGGTTCACTTGAAAAATACATGTTTTCAGACCTTCTGGGTATCCAGCCGACTGGTATATATCATCCAGTCGACTGGGGACTTTCTGTCCATTTTACCAGTCGACTGGTATATATCATCCAGTCGACTGGATACTTACTGGTCAAAGTACCAGTCGACTGGGTTGTTTGATCCAGTCGACTGGGTTCCTTCTGACCTTTATACCAGTCGACTGGTATATGTACCCAGTCGACTGGGTTGTCTTCCAACCCAGTTTTTCTTCTGTTTTTCATTTAAAAACAATTTAAAATTAACGGTTTTAGAAAAACCATTTGTGTTTGAGCCATTGAACAAGCTAATACAATGTATGAGTGAGACTTACATTGGTTCTAAACCTTAAGACCTATACTAGATCTTCAGTCTTCACTTGATACTTGATTTGGTTCGAGTTTTTGCACTTTGTTCCTTGGTTGAATGTGTTTGATCCTTAATACAACTTAGTTTAAACATGTTAGTTAAATAACAGTTGTGTTTTGCCATCATTAAAATACGGGCGAGGGTCAACAATCTCCCCCTTTTTGATGATGACAAAACTAATAATGTAAAAACAGTTTTAAAAACTAAGTGTTAAGATTTTACAAAAATTTGGACAGAGTCTCCTCTGTTTTTCGAGTAAAACCACCTTGTAAACAAGCAAACACAGTTTATATTTCTTTCAACCAATCTAAAATTAAACTCGACCAATCAATAAACATTTTTACACAGATATGGAGCAATGCTCCCCCTAAATCTATGCATTGGTTGCGTTTTACTTAGATTTTCTCGTTTTTCTCATTTTTCTCCCCCGTTTTGACAACAGCAACTAAAGGGGGCATAACATAAAAAATAAGCTAATTAGCCAATACAGTCAAATAGGTTATAAGAATACAAATATGTACGCGAAGATGTGGCTTCATTTGAATTTCAGAAGCCTTCCCGGGAAGAACCGGAAGTTTTTCAAGCATCTAAGCATTTTATAGCAATTTTAGTGACCAAACAGATATCTAAAACAGTTCTAATATATCACAAATAGTGTAAATAGATGCAAGAAATATGGCTAATAGTAGTACATCATCATAGAGAAAAAGTCAATACAAGTAGGGCCTCATAGAGCCATAACTAAGAAAAACAAACATGAGATGTCCGTGCTATATGACAAAAACTGGAAAAGTGCTAAGAACTGAGAGACTCATGGTGCGGGAGAGTCCGAGCTGTCACGAAGAAGTTCCCTAATCTCAGCTAGGGAACCCTCGGTGTGCTCTCGATGTAACTCGAAGTCATCCCGTAGGTGGTCTATGGAGGAGCTCAGCCTCTGATAATCGGACTGCATGGACTGAAAATCGGACTCCATCGTCATCTGAAGACTCGTGATAGCGCGTAGGATGTCACCATATCCAGTCTGACCAGTACTCGAGCCACCAATGGGAGGTGCAGCATCCTCATCACTGTCACTCGCATCCTCTCGAATCCTTAGGCGCTTTCCGGCCTTAGGATAGAGAAACCCTTCACGAACAGTGCATCCAATCTTCTTTAGAGATGAGATGTTGATGATATCCGTTAATCCGATATCCTGAGCCTCGGAGGCAGGCAAAGGTACCCGGAAGTGCTGGAGGATGAGTGTAATGAGCATCCCATAAGGAAGACACCTGGAGTCGTTTGCTTCGCCATTTATCATGTTGGCGAGCAGCAGAGGATATATATTGAAGTGGTGCCCAGATTTTAGGCACCAAATCAATACCGTATCTATTTTAGATAGATACCCTCGACTCCCGAGTCTCGGGTGGATGGTCCAACTGACAATCAATTGAAACATTTTTGAGTCGAGGGGCAAGTCACTACATGTGTGAAATGTAGTGGGTCTGTACACATAGTTAGGGTCGCCCCTGACTATCCGACAGGCCTCCTCAACTTCAAAGTTGTCTGGCCATCCATCCAGACTCCATTGAACCCCCCTTATAGGGATTCTCAGAATGCTCATTAAGAGGTCAGTGTTGACCTCAAACTCCACACCGCTAACTCTGGTTCTGAATCTCAGAGCCAGAGGACTGGGTTTCACCAAGTTCGCATAGAACTGGTGAATCAGTCGCGGGTAATATTTTTCATGAATTCTGACCAGTGGGGTCAGATTTATTGCCTCAAAGGCTGGTAGAATATCGAAATTACCATGACGAATGGAGTCGAAATCAACGACTCTACCCGTCATGATTTTCTTGTGACGGATTATAGAGTTATACCTCTTATGAGCAGCTGGGTTGAAAAACAGAGCCTGCTCCAACTCTGTTCTGGGCTCCTTGCTGGATGACCCTGCTACTCCCTTCCCTTTTGATTCCGAAGCCGAAGGTTTTGAAGACCTAGGCTTTTTGGGCGCATTAGGTCCACTTGTTGTGAGTTTTATACGGATTTTGTCACTCATTTTCGAGAAATTTGAAGTTTTTGGAAAAAGGAAATTTGGTAAAAATGAGAGATTTTAACCGTAGAAAGTTAAAAATCTCTTTAGGAATGAGTAGATCGGTGTGTTTAGAAGGGATTTGGATGGTTTTTAGATCAAAAAGATGAATTTTTCTAGAGAGAGAAAGCTTGGGCTCTTTGAAAATGGCGTAAGAAGGGCGAAAATGAACAGTCCCTTTTATAGAATCGCGATACCAGTCGACTGGGTAAACTTACCAGTCGACTGGGCCCCTTTGAAAAGATGAACAGTTTCTCTTACCAGTCGACTGGGTAAACGTACCAGTCGACTGGATCAACTGACAGTGAGATACCAGTCTACTGGGCTATCGTTACCAGTCGACTCGAGGTTAAAAAAAAATGAAAAAATTTGGCTCCAAGCAGGATTTGATCTTATAGACGACTGGAGAAGACTTAACAGTCGTCTGGAAGTTTTGACAGAGAGTTACCAGTCGACTGGATCAAAATTACCAGTCGACTGGAAAAACAGGCAGAGACTTACCAGTCGACTGGGTTATATGTACCAGTCGACTGGACTCTTAGCAAAATTTCCAGTCTGTTATTTTAAGCACGAATTTGTTTTATCTTTGACATTTTTGAGTGAGGGAAATAATTAAACAACAATTAATACTCTTTCACTCAATGTCAAACTTACAAATGATGAAATGAGATGCAATCAAACATTCAATTTATCAAAATCAAGCAATCCCATTAACTTTCTAATCTTACAAAAACTAGCTTCACTTAAGGGTTTTGTAAGAATATCAGCTATTTGATCTTCTGAAGGTATAAATTCTAATCTTATATCACCTTTTTGAGCATGGTCTCTTAAGAAATGATGTCTAATCTTTATATGTTTGGTTCTAGAGTGCTGAATAGGATTTTTGGTTAGGTTGATGGCACTAGTATTATCACAAAATATAGGAATATTTTTTAGACTCATGCCATAGTCTTCTAGTTGTTGTTTCATCCATAGTACTTGGGCACAACAACTGCCAGCTGCTACATATTCCGCCTCAGCGGTTGATAGTGCAACTGAATTCTGTTTCTTGGAGAACCAAGAAGTTAACATAGCACCTAAGAATTGGCATGTTCCACTTGTGCTTTTTCTATCTAACCTACATCCAGCAAAATCAGCATCCGAATATCCTACTAGCTCAAAAGATGATTCTCTAGAATACCATAATCCTATGGTCTGGGTCCCTTGTAGATATCTAAGGATTCTTTTTACTGCAACTACATGTGATTCCTTAGGATTAGATTGAAATCTAGCACACATGCATACACTGAACATTATATCAGGTCTACTTGCAGTCAAGTACAGTAAAGCACCTATCACGCTTCTATAATATTTAGAATCTACAGTTTTACCTCCTTCATCAAGATCAAGTTTGGTGGTTGTGCTCATAGGTGTTCCAATTGGCTTTGAGCTTTCCATCCCGAACCTCTTTAGTAGATCTTTGACGTACTTTTGTTGATTGATGAAGATACCTCCTTTTAGTTGCTTGATTTGCAGTCCAAGGAAGTAGGTAAGTTCTCCCATCATGCTCATTTCAAATTCACCTTGCATGCACTTTGCAAACTCTTGACACATAGATTCATTAGTAGCACCAAATATAATATCATCAACATATATTTGAACTATCAAAGTGTCATTTTTGTGAAGAGAGTTGTATCTATTCTTCCTCTTACAAAATCATTATTAATCAAAAATTTGCTTAGTCTTTCGTACCATGCCCTTGGAGCTTGCTTCAGCCCATATAAAGCCTTAGAAAGCTTGTAGACATGATTTGGAAGACTAGGGTTTTCAAAACCAAGAGGTTGTTCAACATAAACCTCTTCTTCTATAAAGCCATTTAAAAATGCACTTTTCACATCCATTTGAAATAGTTTGAATTTATTAAAGCATGCAAAGGCTAATAACATTCGAATAGCCTCTAATCTAGCTACGGGAGCATAGGTTTCATCAAAATCTATTCCTTCCTCTTGGTTATATCCCTTAGCAACTAGCCTAGCCTTATTTCTAGTTACTATACCATTTTCATCCATTTTATTTCTATATACCCATTTAGTTCCAATAATTGAATGATCTTTAGGTCTTGGAACTAGTTCCCAAACATTGTTTCTCTCAAATTGATTTATCTCTTCCTGCATTGCAATTATCCAATCATTATCTTTTTCAGCTTCTATAAATGTCTTAGGTTCTACTTGAGACAAATAAGCTACAAAATTGCAAATATTTCTAATGGAAGAGCGAGTTCTTACCCCTTGTGAAGGATCACCAATTACTTGATCAATTGGATGATGATTTATATACCTCCAATCCTTGGGTAGATTTTCCTCTTGTTGACTTGAGGATGGTTAGTCCAACTTTGGAGTTGCCATCCCTTCATTTGTTTGAGAAGAACTCACTTTTGAGTCAACAATGGAAGTAGAAGTTTCCATTCTTGGAATAAAATCTGCATCATCTTTAAAGGAAACTTCTCCACTACTCATTGGGTTAGATTCATCAATAGTTACATGCACAGATTCTTCTACTACTAGAGTTCTCTTATTGAAAACTCTATAAGCCTTACTAGTAGTAGAATATCCTAAAAATATCCCTTCATCGGTCTTGGAATCAAATTTACCCAAGTTAGTTTTATTGTTATTTAAGATGAAGCACTTACTACCAAAGGCACGAAAATAGGAAATATTGGGCTTTCTCCCTTTCCATAGTTCATAAGGAGTTTTATCAAGCAGGGGCCTTATCAAAATTCTATTTAAAATATAGCAAGAAGTATTCACGGCTTCAGCCCAAAAATATTTTGGCAAATTATTTTCACAAAGCATTGTTCTTGAAAATTCTTCTAGAACTCTATTTTTCCTCTCAACAACTCCATTTTGTTGAGGAGTTCTAGGAGCTGAAAAGTTGTGATTAATTCCATTTTCATCACAAAATTTTGAAAAGCTTTGATTTTCAAATTCTTTGCCATGATCACTTCTTATGCTTGAAATACAAATTCCTTTTTCATTTTGTACCTTTTTGCAAAACTTTTCAAATCCTTTGAAAGCTTCATCCTTATAAGCAATAAAAATAACAAAGGTATATCTTGAATAGTCATCAACAATAACAAGAGCATATTGATGGCCACCTAGACTAATGGTACTAATTGGACCAAATAAGTCCATATGCAAAAGTTCCAAAGGTCTAGTAGTTGAGACAACATTTTTTGCTTTGAAAGATATCCTAGATTGTTTTCCCATTTGACAAGCATTGCAAATTTTGTTTTTCTCAAAATTGATTTTAGGAAGACCAATAACTAAATCTTTTCTTGAAACAATTTTTAGCAAATTCATGTTTACATGACCAAGCCTTCTATGCCACAGCCATTGATTTTCACTAAAAGCAGGAAAACATTTTTCATTATTGGAATGTAAGGATTTCAAATCAACTATATAGACATTTTCATGTCTATGGCCAATGAATTTGATCTTGTTGCTCTTGATGTCTATAACTAGACAATGAGAGGTTTCAAATGTGACTTTATATCCTTTGTCACATAATTGACTAATGCTAAGTAAATTTGGCTTTAAGCCTTGTACTAGCAATACATTATCTAAATTTGAGAAATCATTACCGACTTTTCCATGCCCTATGATCTTTATTTTAGTATTGTCTCCAATGGTCACAAGTCCACCATCTCTTAGAGTTAGCTCCTTGAATACGCTTTTATCACCGGCCATATGTTTCGAGCAACCGCTATCAAGGTACACAAGGTTACCTTTCTCCTTGGTGTGAAGGCAAATCTACATCACACAAGGATATACGATAGCATTTTTAGGTACCCAAAATTTCTTGGGTCCTTTGGGGTTAGTCCTTGAAAATACGGTTCCTTTTGGGACCCATACTTTCTTAACAATATATGGTGCTCTATGAACATGTTGATGATGCACAAGCCTAGCATTATAGTCATAGAAATTTCTAGGAAATTTTAAATGTGCATTCATATAATCCTTAGGATGATAGTTCCTAGGATACATGATTCTATGGTAAGGGGTATGAAAATGCATGTCATTTCCAGAAAATGAACGATGATGCATTCTAGGATACATGCTAGCATATGTATGCAAGTTATTTCTAGAATAGCCATGATGGTGATTCCTAGGATGAGCAGAATGCATTCTTTGATTATACACATTGTTCCTAGAAAGAGCATGATGATTATTTCTAGGGTGTGTATGAGCATTTCTAGAATGAGCATACAAATAAGCATGAGTATTTTTAGGATGCTTCAATTTAGTATGATCATTTAAGTTTCTAGATTTCCTCGGATTTATCAAGGGAGTGCTTTCAACAAGGTTAGGAGCTTTTGAAGTAGAAGCTCCATCTACACAAGAGGCTTTCATGAATAAGCTCTCTTTTGTTTTTTGTTTTCCCAATGGAGAATATCCTACACCAGATTTTCCTCCACTTAATCTTTGGGAAGAAAGCACTTCATCAAGTTTTTCTTTACCAAGCATAAGTCTAGACACAGTGCTGTTTAATTCAGAAATTTTATTTTTCAAATTCTCATTTTCATCTTTAAGAAAATCTTGAGACGAATTATACAGTAAAGATGATAATTTTTCTTTTTCTTCTCTAAGAACTATCATTTCTTTAGAAAGAGATGATACTTCTTTCTTAAGAACAGAATTTCTAGAATCAAATTTCTTTAATTCTTCATGCATTTCATTTATGACTTCTAGTAATTCTTCACTACTAGTAACAATATTATTTTTTGAAGAGGGAGAAGATGTTACCTCACTTTCATCATCGATTGCCATTAAACAAAGGTTTGCAATCTCTTCGTATCCAATTTCTTTGTCTGATGACTCATCTTCTTCGTCATCACTCCAGGTAGTTGCTACCATAGCTTTCTTCTTGAAGCCCTTGTATGGTTTGCTTGAAACCGGACAGTCAGCTTTTATATGTCCTGGCTTCTTGCAGCCATAGCACATAAGTGGTTCCCTTTTTGAGGTAGGATCCTTTGAGTAAGGTTTTTTGCTTTTCTTCAAGAACCTATGGAATCGTCTGGTGATTAAATCCATTTCACCATCTTCTTCACTGCTCTCTGCTTCTTGTTCTAATTCCTTTTCTTTGTTGCTCGTAGAAGCTTTGAGAGCAATTTGCTTTTTCTTCTTCTCATCATCATTGACGATGGGAGTCATTTCTTCCATCTCGTATGTCAATAATGACCCAAGCAGCGTCTCAACATCAAGCTTGTCAAGATTTTTGGCCTCTTGAATGGCTGTCCTCTTTGGTTTCCATTCTGGTGGCAGAGATCTCAAGATTTTTCTGGTTAGTTCAACTTCCTCAATATTCTTGCCAAGCAATTTTAAACCATTTATAATAGTAGTAAATCGTGAGTGCATTTCAGAAATGGTTTCGTTAGGAGACATCTTAAAAGATTCATATTCAGAAATTAGCATGTAAATCTTAGACTTTTTTACTTCACTTGTTCCTTCATATGTGACTTGCAATTTGTCCCATATTTCTTTAGCAGAAACACATGCAGATATTTTGTTGTATTCAGAAATATCTAATGCACAATGTAGCATGCTTGTTGCTCTGCTATTGAGAGACATCGTTCTACAATCCTCGTCAGTAAACTCAGTTTTGAGTTTAGGCATTGTATGAAGAGTCTCTCCAATAACTATTTATTTTGAGGGAATTTTAGGTCCCTCTTCTATAATTCTCCATAGATTGTAATCTTGTCCTTCGACGAAGATTTTCATTCTATTTTTCCAATAGTTATAATTTGAGCCATTGAACAATGGTGGTCTAGTATAAGAGTGTCCTTCAGAGTAGCTATTTGCTGCCATTGGATCAACTCTAGGAATTTAAGCCTTTTAATGAGAACGAAGCTCTGATACCAATTGTAGCTCGAGGTTTCAACCCAAGAGGGGGGGGGTGAATTAGGTTTTTAAAAACTTTTGCGGAATTTATACAAGTTTATAAAAACTGATAAGCAACAAATAATTAATACAAGTAGAAAGCTGAAAATAAAGAGTTTAAGGAAAGAGGATGCAAACACAGTTATAGTGGTTCGGCAATATCGGATTCGTTCCGACCCTACGTCCACTCTCTTCAAGGAACTCCTTGAAGTAATCCACTAAGAAAACTTAGTCGCACAACTTAGCCGGGTGTTGCACAAACCGTACACAAGCAATTTACAGGAATTGCTTAAATCGAAAAATCCCCTTCCTTTCGGAAGTTTCCCCTTCCTCTCGGAAGTAATCCCTTTACAAAGATGGTGTAAAGTAAAAGGTAGAGAGACAACAAATGAAAGCTTATTACAACAGAAATGTCTCTCTTTCAAAGTAAAGCTTGAAGAAATGGCTCAATAGGATTATTTCAAAGCTTTTTGTGTTTCAAGAGTATAAAAACTTGATTATATGAGATCAACTCTTTTTGAATATGTGCTACTTGTTTTCGAATGCTTTGCTGAATAGGTTTATATAGCAATCAATTAATATGGCCGTTTTGGACTTTAATTTGAAAAAGATTTACTTTAAAACGTTCAGATTTGGAGTCCAACGGTCATATTTTTGAACTACCAGTCGACTGGGTCGAGATACCAGTCGACTGGGTTCACTTGAAAAATACATGTTTTCAGACCTTCTGGGTATCCAGCCGACTGGTATATATCATCCAGTCGACTGGGGACTTTCTGTCCATTTTACCAGTCGACTGGTATATATCATCCAGTCGACTGGATACTTACTGGTCAAAGTACCAGTCGACTGGGTTGTTTGATCCAGTCGACTGGGTTCCTTCTGACCTTTATACCAGTCGACTGGTATATGTACCCAGTCGACTGGGTTGTCTTCCAACCCAGTTTTTCTTCTGTTTTTCATTTAAAAACAATTTAAAATTAATGGTTTTAGAAAAACCATTTGTGTTTGAGCCATTGAACAAGCTAATATAATGTATGAGTGAGACTTACATTGGTTCTAAACCTTAAGACCTATACTAGATCTTCAGTCTTCACTTGATACTTGATTTGGTTCGAGTTTTTGCACTTTGTTCCTTGGTTGAATGTGTTTGATCCTCAATACAACTTAGTTTAAACATGTTAGTTAAATAACAGTTGTGTTTTGCCATCATTAAAATACGGGCGAGGGTCAACAATGGAATATATTTAACAGTGAATTTTTTGGGCTATTTTTTTAAAAAGAAAATTATTATCATTATTTTTAAAAATTGTTAAAAATATATTTTAAATGGGTTTATATTCTATTTTATGGTAAAAAATATTATGAAATCTTTACTTATCGCATCCTCAAATAAATGATATCAAATGCCGTCATAAAAGAAAATTAAATAATTTAAATGAAAAGTTTGTTGATATGTTTTTTATAAAATTAAACAGCCTACATCTCAAATAAATTAATATCAAAGACCATTATAAAATAAAAATTAATGACAAACTTTTTTATTTTAAAGATTAAAATGACTATGTTTTAATTTTTTTAAAAATTAAAAATTATTTTAAAAATTTGTGTTATAAACAATTTTGAGATAAATAATTAATAAATATAATTATTAAACTTATCATAATCACTTGAAGATATTTTAACACTAAAGGTATTGTGGTCATCATGAAAAAGTAATATCCTATTAATATTTTGATTCTTCAGAGAAATTCATTTTTGGACTGTTTGGTAGTGGAAATTGATGGTTTGGGGTGAATTGTGGGTTTTAAAAAAGTTTTATATATTAATATCATTTCAGCAAACTTGGTGCAATGTAATTTGCTCAATATTTTATTACAAAATCATGTGATTTGCATATCATTTTTTAATATATATATTCTTATGTTAACAAAAAAAAAAACCAAATTTATAAGTTTATTTCCAATACAACTCGTCAAAAGTAGTTCTCAAATCAAAAGGCATTACTTTTTCACATGCAAATCGCTTTTCTTTTACTTTTGATAATACAAACTACTTTATTTTAAAGTAATAAAACTAATTAAAAAAAACAATCTCGTGCAATGTACGAACACGAAACTAGTTCACAATTAATCTTTGAGAACATATAAACATCTATAATAAAAAAAAAATTACAAACATATCTTCAAACATATTGCATGAGTCATGCAAAACTACAACCAAATTGAGTGAAACCAAAAAGAATAAACTTGGACTTGTTCCTCAAGTCTTCGTGGTTATTTTAGATCACTTTTACTGATAACAAAAATATTTGAACCAGAAATATAAAGCAATATTTTTTTTTTATATATCTCTCTACATGTGAATTTAAAATAAAAATTTCTAATAAGTATCATTTTCTTGGTTGCTTATTTATTACGAGTATCATTTTCATTTAAGTTCATTTTTTTATTATCTTTTTAATTTATGAATAATCTAATGTATTACATACAGGTAAAGGTGAGTATCACTACAAGATAAAAGGCTAATGTCGACACTTTTTTTAGCATATTTCGACGTTTTAAAGTGCTGCAATATGCAATACCAGCGCCGGTATATGTGGTGTCAAAGTGCTAGTTAAGCGTCGAAATATGCACTTTTTTTTCGTCACTTCTAAGTGCTGCTATATTTCAGCGGCGCCGCAATATAGTGACACTTCTAAGCACCAGTTTATTTCGGCCCTTTTAAGCGCCGGTATATTTCAGCCCTTTTAAGCGCTGTAGTATACCGGTGCTTAGAAGCACCGAAATATTACGGAAAATTATGCATATTGCAGCACTTTTAAGCGGTGCAATATAGTGGGTTAAATCACTAATATACACATGCCTTGTGTTTTTACATTATTTTGGGTTTAATATCAACACGAATACCCAATTTCTTCAATATATAAAATGTACCATCAAATCCATAAAAATCAAATATCAATACAAAAGTCATCTCATTTACACAAAAATACAATCATAGTTAACATATAAATTCATACAAAACAAAGTAATGGAATGTAGTCTGAAAAATTATTTTACCATTACACTTGAAATCAATTATGAGGTCCTCTATTAACCAACTATTGCAGTAAAGACTTTAGCTCATCAACTTGGGATTGCATATTGTTCATTTGATCATCGTGCTTCGTTGTTATTTCTTGAATCTGATGCTCATGCTTTTGCTTGTTTTCTTCTATTTGTGTTTCAAACTATTTATCTCTTCAGCATAAGCCTCATTGTATCCCATATCATTCCTAATTTGAGCTGAAAGTCCATACACGGCTGAGGGTGTAACTCCAAACCTTTGACCTCGGACATGACCAAAACTCTCTTCACCCATAAGCTCAGTGAAGACTTCATTCTATATTTGTAAATTATTGCTAGCATCAGAAGATCCTGAAGCTACAACAAGTTCGGTCACACGAGCTTCAGCTGTCACCTACAATTACAAAACAATAAAGATTAAATTCCCCCAAAGATTATGCAGCGAAAGTTACATAAAAAAAAAGTTGTTTATCAGATTTTATAGAAAAACGTGTAGAATTTCTCCTATATTTTCATAAAACCTCCTGCAAATGAAAAACAAAAATACATTCCAAACAAAACAAACCAAACAATGATCTAAGTTTCAACTAGTTAATTGAGTGCACACTTTCAAGTTTCTTTAGTTTTCCACATTATTCAATACTTTCACTAGCATGAATATGCAGTGGTTGAGATTGAGAATAAAATGGTTATATTTTTTAAAGATAGTAGCAACCATCAACAAAAGGCAGCATAAATTAATCTATGCTTAGCAGTGATGAAGTGAATCTCTTGGAAAAATATGGGGTATTAAACAAAGCTTAGCCAAGTAAGGGAACTTTTCAACTCTCAAACATCTGTTTATAAGCTTTTAAAACAAGACATAAACACAACGTAAAAAAAAGCAGTACCGCTCACAATAATCACAACAACTTATATAGGCATCCAAAAATGTTAATTGAAACTAATTCTGTGGCTTCTTTTTTTTTTTTTTTTTTGTCTTTCTCTCTTGACAAGCAAAATTGGTGCAAGGAGATACTTCCATGAAGCTAATTGCTGAGGCAAGATAAATTAACTTCCATTATTGTGATAAAAGAGCTATCAAGTGAATTGAGTGTTTTAAAACTTTCTCTTTTTCAAAAGAAAAATTATTTATTAATTTGGTTGGAAACCAACAGAACTTAAACTTCAATTCAGTTACCAAAAATTAGAGAAACTTTGAATCTTACAAATCTTGCCATTGTGGTTTTGCCTAAAAAGATGAATCATTTAAGATGGCTGAGTAATATTCTTGTGAATAATCCAATATATCTACTAGACTAAGTCAACTGAAGGTTTTTTCCTCCCTCTTTCTCTAAGACCTATAGGAAGGAAAAAAAACCCATTTCTTAGCAACCTAGGAAAGCAAACAGAGAAGCTATATTTACAGTATCAACAATTATAAGAAAAATTAACCCCAGTTCTATGTCCAATAATTTACTTTAGAAAAAGAAAAGACTAGTCCACAAAATCACAGGTAACAACAAGACTCAAAGAAACTGATTTATAGAGCTGCGCAGTCTACACAGAAAAAGAAAACAGATTTAACAGATAACCCACTATTGGCATATTGTTTTCTGATGTAGGCTTTAAATACAGCATGATTAATGGCTCTCAACATAACTCTCACCTAAATTACATCTAATATGTCCATCAAACATTGGCCTAAAGTAAATATAACATGTGTTTTCCATCAAACATAATTTTTTTTTTATATGTAAAGAAACCCAGCAACAAAACAATTAAAAACCATATATAAAATACGCAACCAAATTAGAATTCCAAGGTTTCCACCCATAAGTAACCTTACCCTAAAATGCCAACAAGATCTAATTAGATACGTACCCAGCATCAAAGTCATCATCATAATGCAGTAAAAGTTAAAAAGAATTAGAAGAACCAAACACGAAAGATAGGAATGGTTAAGGGCTTGTAGCAAATGCAATAATCAATAACTTCTGATTCTATGGGACCAACCATGTTTGCCACAGATCAATGGATGAATAAATTTGTGTATTATACTTAGGATAACAATAAGTAAATGATTATTTTGATTCTAAATATGATTTAGAATACAAACCTCAAGGACTGGCTGATGCAGGAAGCACTTCAGAGTACTTGTGAACAAAGAAACAAATAAGTTCTTTAAATAGGATTTAAAGAACAAGAAATAATCAATCATACAACTAAAACAGAAATTTATGACATTCTGAAGTAATATTCCACAAACTGTAGGCAAAAAAATTCACGACTCTTGAACTGTGTGATACAAAGCAACAGTAACCCGAAAGAATACAATAAAACATTACAAATCTCCTTGACACACATGTGCATCACATAAATACACATCCAAATACTAGTACATGGGAATGCACATATAACTAATTGGTATCTTCGTCAATGTCCATCTTAGCCCAAGTTGAGATACAATCTAATTGATCGTCTACCACTACATTAGAAGGCATGCACTGATTGTAAGTGTCATCATCCTCTTCCTGTGTTTTTTCACCCATTTCATATAGGTCCCTTGGCTTTGTGATCACAACATGATACCATTCCTTTCTTGTTAGGTCTTGCACATAAAACTCTTGTTTCGCTTGAGATGAAATAACGAACAAGTCATCCTTCAATAACTGACCAGTGTGTATGAACCTAGTCAAGTTCACGAGAATGCACCCACCTACATCTTTCTTTAAATCCTTGGGTGAATTAATATCCAACCAATCACAACAGAACAACACAATCTTAAACGTCCCATAGTAATCCAACTCGATGATATCTTTGAGCACACCATAATACATTCGATCATCCGCTTCAACCATAACTCTCGAATTTTGAGATCGTCTAAACCTCTCGCGTTCCTTTGTGTGGAATTTAAAGCCATTGATGTTGAATCCATTAAATCTCTTAACAATATTATTCAGACCTCGAGCAAAGGCAATTATTTCATCTGAATAATTGTTATCCACCATCCATGGCATTTAAACATTTTCCAACAATTAATATGAGACAATATTAGTCAATGTTTTATTGAACACCCTTATGACATTCGAAGACAATTGATATTATGCTAACTTGTCTCATAAGCCATGAGAAAAATTTCTCAACCAACCACTTTTGTTCGAGACTTTGTATTGGTCGATTGGAACGATTAGTTAGTCTTTGAGCAGCCAAAAATTTGCTGCAATTATTGATGTTTTTATCTAACTGTTAACCATCACAGGGATAACAAAAGATAATAACTACTCAATTTAAACACATGATTACTAAGTTCTTTTATTGATACTAACCTACGAAGGTGATAAACTTTATCATTATAGAGCAACACATAACGATGTGCTTGAGCCAATGACATGTCATTGAGCTCAACACTTACAATCTTTTCCATTATCCGTCCACCCGAGGAAAACATGTATTCATCCAGATGATTTACAGTATCTTTGTTCCTTTGGGGGCGGTTGAATTTTGTCTCTACACCTTTGAAGTATTGTGAGCAATATGTTAGACACTCTTCCCCAATGTACCCTTCAACAATTGACCCCTCAGGTCGACTTCTATTACGTACTTAAGATTTTAAGCGCACTAAATACCTTGCAAAGCCTAAAAATTAAAGATAACTTTAGTAGCCATTAATATAAAAAATAAAGAGTGCACAAATTAGATTTGAACATCTAACTTCTCAATAGGATACATCCACCTGTAGTGTACGGGACCACCAAGTCTAGCCTCGGAGGCTAAGTGAATGATAAGATGAACCATAATGGTAAAGAAACCCGGGGAGAATATCTTCTCCAAATGGCAAAGTGTCAACGTAACACGCGACTCCAATATGTCAAGCTTATGGGGATCAAGGGTTTTAGAGCATAAAGCTTTGAAAAATGATGATAACTCAGAAACAACTGCTACAATATGTCTATATAAAGATGCTCTTAAAGCAATAAGAAGGATTTCTTGCATCAATAAGTGACTGTCATGACACTTTAAGTTTGACAGCTTACGATCCTTTAGGTTGACACATCTCGAGATGTTTGATGCATACCCATCAAGAACTTTAAGATTTTCTAAAACTGTCAAGAAATTGTGCTTCTCCTTTGTAGACATAGTGTAGCATGATGGAGGCGAGTGATCTTTTCCATTAGGAAGAACAACTAAATGGAGATATTTCCTAATACCAATTTCTTAGAGATCACGGCGTGCCTTTTTATTATCTTTAGTCTTACCATTTATATTCAATATTGTTCTAATCAAATTATCACATACCTCATTCTCTAGATGCATCATGTCTAAATTATGATGCTATAGATTGTCTTTCCAATGAGGTAACTAAAAAAAAAATGCTTCTTTTTTTCCAAAATGTATCTACAACTCCCTCATCCATGGGAAGATCCTCTTTATCAACATTTTCTAGGAAATTGTCCACACCCTCAAAAAGGTTATCAATTTCATCCACTAGTACTTGCCCTGTAGAGGTACAAACATCCTCTCTTGCCCTTTTTTTAGAAGGCTTCGAGGTTTTACCATAGATATAGTTTTCACCCTCTAGTTGTCTTAAAACATCGTGTCCAGACAGTGGAATAGGAGCAGATCCCAACTCTATGGTACCATTAAACTAATCCTTTTGAAAACGAAACTCATGGTTTTCTTTTAACCATCGACGATGACCCATATAGCAAAACTATTTGGAAGATCACCACCTAGGTATCTTGAGGTGATTTCTCAACAGTGGTATCAGGGCTTTGGTGAGCGGGTATGGGAGCAAGAACAGAAGGTATCAGAGGAAGACTCCAAGAATCAAATGTCAACTTCTTGGGTGATTCAAGAATAGAGTAGAGATCAAGATCTGATTGTGTTCTTGAGGTTTAAGAACGGAGTAGAGATCAATCTTTGATCGTGTTCTTGAGGGTGATTCAAGAACGGAGTAGAGATCAATCTTCGGTTGCCAAGGAAGAACAGCTAGATGATGTTCTTGTTGTGTGCTCAAATGTGAGTAAAGGGCAAAGAAGCAACGAAAAATGGATCTTGGATTCCGGGAGCACTTGTCATATGTACCCTCATCGAAATTGGTTCAAGAATTTCAAGGAAACCAATGATGGAAAGGTTTTCCCAGGGAATGATACTTCTTGCCAAGTGAGGGGGATAGGAGACATCCAGTTGAGGATGTTTGATGGAATGACAAGGCTACTGCAGAATGTGAGGTATCTCATTGGGGCAGCTAGATTCCATGGGGTACATATACAAAGCAGAGGGAGGAAAGATCAAGGTAACCAAGGGATCTTTGATAGTGATCAAAGCAGCAATGAAGGATGGTCTCCATGAGATGATCAAAGACACGAAGATTAAGGATCAAGCAGTAAGCTTGATGGCTGAGATGGATAAGGCAGCCCTTTGGCGCAATCGCTTGGGACATATGAGCGAAAAAGGCCTGCAAGTTCTTAGCAAGAATGGTCTACTTGGTGGTGACAAATTAGAGAAACTTGATTTCTGCGAGTGTTGCGTTCTTGGGAAGCAACACTGGGTTAGTTTCAACACTGGAGTGCAGAAGTCTAAAGGCATTCTTGACTACATCCATGCGAATCTTTGGGGGCTAGCAAGAACACCAACACAGGGAGGTAATCTTTACTTTCTGTCTTTAATTAATGATTATTCTAGAAAGATTTGGGTTTATTTGCTTAAAAATAAATCAGATGCTTTGAATAAATTAGTGGCGTGAAAAAAGCTAGAAGAGACTCAAACGGGTAGGGTAGTTAAGGTATTAAGAACCGATAATGGCTTAGAAGTTTTTAACAAAGAAATTAATCAATTCTGTAAGTTAAATGAGATTCTAAGACATAGAATGGTTGTGAAAACCCCTCAGCAAAATGGAGTTGCTGAGAGGATGAATAAAACCCTTATGGAAAAGGTTAGGTGCATGATTATAGGATCCGAATTACCTAAATGTTTTTGGGGGGAAGCGGTGTCTACTGCTGTATTTTTGGTTAATAGATCACCCTCTAGGGCTATGGACCTTAAGACTCCCGAGGAGATGTGGAGTGGTAAACCCCCTGAGTTGGATAACCTTAGGACCTTTGGATATGCTGCATATGCACATCAAAAGGATGATAAACTTAGCCCAAGATCTAAAAAATATGTGTTTCTAGGATATAGGGAAGGGGCTAAGGGGTATAGGTTGTGGTCCTTAGAGCAAAAAGGATTGAAACTCATAATAAGTAGGGATATCATTTTTAACGAGAATTTATTTCCCTATTTGGAGAAAACTAACCCTGCAGGGGATAGTGAGCAAACCAGTTCGATATTTGTGGAGTATAGCATCAAGGAATATTCAGTTCAGGTAGAGCAAGAAAGGCAAGAGAGTTCGGACCAGGTAGAGCCCATTGATGAATGTCAAGCTCAGGATACTCATGAGGAGGCTGAACTAGAAGGGGATAATGCAACAAATCAGAATGACTATCAGCTCATAAGGGACTGGGAGAGAAGGATGGTCAGACCACCTTCGAGATATGATTTTGCGGCTGCGAATGCAGCAGCTCCTTAGACAGAAAGAGTGATAAGTGAACCAGAGACTTACATTGATGCCATGAGATGTGAGGATTCGTCAAGATAGAAGCTAGCCATGGAGGAAGAAATGAATTCTTTGAGGAAGAACAGGTCTTGGGAATTGGTGCACATTCCAGGAAAACAGAGAGCTTTGGATTGTAAGTGCACTTACAAGATCAAAGAAGGGAACCTCCAGGGGATAAAGTCTGGAGTAAGGCTAGGTTAGTGGCAAAGGGGTTCACACAAAGAGGAGGCATAGATTTCACAGAAACCTTCTCACCTGGACACAAGATGGATGAAGTGGTGATTATCCTCGTCTATGTCGATGATATACTATTGGCTGATAACAGCAGGGAGAGGATAGAAAGGTTGATATCTCAACTCAGTGAGGAGTTCAAGAGGAAGGATTTTGGCCTTACAAAAAAGATCCTTGGGATGAGAAGAATTTGGGAAAGAGAGAGAAACGGGTTGAAGGTTTCTCAGTCTTCCGACATAGAAAATGTGTTGTATAAGTTTTCTATGGAAGATGGTAAACTAGTGAAGATTCCCCTTGCTGGTCATTTCAAGTTTTCCAATGGACAATGTCTTGGAATAGATGAGGAGAAGAAGGAAATGGATAAATTCCCTTACTCTAGTACGGTTGGATCAGTCATGTTCACGATGATAAACACTATACCCGACATTTCTCAGGCAATGGGTGTTCTCAGCAAATTTATGAGTAATCCCGGAAAGGAGCTTTGGCTTGGGATGAAGTGGTTGCTGAGGTACGTGAAGGCTCAGTTGCAGCCGATGGTAGCACTCTCAATAACCAGGGCAGAGTACATAGCGGCAATGGAAGCCATAAAGGAGGCTATGTGGTGCAAAGGGTTGTTGGAAGAGTGAGAGGTCCTAAAAGTGCAGGTGGTGGTGTTTTCGAATAGCCAAAATGCGTGGCACTTGTGTAAGAACCAGTTGTTCCATGAGAGGACTAAGCATATGGATGTTCGGTATCATTTCATTCGGGAAAATGTTACGAAATGATGCATTCATGTGGTCAAAGTTGCAACAGAACAAAATCCTGCAGATTTAAGCACCAAAGTTCTACCTCTAAGTAAGTTCAATCATTGCCTTGGACTTCTTAGGATTGGAGTTGGATGAATGGTGACTCAAGTTGAGTTTGGATCTTGAGTTCTTTGCACTATGAGTTCGAGTTTAATCGCTTAGACTAAGGTAGAGATTGTTGGTATTTGTCTAAGGATTAAACAGATAAAGAGTTCAACATCAGGCCAGCAAGTCCAGGACTCCTCCCCTCCAGGCCACGCCGCGGCCCAGCCCATCCAAGCCTCAGCACAAAGCCCTGAGCCTTAGCACGCCCTGTTCTAAGCCTCAGCATGAGGCACACCTGACACCTTTGAATCAGCACTTTGAGATAGTGCATGAGACTTGGTTAAAATGCACAAGATTACTTAGACTCTTAGAGAGCTATAGGTCTTTGGCTCTTGAGATCTAAGGGTAGAGATTGATCTCCAAGATTGGATGAGGAAGTCATTACCCTATATAAAGGGTCATCTAGGATCCATTCAAGGGGTGAGTGATGTAATCATCTCAACAAGAGAGGTGAATGACGTGTGAATGTGTGTGTAATAGAACACATGGTGTGTGAGAGTGTAAAGACACTAAACACAGGAGAGACTCATTCAAGAGAGGCTAGTTGTTTAGAGAGAGAGAGAGTAATATAGAAAGGGGATTCAAGGGCTTTGTAAGGGAATTTTCTTGGAGAAAATTCCAGGGAAACACTAGTCCTTATCACTTTCTTTTTCTCTTTTTTTGCTCTTCAAGAACTGGAGGATTCTTGAAGAGGTGTTGCTGTAATTGTAAGAACTCCATAGATTTAGTGCAGGGACGTAGGTACATTATCGAACCTCGATAACAATTGCCTGTGTTCTTTCTTTGATTGCTGTTTGATTCCGATTCATTACAAGTCATTCTAGACTTAGGTGTTTGGAAGATCACCACCTGGGCATCTTGAGGTGATTTTCCAACAAAAACTTTCCCCTGTCCTTTAACCATATAGAATGTGTAGAGTCCCCACAACATGAACAAACAACCTGCCCTTTGGTGATCCAATCAGATAAGTTTGTATATACTGGAAAATCATTAATGGTCTAAAGAAGAGAAGCGCGCAGCTTAAAGCTTTGATTGATAGACGCATCAAACGTATCAACACCATACTATAATTGTTTCAACTCTTCCATTAGAGGTTGCAAAAAGATATCAATATCATTACCGGGGCTTTTCTCACCAGGAATCACCATTGAAAGAATGAACGATGTTTGCTTCATGCAAAGCTACGGTGGCAAGTTGTATGGGACCAAAAGAACGGACCATGTACTATAAGTAGAACTCATTGTTAGAAAGGGATTGAACCCGTCACTAGCTAGGCCAAGCCTAACACTGCGAGAATTAGCTGCAAAATTAGGATACAAAGTATCAAATTCATTCCAGGCTAATCCATCCGTCGAGTGTCTTAAAATCCCATCATTTGTCCGATCTTTATCATGCCATCTCATCAATGAAGCCGTTTTAGATGACATATATATCCTCTTCAATCTCGGTATTAGCGAAAAATAATGCAATACTTTAGCTGGCTTTTTCTTTTTAGATTGACCATTCATCTCATTCAACGGATCCTCATCATCAACATTGTTTTTAACCTATCGTGGCACACCACACGCATGATAAAATTCATCATTCACATGCTCACCCCAATACAATGTGCAGTCATTAGGACAAACATGAATCTTCTCATAGCCAAGACCCAATCCTTTGATAATATTCATAGCTTCATAATAATTTGATGGCAATGGAGCACACATCGAAAATGTCATGTTGATAAACTCAAGCAACATAGTAAGAGATTTACCAAACCACCCATTCAAAATTTGATGTGTAGTAGATATAACATAAAACTTAACTTTGTGAAATTCTAACAACCCGGATAAAGTTCATTATCGTAATCTTTCATCAAATTGCGATACTGAGTCGTCTTATCAATAGAAGAACGAACTAGATGTTCGACGTGTGAAGGATTACCACAATTATTGAACTCAAACACACCATGAGCCTGTTGCTCTTCACCATGCTCATTTGAAGATCCCACTTCGATTCCTAAACTTAATGGTTCATTGTTTAGGTTTTCACAAGTAACCTTGAAGGCACCTCGGAGCAAACCCAACATGTCATCTCGTCCCATGAAGCCAATTGGAACACTAGTGGGTTCTAAACTAGTGTGAGTGTGGTCTATACGAAAGACTTTTTCCCCATGAAAAACCCACTCGGTATAACCTGGACTAAATCCATTATACAATAGATGCTCCTAAACAACTTCTGGTTCGAATGAAGAATAATTACCACATCTCCTACATGGACAAACAATACTACCATGACCACAAGTTTTCTGACATGCAAATATAATGAAGTTTGCAACACCATCCATATAGGTTTTACTCAACCTCGGTTTATCTATCCAACTTTTATCCATTTTTAGATGACACCAATAGACTTTCCTAAAACAATATTAAGAAAGTCAGAATTGAAATATTTTTGGCAAAAGAATGCATAATCACAAACGTAGATTTGATTGTTAAGTGGATGAACTGAAATTGATAACAACAAATTGATAATCACAGGTTAGTACTCCATATATTATAATTAGTCCCATCGAAAGTGAATATTTATTTGTTCTAGTGACTTCTTTATCTTTCTAGGCAACTTGATACAAACTCAAGCTCATGTTGGCAATTGGTCTCAGGAAAACAAAAGATTGCAAATAACACATGTATGTAGATTTTACAACTTATTTGACAGATTATTGATTATTCACTTCTAAAAGTTTACCAACCTATGAATCTTCCACCAATTGTAAGCTAATAACATTTACCAAATTAATGAGAAGCCCTAAATTTTCAATTCATTGTGCAATGTCTTACAGTATTTTACAAAGCAGAAGGGCTGGTGCTGCACCAGCCCCTGTGTTGGTGCTGTACCTTTTGAAGTGGTTAATCTTCAGGTCTGTTTTGTATTATAATTTAAAAGATTAATCTTCAGGTCTGTTTTGTAATCTTGGCGAGATTAGGTGTATTAATAATTCTATTGATCAGAAGATAGAATCTTATGAATTTATGAACACTTGGAAGAGGTAGAGGTTATGGGGCCAAATGGGTTGGTGGTCGAAGCTTGGAAGTATGGCTGATTGTGGTGTCTCCTAATTGACAATTTGTTCCATTAGATTAATGACTAGAAAAGAAAAATGCTCAGTTTGTTGGTGGGGGAGCAACATACTAGTGAGTGGTGACTCTAGTAGAATGATGAATATGCTTAAAGCTAAATTTATGAGTAAAATAAATCTACGGGACTGTGTACTAATTATATTTTGGGCAAGTGAATTAATTTACTCCTATTAAAGAGAAGCTAAGCAAGAAATAAGCTTAAGTACTAGGGACTCTTGCATTGTAAAGTATAAATTGAAGAAGTGAAGAAACGTCAAAGAAGATCCTTCATGGAAGGGAAAAAAGCTGCTCAAGAATGATAGTATTCTTTGGTTGAAAGCATTACAACAGAATCTTAATTTACATGTTAATCTAAGTTTGGTTGAAAGATTCTGTTGTAATGCTTTCATAATTTTCATTTACATGTTACATGATTAATCTTTTAAGTTCTTCTGCTATGTAGTTAATAAAGGTTGGTTCTTGACCCGCAGAGTATACACAGCTTAAACTAACCGTGATAGTAATCAAAGGTGTATTGACCTGGTGATTGGCAACCTTAATGCAATAGATGCATGCAAATTTGCTGGTATGACAATGAACAAAACATGTAGCACAAACTGTAATGGTTTTACCCCGTAGATTTAGTGATATTTACATAAGAAATGTTAAGCATGTACTGTAATTCTTTGGAAGCAACCAAACAGTTATTACCTATATAATATGACAAATCTAGCAATTAAGTTCAATAAATCCTTGAAAAAATAAAACAACATTAAAAGAAAAGCAAAAAAAAAATCCACTTGACTATGACAGATAGCAATTAAATTCAATCTTCATTTCTAATATCAGAGCTCAAAAAATCAGAGGAGAGATTGAGAGACATCTGATTTGGGAAGAGAAAGATTGAGATGATCTGAGAGAAGCTGTGGACAGCGAATGTTTGTGAGAAGATTTAAGAGAAATTGAGAGTTGAGGAGAGAGAGGGCTTAAACTTGAAATAGGGAGAGGGCTCAATTATCTCTACTCTTTTAACTAACTACAGGATCTGAACTTAAAATCAAAGTGCAACCAAGAACAAACTTTCGTTCCAAAAATTAGGTACAGTAAGAACTCTGTCGACTAAAGAAACAGTTCATGAAACAATTATTATATTTATACTAAATATATCAGTTTACACCATGCGGGCAGAAAAAGAAACCATGTCAATCAGAAATCAAAGCAGAACATAAAACCAGATCAGCAAATATGCAGACTCCATTCAGAAAACAATGGAAGAATAATTAATTACACATTGATTAGGCAGTGGCAGTATGTTGGAAATGAAACACTCACACAAACAACTTTTATTCAAACTCAAAGAAATATTACAAGAGCACTCTCACTCAAAAAAACAAGATACTAGAACTCACTCTTATAAGACTTTGCTTCTTTACTCACTTAGAAGCTCTTACTTCTTCTTGATGCTTAAACCAAAATGGGGAAGGGTATTTATATTACTTAAGAACAATCCTACACCACACAAATAAACTAATCCAAAATTACAATAACCATACACCTCATTTCTCTTGGTGGTTCTAACAATATTTTAAGTTACCAAATGATTCACATGCACGATTACCACACCTATAAAATTCTAGGTAGAAGGCTTGTAGTTTTGGATCTTGAATATGGACTTGGACTCCAATTTGATTGGGTTTGGGTTTGGGCTCCCATAATGGATCAAATTTATGATCCAAAACCCCCCCTTAAACTTGATCTTGTGACCCTTAGTAAGTTCCTTAATCTTATGAAGTCTTCGCTTGTCAGTGGCTTGGTAAAAATATCAGTAACTTGATCTTGTGACCTCACATATTCAACTTGCACATCCTTTCTTGCAACACACTCCCTTATATAGTGGTAGCGAATATCGATGTGCTTGCTTCGATCATGGAATACTGGATTCTTTGCTAAGGCAATGGCTGACTTGTTGTCGACACAAGTCGGCTCTTCTTGTATCAAGCCTATCTCCTTCAATAGATTTCTAAGCCAAATTGCATGACAAACGCATGAGGTAGCAGCAACATATTCTGCTTCACAAGTGGACAATGTGACAATCGGTTGTTTCTTTGACATCCATGTGAAAGCAGTATCTCCCATGAAAAATACGAATCCAGTAGTGCTCATTCGATTGTTTATGTCTCCACCCCAATCACTATCGCTATATCCAACAAGCCAAAGTCAATTGTACCTTTTAGATAGCGAAGAATTCTCTTTGTGGCTTTAAAATGAGTGGTTGTTGGAGATTCTATGTAGCGACTAACCAATCCAACTGCGTGAAGAATATCGGGCCTTATACAAGTTAGGTAGCGTAGACTTCCCACCAAACTTTTGAAAAATGTTGGATCTACACTTTCGCCTTCTTCATGTTTGGACATCTTGACTCCGTATTCCATCAGTGTGCTTATCGGCTTACAGTTCTCCATCTTGAACTTCTTCAGGATCTCCTTTGCATAGCTTTCCTGTGAAATGAAAATTCCTTCCTTTTGTGGCTTAAATTCAATGCCAAGGTAGTACGCCATAAGCCCCATGTCTGTTATCTCAAATTTCTTCGTCATCACTTCCTTGAATTCATTGAACATGCTTGGGTTGCTTCTGGTGAAGATCAAATCGTCCACATAGAGGCACACGATCAAAATATCTCCATCTTTGATCTTGATATATAGAGCGTGCTCGTAGGGACATTTGTTGAAGCCATTCTCTTGGAAGTACTTGTCGATTCGGCTATTCCATGCCCTTGGTGCTTGTTTTAACCCGTAAAGAGCCTTCTTCAACTTCAACACCTTGTCTTCGTGGCCTTTGACTTCGTAGCCTGATGGTTACTGAATGTAGACTTCCTCTTCAAGAACTCCATTTAGGAAGGCAGACTTTACATCCATTTGTTGTATCTTCCACTTGTTTTGAGCTGCCAAGGAAATAATTAGTCTAATAGTCTCCAACCGAGCAACGGGGCGAATACCTCATCGTAGTCAATTCCAACTTTTTGACTGTAGCCTTTTGCAACAAGCCTTGCCTTGTGTCTTTCAATCTCTCCCTTAGCATTTTGCTTTGTTTTGTAGACCTATTTGACACCTATTGCCTTGTGCCCTTTGGGAAGTGAAACAAGTTCCCATGTGTCGTTCTTCTCGATAGCCTTGATTTCTTCATTCATCGCGTCTCTCCACTTCCTCTCTTTTGCAGCTTCTTGATAGCTAATTGGTTCACAATCAGCAAATAGACAAAATAATGTAAGATTATCTTGTCGTTCAGTCACTTCATAGAGATCTCGAAGGCTTCTTGTTCGTTGCACATCTCTTTCACTTTGACTCCCATTTAAAGATGATGAAAGTGTCTCATCTCCGTGGGTAGTTGATGTTGGTGAAGCAGGTGGAGTTGTTCGCTCTTGTTAGGCTTCTCCAGGCTGTTCTATTGGTGTCAGTTCATCTTCAAACGGAGGAGAGAAATTGAAGTCATCTATATGAGATCTAAAATCCCATAGTTCTTCTTCGTCAAACACCACATCTTGGTTGATCACAACCTTCTTATTGTTCGGATTGTACAGCTTATAGCCTTTTGAATTTGAGTCATAGCCGATGAAGATGAAACTATCGCTTTTATCATCAAGCTTTGTTCTTTTCTTGTCTGGAACATGAACATGGGCTATGCTTCCAAAAACTCTTAGGTGGGAGATGTTGGGCTTTCTTCCACTCCATGCTTCTTGCGGTGTCTTTCCCCAAACACTTCTTGTTGGAGATCTATTGGATAAGTAGACCGCACACGCCACTGATTCGGCCCAAAACTCCTTGGGTAGTTTCTTGCTTTTGAGCATACTCCGAGCTATGTTGAGGATAGTTCGGTTCTTTCTTTCCGCTACACCGTTTTGTTGAGGGGATCTAGGAATTGTCATTGGTCTACGAATTCCATTTGCTTCACAGAACTCTTGAAACTCCCTAGAAGTAAATTCTTCTCCTCGGTCGGATCTCATAGCTTTGATCTTTATACCGCTTTCTCTTTCCACTGCAGCTTTGAACTTCTTGAAGACTTCAAAAACTTCTGACTTCTGTTTCAAGAAATATACCCATGTTTTTCTTGAAAAATCATAAATGAAGAGAAGAAGATAGTTATTATTACCGAGAGAGCTTGGTTTGATTGGGCCGCACACATCGGTATGGATGAGCTCGAGTGGCTTCTTGGCTCTTGAGTCTGACTCCTTTGGAAAGCTTTTTCTGAATTGCTTCCCGACTAGACACCCTTCACAAAGCTGGTCAGGATGGTTGATGCGAGGTAGTCCCTTCACCATCTCCTTCTTGGATAGCAGCTCTAGACCTCCAAAATTGAGATACCTAAAACAAAGATTCCATAGCCATGATGCATCTCTGTAGCAAGCTTTCAGGCACTTTGCAACATCGTTTTGTACGTTAATCAGGAATATTCTATTCTTTGACATTGGTACTTTAGCAATGAAGTTATTCTTATCATCTTTAATATAAAGATTATAATCCTTTATTTGAATATCATAACCTTTCTCTAACAGTTGTCCTAAACTCAAGATGTTACTTTTCATATTGGGCACATAGTAGACATTGGAAATAAACTGATGTCTCCCGTCTTTTAAACGTTTAAGAATGTTACCTCTCCCTTTTACTGCTACAGTGGAATCATCGCCAAATGAGACATTTCCACTTATTGACTCGTCCAGCTCCACAAACATGTCTTTTCTTCCACACATGTGATTGCTTGCACCACTGTCAAGATACCAGGATTTTGCTTGGACACCATCAGTCTCTTTTCGTGCTAGAAGAAAAGTTTCTTTATCATCGGTCTTCTCCTCCACGTAGTTGGTCTTCTCCTCAATTCTGTTGTTAGGAGCTCTACATTCTGAAGCATAATTCCCAAACTTCTGACAATTATAGCATCGAACTTGAAATTTGTCATTCCTCGAGTTCGGATTGCTTCTTCCACAGCCTCGTGTTGAGCTTTCTCCTTTCTCATAGTTATTGTTGGAATTATTGTTGTTTTAATTCCAACCTCGTCCATGACCGCGACTTCCACCTCGTCCACGACCTCTACCTCTGCCTCGGCCACGTTGGTTTCTTTCATTGCCTTGGCTTTCATGTTTATCCTTGAATTACAGCTTGAGGAATTGCTCAGTAAACCCTTGCTTCTTCTTATGCTTCTCTTTGTATGCTTGTAATGATTCTTGGAGTTGCTCGATCGTCATTTCTTCCAAGTCTTTAGTTTCTTCAATCGTCATGACAATGTGCTCAAATTTGGAATCCAACGAACGGAGTATCTTCTCTATTATCCTCACATTTTCTAACTTTTCACCGTTTCTTTTTAATTGATTAGAAAATGCTGCTACTCTTGAGAAATAATTTGAAATAGACTCAGATACTTTCATGTGTAAGGATTCGAATTCACCTCTTAATGTTTAGAGACAGACCTTCTTCACTTGCTCGGATCTTTTGTAAGAGGTTTGCAGCTTTTCCCACACTTCCTTGGCAGAGCTTGCACTTGAAATCTTCTCAAAACCATCATCATCTAATGCTTGATAGATGAGGTAGAGAGCTTTCTTGTCTCTCTTTCTCGCATCTTTCAAACTATCTTTTTGGGTTTTGGTCAGCGCAGCTTCGTTATTTGGCTCACTAAAACCTTTTTCTACGATATCCCAAACATCATGCGCACCAAGAAGAGCCTTCATCTTGATACTCCAATTGTCATAATTGTTGTTGATGAGCGTTGGGACTTAAAAGGATGCCACACCATTTGCCATATCGCTCGATATGTTGAGAATTTGAAAATTCTGATTGGGCGGATAGATCCGGAACGTCGAAAAACTTTGGGAAGGATCTGATCAAAATTTTCAACTTTCGGTCAACAGTCAAAGTCAACTCTAACATGGTCAATAGTTAACAACTTTGAAGGCTCAGTCAACTCGGCTTGGACGGCTCGGTCAACAGGCTTACGGCTCGGTCAACTCGGCTCCAACTCGGTTGACTCGGCTCAACTAGGTGAGTCAACTAGGTTTTCTGGCAGTAATCTTCCGGCGGCACATGGCGGCGCGTCTGAACTCTGATCGAGGAGATTCTGGCGGCTCAGATTCCTCTCGTCGAGACCTTCGATTTGATATGCAATAGTCTATAGTTTCCAACTTAGCTCTGATACCACTTTGTTGAAAATGAAACACTCACACAAACAACTTTTATTCAAACTAAAAGAAATATTACAAGAGTACTCTCACTAAAAAAAACAAGATACTAGAACTCACTCTTATAAGACTTTGCTTCTTCACTCACTTAGAAGCTCTTACTTCTTCTTGATGCTTAAACCAAAATGGGGAGGGGTATTTATACTACTTAAGAACAATCCTACGCCACACAAATAAACTAATCCAAAATTACAATAACCAAACACCTCATTTTTCTTGGTGGTTCTAACAATATTTTAAGTTACCAAATGATTCACATGCACAATTACCACACCTATAAAATTCTAGGTAGAAGACTTGTAGTTTTGGATCTTGATTATAGACTTGGACTCCAATTTGATTGGGTTTGGGTTTGGGCTCCCATAATGGATCAAGTTTATGATCCAACACAATATACATTGACTCAAACATAAGAAAACTCTCAACTCTAGCAATTCCCTTAAACTCAAAAGGTACTACCATTTTAGAGATATTTCTGTTAACAGCGAGACTTAACTCAATCCTTATTGCATACTAAATCAAATTTCATTCGAATCTTTAGCATGAGCAGAAGCTGTCAAGACATCTCCCTCTTCATTTTTTCTTAACCTTCCTCTGCTTTTATCATTTTCTTCCACTAATGCTCTACTTCAAATTTCATTCTAATTTATACATAAATTTTTGCGAACAGCTCTAGCCAAGCTTTAATTTTTTTTTTATAAAAACATTAAGGGAGAAAAAAGTACAAAAGAGAAAAAGGAGACCGCCAAAATAGCCCTCCAAGCTTGCTGTATATCGCTCAAAGAATTACGTCTACAAGCTCTTGTAGTTGAAGCTCAAAGAGAAGAACCAAGTATCTAAAAACTCTATAGTAGATGGACAAACTCAAATCCCACCAAAATACGAAAAGAATTATTCCAAAGCTGTTTAGCTACTTCATAGTGGAGAAAAACACCAACAAATGCTGTTCAAGCAAGCATTCAGTGCACAACACAAAAACCATAACCACAAACAACAAATATTTTGTAATTTGAAAGGCAATTTACAGTGTGAAGAAGGGGCTGGTGCTGGTTTATGTCGATGCCCTAAAGTACAGCTACAAGATATCCAGTAAGTCTATATATGAAACAAGACAGAAGTTAATAGCAAGGAACATCACAGAGAAATAACAACAACAAAAAAAACCAGCTTGACAGATAGAGAGAAGAAAAACTCACAGAATACCAAATAGAAGAACGTCGACAACTAGATGAGTAAACAAGAAAATTATAGAGGAAGTTCGAGGGAGCTAAGGGCACAGAACCTAATTTTTGGGGGAAAAACACCGCGCGGCAAGGAACGTGATGATAATTTATATGCGAAATTTTTTAGTATATTCCGGCTCTTCCAAGCGCTGGAATATGAAATGGGTTTCGAGTATATTCCGGCGCTTAAAAGCGTCGCAATACGCAGAAACCCGTTTTATAAAGCACCAGAATATGAAATGGGTTTTGATCATATTGCGGTGCTTAAAAGCACCGAAATATTTAATAAGATTCGCATATAACGGCGCTTTGAAGCGCCGTTATATATTCTTTGAATATTGCAGCGCTTCAAGGAAGTGCCACAAAAAAACGCCGGCGGTTAATATATTGCAGCGTTTGTATGAAGCATTGGAAATAAAGCGCGGGCAGGTGTCATTTACCTTGTAGTGTATGAAAATCAATGGGCCTCCGACTCAAACTGGTACAATGAGTTGTTTGGGTTAAGGTTCTCAAAAGTTGGGTTGAGTTTTTGTTGAAAAATTATTGAATCCGGTGAGTTGAGTAGAGTCACGGGTTTAAAAATTTTCAACACGACCCAAACTGGTATCTCAATCATTTTTAATTTGCACATTCTTAACACAAAGAAAACAACATTTTTTATTAATATTATTTTTAGATATATGCTATAATGATTTAATATTATCTTTTTTCTCCCCTAAAAGTAAAAAAAATTAAAATTTTAGATGTTAAGCAGATTTAATCGCCATTTGGTCTACTATATCTAGATGTGATTTCCAGCAATTTATCATGGATAAAATGGATACCTAAGCAATACAAACATGTACATTATATAGATATAAATATAAAATGAATATTAGTCAGGCTTTGGGGAATCTTAGTTCTCAATGGTAAATTGAATCAAGTGACCATTGTTGAGTTTCTTTGATGTTATAAAAGGTTGGCGAGAGTTTGACTTAAATGAGTTGCACTGTCTGCTAATAAACAAGCTTACTCACATGCTGACAATTGAGATTTTTGGCTTATGTATTGTGGCGTATGACTTGAAGTTACTTGGTGCGAAGAATAAGTCATTTGATGAACAAACAAAAAACAGATGACTTGGTGAATAATTTGTTGAAGGCTATAAATATGATCATAAAGAGAAATAGTATCTCACTTTATTCATGAAGATAGGAATAATTGGTAAGATGTAGAGTATAACAAATCAAATATTAATATATCTTGTAAAAGAGGATTTTACAAGAATCCAATTGTTGAGTGAGCATCGGGTGTATTAGGGTTTTAAGTTGTGAAATTGATGAGGTTTTTCGTACAATTTTGCCTAGAAAAATTGTATATTGTTTGCAGAGGTTAGTTTTCACACAGTTTTGTTTAGAAAATTTATGTATTGTTGAAAAAGAATTTTCTTACAATTTGGACAGAAAAATTATAACTGCCGATGATGTGAGTTTTAACAAAGAAATTTCATCCAAAAGTTACAAAAATTAGAATAGCGATTGACTCGTGACGTAGATAAAGAATTGTATCGAACCACGTTAAAATCTTTTTGTTTATTTTTACTAGTATGGTTGTATGGTTCTTCTCAGCTACTCATTATTGTGGTCATTCTCGTATGTCAAAGTTTATGTCTTGCAAGTAATGAATTAAGCTTTTTTACTGCTAAATTATCTATTAAGACGTTGTAGTTTTTTTAAGCATTTATTTTTCAAATATTATAAGTTCGTAGTCTGTTAGAAGTTTTGCCATGTCAAGAGTAAAGTCATTTCTTAAGTTATTACTTGTTAGGGAAAATAGTGTGTTGTGCCGAACCTAATAGTACGTTAATGGTTCAAGTCAATTGCTTCTTCTTCTTTTTTTTTAAGAAGAAAGTCATCAACATTCATTGAAGAAAGACAAAACAAACTAATTAGGGCCAAAGACTGCAAAACTACGAAGGATAATAATTCAACAACTGGATCCTCCCTAATTAGAGCAACTGCATTACACAGCTACATAGCCAAGGAAAATGACAAACTGAGCAACTATCAAAAGTCTTCATAATTTGCTGCACATCAGAGAGCAACGCACTCGCCGGCGACAATTCTTCAACGTTGGAAAGAACTGCAGAAACGATACGGAGGCAAACACTTACCACTGCCAGCAAATTTCAGCCCTTTTCAACGGTATAACTGAACTCCTCTCACATCTACTTTGTAATTCCGATGCCACATTGCCGAATGATCAATGTATATATATCCTAACCATTTCATGGCTAAATATAGGTGAATACTAAGCAGGGAAGTTCACGTTGATTTCAGGTAATCTAGTGAATGTGTTGGGAAAAACATGAATATACATAAGCTACTTGATAACTAAATTTAATTAAACCCCACACACATTAATTTAATGAAAACAAAATTAAAAAAAAGAAACAAAACAAAACGATTGAACACACAAAATTTTCTGTTTATGTCAACGGAGAGAATAAACTTGTTCTTTATCATGAGAGAAATACAAGAAAATTACATCGAGTTTTTATCCCAAAAACCCTAATACACCATCTCTTAACCCAAATAACACTCTTTACCCTCTTGCTTTGTGTATTGTCTTCATATTCTCAATGTATACGTATATATAGCCTCCCAAAGTTTCTCCCCAAGATACTAAGTCTCCAAGTCAAAAAAAACTTTTCATTCAAGTATCTTGATTTGTCCACCAAGCTCCAACTCAAAAAAGACTTTTCATTCAAGTATCTTGCTTTGCCCTCAAGTTTTTAGAGTCTCATATCAAGAATATGAGTCATATTCCAATAAATCTCCATCTTGGCGAATGTTCTTGCTAACTTGAAGATTAGTTGTACCTCCACATGCTTGTCAACACCGCAAACATAAACTATTGGCCTTCAAGTCGATCCACCAACTACACACAACTCGAATCAGCAAACGATTAGGACTCCACCTGATTCAAAAATGTGACCAATGCACATGTATAGCTGCCCTGAGTCAACTTCACTAGTTAACTCCAGAGAGGGACCTTCATTTGTCCTCTCCCTTACTCTCATTCATCTTCTATGGCTTACCATCATTTCCCTTCAACACTTTAGCAAAGCCTTATTGAACAAGCATGTCTTTCACCCTTCTTTACCAAAGAATGGAACTTCATTTTCCATTAAACTGCTCCACGGTGAACTACTGGTTGATATTCACCGTCATGATGCGTAAATAACAATTAAATCTCACTTGAACCTGTGGCTCTCATACCAGATTGTTCGGAAAAATACGAATACGTAGAAATGACTTGATATCAAGATATAATTAAACCCCACACACACTAATTTAATGAAAAAAAATAAATAAATATGAAACAAAACTAGTGAATACAAAATTTACATGGTTCGGCACAGTCTCGCCTACGTCTACGAAGAGAATAAACTTGTTTTTTACCATGAGAGAAATACAAGAAAAGTACATTGAGTTTTTATCTCCAAAAACCCTTATACACCATCTCTTAACCCAAAGAATACTCTTTACTCTTGTGCCATATATGCTGCCATCATATTCCTAATATACAATATATAACCACTCAAAACTTGCTCCCCCAATATACTTAGTCTCAAAGTCAAAAAGATTTCTCATTCAAGTATCTTGTTTTGCCCACCAAGCTTCAAGTCAAAAAAAAAAAAAGACTTCACATTCAAGTATCTTATTTTGTCATCAAGCTTTTAGAGTCCCAAATCAAGAATATGAGTCATATCCCAATAGAATGGAAACTCGCATATTGAAATAACCAATAACATGTCTCTCAATAATATAAATACTTAGTTGTTTTTCTCTAATGTTCTCATTTTTATAGCGGTTATGGGTAGAAATCCATTTTCAAATAAGAGAACGACACGTGACATCCTCAACGATAAATTAATTAGTCATTTTGTTAACCAGGGGTAAAATAGTGAAAACCCACCTAAGGGAAAAAATTAAAAACCATACTAAACCTTTGGCACGGTCTCGATTTTTAATTTACTCTTCATCTGAGGAACCAGATTATATGTCATAAATGCACTCCATTATTCATTTCCATGTAAAACTAGTATTATTATAAATTAATGAAGTTCAAAAACCAATACTCTCTTTATATACAATTTTATCCTGACTTGGGAGTCGGAATGACCCCAATATGGATTCCGGATACTCACTTTCAAGTCCTTAACAGGGAATCGGAGAGATTCAAGCTGTGGGTAGCAGGTACCCAGTTCTTTCGGTGCTCTCATCATTTCCTTGAAGGCTTCAGCTAGCATCATACGTGCTACTCCACTCTGGTGACTCGCAATTTTTTGGCATCAACAATAGTTAGTTCATCCATTTCCTAAGTAGATTATATATAAAAAATCGCAAAAAGTGAATGAAACTAATATATACTACAAATTCAAATTTAAAGCCAAAACCTATTTATACGTACAAATCACTACTGATTTATGTATGATATGACAGGAATGTATTAGTGCTTTAATTCTTTCAATATAATCTACACACTCTCTTGATTATTAATCATTTTTTTATATTATAAATGGATGGCATGAATCAAAAGATAATAGGATCAACATATCTCGAGCATTGCCCGGGGTCGATCAAAAGTTGGTTTGTGTTTAAAATCATTGTATTTGTACCCCAAAAAAAAAAAAAATCCAAAGCAGTATCATTACCTAAATTGAAGGGTGCAATCTTATCATAGCGAATTCTTATTCATAGTGATTTTTTCAGAGGGAGAGAGAAGAGCGGGTCAAAAGAACCGTTTTAACCAACCTGCTGTAAGGTAGGAAGAAATCACCACCTCACAAAAATAAGCGACATTTAAGCACACAGTAAACCTCCCAGAAATAGCTCGTAGCTTTTCCCTTACAAAAGAGCCTCTTTGTCTCCGTTGAACATATTCCTCCTCTGAATCAAATCTCCATTACAAATTAATAGAGAAAAAAAACATACAGGAACAATGGAAAAGTCCCCTAAGGCTATCATCTTCCTTGCATCCGCTGTTTGCTTCTTGTCCCTCGTCAGCTTTGCCTCTGCTGATGCCGACGACTTCGATAACTTCTTTGTGCAGGGATCGGTTTACTGTGATACCTGCCGTGCTCAATTCGTCACTCGCCTCAGCCACTACCTGAAAGGTGTATATATATATATATATATATATATATATATATATATATATATATATATATATATATATATATATATATATATATTCTCATCACAGTAACACGTTTTACGCAATTATTCCACCTAATTATGAGCAAGCGAGCACTCTCCTGAAAGGCATCTGATAAAATTGAAACGATACAACGAAGATTAAGCGTGAAAACATGTTACGGGGATTTTCAAATGGGTGTGCTCTCTTTTTTAAGGCATTAATGTTTGTTTATTGTTACAGACGCAACGGTGCGCTTGGAGTGCAGAGAACGCGAAGGCGGGAAGGTAGTCCTCTCCGTTGAAGCGACAACTGATGAGACAGGAACATACAACATGACGGTGACAGGAGACCATGAGGAGGAGGTTTGCGAGATTGTGCTTGCAAAATCCCCAGACGCTGAATGTAGTGAGATCAGCCATGAAGATTACCTCAAGAAAGCTGCAAGAATCAGCCTCACATCCAATGATGGCATTGCCACCAATGAAACACGCCTTGTCAACCCTCTCGGCTTCTTGAGGAATACTCCTCTTGCTGAATGTGTTGAAGTCTTCAGGGAACTTGAAATCGTCCCTGGCAGCGTCGAATGAAAGAATGTTTATCACATATCAAGTACCTTTCAGTACTGAATAAGCTGCGTTCAATTTTCTCTACTTTTTTGTTATCATGGAAAAATGTATGAACTTTTTTTTTATATATATATAATAAAATTATAACAGGGCATTAATTGCCCTGTATTTGCGCAAGTACTTCCCCTGTTTTAGTGCAGTTTGCGAGGCTTGCAAGATTGAGGTCTGCTCTATCATATAATGTGCTTAATGTTAGGACTTAGATTAGTTCCACTATTTTTTTTTTGTAAAAGTTTATTTTAATTTAGAGTGTTTAAGTGTCATACATTTATGGTCGTATCCGACACGGATACTCAACAAAATTTTAGTGTTTAAGAACTATATCTAATGTTAAAAATAAAAACAACATTCTATTCTCCAAACGATTGGTTTAAGTTCATTATCCATGCATCTAAAATTCCATCCAGATAGATCTGCCATCCAGTGGTTTGATATTCAGTAACTTTAGTATAATTATATATCAACCAAATCTGAATTTACTTTCTATAGTATCGATTGATAACTTCATTTAACGTTAACTATTATGAAGAAGAAAACACGGATCAAAATAATATCTGAGGTAATCGTAGATTATATTATATGGGTTAATCTTTCATCCTCTTTTATCACCCTTTGAAAAAATAATGCAATAAAAATTTGATTATTAAATGCAATGATTTTCTTTATTTTTCCGAAGGATAGATCTCACTAGTTATATTTTCATCCCTTTTTGGTTCTTTATATATATTCCTTAATGTGTTTAGTACTTTTAATTTTTTTTAGGGGAATGTATTCTTTATTTTTTTTTTATACATTCTTATGTTTAATTAGTTAAATCAAATTGGCTTTTTTCAGTTATGGATCTCCAATTAATCAGATTTGGTTTAATTAACAATGGAAAAAATGAGTTGATCAACTCAATTCAATTACCACCCATAAGCAAGGTTGTGATAAATTGATAAGGAAGGTGCTTTAATTTTTTTTATTTCCTTTTAATTTGAGATTTATTGTAATATTTGTGTTCTTAAAATAAAGGTAAACAAACAATTTGATAAATATGATATAGAATTAAAATAATATATATGAAAGATTTATTATTAAATAAAATAATAATTTAAAAAAACGGAAGTGTCCAAGCGTGAGAGCAAGAAGAAGGAAAAAAAAACAAAAAACGAGGGATAACACCTGGAGTCCAGGTGTTGTCAAGCTAACATGCATTTCTTGGATGTTAGCCACCAATGTTACACAAAAACAAAACGGGGGCAAGGTTTAAGTAATATAAAAATGTTTTTCTTTGTTGTTTTGTTTTATTATTTCTTATCAAATCATGTTTGGTTTTTTTTTTTTTTTCAATTCAAATTACTCTATTTCTTTAAACACTTAGGGACTGAAAAAAATGTTGAAAGAGTAAAATTTTGAAGAGATTTACGAGAGAATTTTAAGGAAAGTCGAGGAAAGCTCTAAGAAAAGCAAAAGATAATAATGTGAATTTTATTTTTTAAATTTAGCATACATAAAATTACCCAGAATTCAATGTGAAAATTTTAAAGGGTATGAATTCTAGAAAAATTGAAGAATAAATTAGAAATTTTAATATAAATATTATGTCAGGTGTTGACAATCAACAATCGGGAAAAATTGTTGAAAGCAGCAGGAATGGCAAGGAGGTGATCTACGGGTAGTTTTAAGTGTTATGTGGTGAGTTAGATTTATTTTTAGTAATCGAGATAAATATGAAATATAAAGTGATGATATTTGAATTAATTATTAAACTATGATTGGATGATATATGAAAGTTGACTGATGGATATGATAGGAATAATTGATATGTTAAAGATTTATTATATGAGAAGTAATATTATTGAAATGATGAGTTGATTAAATATATAATGAAAGGATAAATGAAATTCTTAACAAGCTATGATTGATAATTTGATATGATATATGAGGATATAATTTAATGAATATGATAAAAACAATAATTTTTAGGAAAATATGGATAGTTAAATTGAATGTTTGAATGTTTGCTTGTTTTTATATTATTGCTCATATGCATATTTCATATTATTGTTCATATGCATATGCGTGAAATGAAAAGAACCGGGAAGGCAGTCGGTCTAAATGAAATAAAAGAACCGTGACAGTTGGTATATGCTGGAAATAAAAGAACCGGGAAGCTAGTCGGTCTAAATGAAAAAAAAGAACCATGACAGCCGGTATATGCTAGATATAAAATAACCGGGAAGATAACCATTTGAAATGAAATAAAATAACCGGGAAGGCAGCCGGTTTAAGTTAAAACAATTTGATACGTGGGAAGACATTCCCAAATGATAATACAAAATGATATGATAGTTTAAATTAATGCATTGCATCTGTTTTAAATATTGATTATTATTGCTTGAGATACTAAAGTGTTATTCTTGATTGTGAATTTATTGATAGATGAATGAATCTCAAAGAAAGACAGATATGATGAGAAATAACTATGAAAGTATGATATGATAAGAATTATCTGAGTGATTGATTATATGCTGTGAACCTCATAATGACGTAATTATGAGGTTAAATTGATAGTCTCAAGATGATTAAATATATGAGAAGAAAGATCGATATATGTGATGATTAACTTAAGAAGAGATTGATAAATGGGATGATTATGATATGAGTAGTGATAAATTGATAATAGAATGCTATTATCGAATTATATGTGTAACGACCCATCCCGAGTTGGCCACACCTGAGACGATGTTATTACATTTTGAAAATCCCAACACGATACATATATGCAACAATAAAGGTAATACCAATTGCAATTTTTACATCGATCCTCAACCTTCAACATAGGAGATACATCATTCAGATCTTGACTTAAACATTATATACAATGTAATATGCATGAATATTTACAAATATTTTTTTATTTTATTTTCTTATTAGTCTGAGGATGTGAACCACGTGGCTTACAGATAAAGACTTCATCTGAAACTCAACTCACCAAACTATTTGACCTGCCTGCTACCTGAAATCATTGTACAATGAGGAGTGAGCTTCACAAGCTCAGTGAATTAAACTTACTAAAATTATTCAATTTTTATAATTAGTCTTCCAATATTCATTCATCTATATCTCATATATTTTGATAATAACATTCTATTATCACCACTCATATCAAATCACATCCTTTATAAATCTCTTCTTCTCATATAATTAATCATCATCTTGAGACTATCAATTCTATCTCATAATTACATCATTATGAAGTTCACAACATATAATCAGTCATCTAGATAGTTCTAATCATTTCATATTTCCATATTTCTTTTCAGCATAATTGTCTCTCTGTGTAACTCATTCATCTATAAATTTGCAGTCATGAATTGCTCTTTAGCATCTCAAGTAATAACAATCAATATTTAAGCAAATGCAATGCATGAATTTAAATGTTATTATTATTAGGAATTTCTTCTCACATGTCGACATGTTTTTATCTTAGATCGGCTGCCTTCCCGGTTCTTTCATTCTCATTTAGATTGGCTACCTTCCCAGTTCTTTTTATTTCCAGCATATACCAGCTGTCACGGTTTTCATTTAGACCGACTGTCCTCCCGGTTCTTTTATTTTCATTTAGACTGGCTACCTTCCTGGTTCTTTTATTTTTATTTAGACCGGCTTCCTTCCCAGTTCTTTTATTTCATGCATATGCATATGAATAATGATATAAAATGTGCATATGAACAATAATATAGAAACAAGCATGAATTCAAACATTTAAATTAGCTATCCTAATTATTCTCAAATTATTATTTGAAAAATTCCACTAAATTCCTCTCCTCATAAATCATATCAAATCATCAACCATAGCTCGTCAAGATATACTAAATTTCCTCTCCTTATAAATCATATCAAATCATCAACCATAGTTCATCAAGAAATTCATTTATCGCCTTTATTATTAAATCGACTCATTATTCCAATAATATTATTTCTCATATAATAATTTTCTACACATCAATTATTCTTATCATACCTATCAACCAATTTTTTATCTACCACCAAAGCATAAGTTAATAATTTATTCTGATATTATCACTATATATTTCTCAATTTTTCGTCTACCACCCATAAGTTAATAATTTATTCGAATATTATCACTACATATTTCATATTTATCTTGATTACTTAAAGTAAATCTAACTCACCACATAGCACTTAAAGCTACCAGTGGATCACCTCCTTGCTTTTCCTGCTCCTCTCGGCAATTTCTCCCGGTTGCTGATCGTCAACACCTTCTGTCTTTCTTAGAGCTTCCCGTGACTCTCTATAAAATTCTCTCATAAATCTCTTCAAAATTTTACTCTTTCAATCTTTCTTTCGGTCCCCAAGTGTTTA
The DNA here is from genome assembly GCA_023935145.1 of Bretschneidera sinensis. Taxonomy (NCBI): domain Eukaryota; kingdom Viridiplantae; phylum Streptophyta; class Magnoliopsida; order Brassicales; family Akaniaceae; genus Bretschneidera; species Bretschneidera sinensis. The sequence goes on along the minus strand of CM043697.1, from coordinate 106,691,796 downwards.
AAGAAATATAATAGTTTGAATTGAGGAAAAGAGAAAACCAAACAAGATTTGGTAAGTAATGAATAAATAAAAGAAAAACTATATATATATAAAACTCACCATCTGCTTGTTGATGTGCTGCTCAACATGCAGCCCTTTTCCATTCTTTGGCAACACCTGGACTCCAGGTGTTGCCATGTTGTCCCCTTTTTTATCGTTTTTTTTCTTTAACTTTTTTTTTCTTCTTCTTACCCACAAACACGTCCAGTTTGTTTCTTTTATTTTCTTTTTGCTTTGTAACTACACCACCGCGCGTCCTCTTTTTTTTTCCAAAAGAATTATTTTTTTCAATAATAATTCTTTCACATATATATTATTTTAATTCCATGTCATATTTATTAAATTACTTCTTTACCCTTACTTTACGAATACAAGCATTACAATTCTACCCACCTTATAAAAATTTTGTCATCGAAATTTTCTTACCTAACTCAAGAAACAACTGTGAATAATAATTCTTCATAGTTGCTTCACGTTCTTATGTAACCTTTTCAACATCTTTATTCCGCTATAGAACTTGAACTATTGGAATTACTTTATTAAACAAAGCTTGTTCTTTTCTATCTAAATTTCTCATTGGTACTTGTATAAAAGTCAAACCTTCCTGAATTTCTGAAACTTGGCTCGAAATATTATGAGATTCATCGTGTAAACACTTTCTCAAAAGTGAAACATGAAACACATTGTGTAACTACTTCAACTTTGGAGGCAATTCTAGGCTATACACGACTAGCCCAACTTTCTCAACAACCTTATAAGGTCCCACATATCTTTGACTCAACTTTCATTTCTTGTTTAAATCTCAATACACCTTTTCATTGAGATATTTTTAAATACACCCAACTACCTATTTGAAACCCGAGAGGTCTTCTCTTATTATCAGCATAGCTATTCGGTCTACCCTGTGCTACTTTATAGTTCTCTCTAACCTGTTTGATCTCCTCAATTGTTAACTCAATAATTTATGGACCAAATATCTTTCTCTTTCCAACTTCTTCCCAGCATACAGGAGTTCTACCCCTCCTACCATATAAGGCCTCAAATGGTGCCATCCCAATACTAGTTTAATACTGATTATTATAAGTGTAGACTGAGGTTTCAACCCAAGATGGGGATGGATTGGGTTTTAAAAACTTTTTGCGGATTTAACACAAGTTTATAAAACAGATAACACAACAAGCATATACACAAGTAATGTGTGTTGTAAATAAAGAGTTTAAGGAATAGAGGATGCAAACTCAGTTTATAGTGGTTCGGCAACATTGGAATAGTTTCGACCCTACGTCCACTCTCTTCAAGAAACCTCCTTGAAGTAATCCACTAAGAAACTTAGTCATGCAACTTCAAAGGTGTTGCACAAACCTTACAATCCCTTCCTCTTGGAAGCAAACCCCTTCCTATCGGAAGCAAAACCCCTTCCTTTCGGAAGAAAAACCCCTTCCTTTCGGAAGCAAATCCCTTCTTTTCGGAAGCAAACCCCTTTACAACAAATACTGTAAAGAAAACAGAAGAGAGACAATAATAGAAGCTTGTACAACTGAATAATATCTCTCTTTCTAGGTAAAGCTTGAAGAATGGCTCAACAATCTATCTTTCAAAGCTTTTTGAGTATCAATGAGTGAAAACTTGTTTGAATGTCTAATACTCTTTTTGAAATGCTCAGTGATGTGAGTTAAATAGCCTTGATGAAATATTTCCGTTCTGAATTAATTTGGTACGCTTTTGTACATCAAATGTACAGGTCTGGCGTTATAACAGTCATATTTTTTTAATTACCAGTCGATTAGGTCATTTTTAAAAATCACATTTTTAAGGCTGTTGAAGGTACCAGTCGACTGGGTATGACTTACCAGTCGACTGGGAACCTTCTGCCCAGATTACCAGTCGACTAGGTAGTTCTTACCAGTCGACTGGGAAGTCTCTGACCAAAACAACAGTCGACTGGTATGAAGCATCCAGTTGACTGGGAACATACTGACCTTTATACCAGAAGACTGGTATAAGTACCCAGTCGACTGGGTTGCTTTAACAACCCAGTTTTCATGTGTTGAATAGATTTTAACTTGAAAAACATTTGTTTAAAAGGTTATGTTAAAATGGTTTTTCAAAATGAGCCATTGGACAAGCTAATTACCTGAACAAGTGAGACTTACAGCTTGATTTAGTACCATAGACCTATTCTAGTTCTTCTGTCTTCACTTGATGCTTGATTCGGGTTGAGTTCTTGTACCTTGATCCTTGGTTGAATGCTCTTATTGCTTAATACACTTAGACAACATCGTTAATATAATAAGAGTTGTGTTTTGTCATCATTAAAATACAGGTGAGAGTCAACAATAGGCAAATTCAATCAGGGGCTAGTAAACATCCCAACTTACTGAGAAACTCACCATATTTGCCCTTAACATATTTTCTAGTACTCTAATAATCCTTTTTGTCTGCTTAACTGTTTGAGGATGAAAAGTTGTAATAAACTGCAACTATGTACACATGGCTTTCTGAAAGCCTCTCCAAAACTAAGATGTAAATCTAGTGTCTCTAAATGACACTATGCTCAATAGTACTCCATACCACCTCAAAATCTCATCTACATACAGTTCAGCTAACCCTTTAGGATTTCAATTAGTTTTAATTGGAAGAAACTGAAATGACTTAAAAAGTCTATCTACTATCACTTACACTGTATCGTGACCTCTCTGAGTATGAAAAAATCCAGAAACAAAATCCATACTCACATTTTTCTATGGTCATTCAAGCACAGGAAGAGGCTGTAGTAAGCCTGCTGAATGTCTATTCTCAGACTTCAGTTACAGACAAACCAAACATCTAGAAATGGATTCAGTTACATCCCTCTTCAATCTTGACCACCAGAAATTCTGTCTCAATCCTCTATACATCTTATTATTACTCGGTTGCATCGAATCTACATCATCATGTGCCTCTCTCATTATCTCTTTTCTCAACTACGCATCATTGGGAACACAAATCCTATGTTCCAATACCAAAATACCATCATTCTAATTTTGAACTTATATTGCTTTCTACTAAGCATTTCCTACTTGATCTTTTCTATTTCTTATCTTTACCTTGTATCTCTAACAAGCATTCTATTATGGATGACTGTATAACCATGTTTGCTAACAATGATCTTCTATCACTGATATTCAATTTCATTCTTATCTCTCTTAGTCTATCATCAATTACACATCATGACTTTTAATAGCAGTCAATCTTCTTGTAGATTTTCTACTCAATGCATCAGCTACCACCTTCGCATTTTCTAGATGATAGTGAATTGTACAATCATAGTCGCTAATCAACTCCATCCACTATCTTTGCCTCAAATTCAACTCTTTCTGGGTAGGTAAGTATGTCAAACTCTTATAATCAATGAATATCTCACAAGTGGCTCCATACAGATGATGTCTCCAATCTTTAAAGTAAACACTATGGAAACCAATTCTAAGCTATGGGTGGGATAAATTCTATCATGATTCTTCAATTGCCTAGAAGTATAGGCTATAGATTTCCCATGTTACACACATCCCAACCATTTATGTGACGCATCACTATACACCACAAATCCTTCATCACCAGAAGGAAACACCAATACTCGAGTTGTAGTCAATTTCTTCTTTAGTAATTGGAAAATTTTCTCATACTTCCCAAACCATATAAATCTCACATCTTTCTTGGTCAGTTTAGTCAACAGTATTACAATAATAGAAAAATTCTGAAAGAATCTTCTATAAAAACCAGCTAACCCCAAGAAGATTCTAATCTCAGTCAAATTAGTTGGTCTCTCCCAATTTAACATCGTCTATACCTTTTGTGGATCAACTGTTATGCCATTTCCAGATATTACATGCCCCAAGAAAGTTATCTCATTAAGCTAAAATTCACATTTAGAAAATTATAGCATACAATATCTCTTTTATCAAAATTTCCAACATAATTTCTAAATGTTTTACATGCTCTTCCTTAGTCTTAGAATACATCAAGACGTTATCAATAAACACAATCAAAAAATCATCAATGAATGGTTTAAACATTTTATTCATAAAGTCCATGAATGATACTGGAGCGTTAGTCAATCCAAATGACATCACAAGAAACTTATGACCATAACGTGTCCTAAAATCAGTCTTAGGCACGTCTCCCTTCTCTATCCTCAATTGATGATAACCTGATCTCAGGTCTATTTTTGCAAATAACCTTGCTCCATACAACTTCTCAAATAAATCATTTATCCTGGGTAAAGGATATTTGTTATTAATGGTTATCTTATTCAACTATCTGTAGTCTATAAACAATCTCATCATTCAATTTTCCTTCTTCACGAACAACACAAGGGCTCCCCAAGCACATTAGGTCCGACAAATTGTTTATCTAACAATTTTTAAAATGGCACGTTCAACTCTCTCAATTCAGCTGGTGTCATTCTATAGGGTGCTATAGATATGTGACTTGAACTCAAAATCACATATATAGAAACCTAAATCTCCTTACTGGGAGACAATCTGGACAACTCTTCACGAAACACATTATGAAAATCTTTCACTACCAAGATTTCTTCTAACTTCCTATTTTTCTTTTTAGAATCCATTGTGTATGCCAAATACTCCTCACATCCTTTCTTCAATCATCTACTAGTAGTTAGTAAGGAGATTTAGTTTCTTGTAGATGTGATTTTGAGTTCAACACATATATCTATAGCAACCTATAGAATAACAATCTGGACAACTCTTCACGAAACACATCATGAAAATCTTTCACTACCAAGATTTCTTCTAACTTCCTATTTTCCTTTTTAGAATCCATTATGTATGCCAAATACTCCTCGCATCCTTTCTTCAACCATCTATTAGTAGTCAGAGCAAAATAAGATAGTTCGAGAGTATTTTATGTTCTCCTTGAAAGCTAAACTCCTCATGTACATATCTTGAACACTACATTCTTTCTGGAACAATCAACCCAGATATAATATGTCGATAACCAATTCTTTCCCAAAATCGAATGAAGATCTATCATATTCAAAGGTAATAAATCAACTTCAAATTCTTTATCATTGATACGAATCACACAACCTTTGTAAACATTTATGATTATCGCTCTATCTCTAATGGTAACTTCAACAATAATATTATGCATCAAAGGACTAATACATGCATCAATAGACTTCATATAAATACTAGATGCAAAAGAATGGATTGCACCAGGATTAACCAACATTAATATGTACACTTTTTCTACATACCCACTTCAAATTAGGATAATTCTGGGATAAATATTTTATCTAAATACATCTATAACAAACTTCTGTCTCTTGATCATACATCAGATTACCACTTCCCCTTGGTGGCATACTTACTTCCTGTCATGACTTCTAGTTCCTATAACCTGTCTCCTAAATCTAAGGGTCCCATCGATATTACTCTGAGCTACAGAAGCAATAGATCCTGCTTGCATCTGAATCTGTACTAAAGTTTCCTGTGATAAGGAACGCCTCCTCTGGGTGGTCTCCCACCATGCACACTCATACTGGTATCACCTCTGGGTTCTTCAAATCTAGACCTCTTCAGTCAATCTCTCATACCTTTAAACTTCATCAAATCCTTCTCAATATATAATGCTTTATCCACCAATATAGCATAATTCCTTATGCCTATGTAAGATAGTTTAGATTGAATTTCATAATGTAACCCATCTAAAAATCGTTTACATTTCCTCTCCTTCGTATTCACTAACTCAGGTAAAAACCTTGACAGAGCTATAAATCTACTACCATACTCTTCCACAGATAAGGTACTCTGCCTTAAGTGAATAAAATCTCTCTCCTACTGGGTTCGAAAAAGTATTTCGCAAAGAACTCATGCTTAAACTTACTCCAAGTTAAAGGTTGTTCCACCTATGTACTCACCCTAGGCAGAATATCTTCCCACCGTTGTGAAGCCTCACCTTCCAACATAAATGAAGTAAAAGTAACCTTCTGTCTATCTGTCATTGGTAAGACTTCAAAATATTTTTCTACATGTCTAAAAGACAAGGGTTTAAACTTAAGAAATCTCACAAAACAATCCTCTTGCATCTCACGTGCATAAACTCACTTTTCCCCCTTTTTAAAAGTCTACCATTATTGAATTTACAACAACCTCAGTCACTGTTCTAGCCTGTTCATCAAGTTTATGCTATAAGTTATCAACTCTATCATCTGTTACATTCGTTTTCTCAAGAGTATGTGTAAGAGCTTATCTTAGCTCATCTCTTTCAACTTCAGATTCTCTCACACCTCTACTAATATCAATTATACTGTCAACACGTTCCCTTCTAAGAACCACATATTCAGACTCAACCTCGACTTGTCAAAATATTGGGGCTTACCTCGCCCTCTCAAATCAACAACTCTAACTCTAACTCTAGCACGTCCACATGTCATCCTCAGACTATTCATTATAATATATTTGTTTTAATCTTCCACTTTCTTACTTTTTATACAGTCTACAAAATCATAAATCCTAATGCTTTGATACCAAAATTGTAACGACCCATCCCAGGTTGGCTACCTCCGAGATGGTGTTGTTACATTTTGAAAATCTCAACACGACATATATATGCAACAATAAAGATAATACCAACTGTAATTTTTACATCAATCCTCAACCTTCAATAGGGGAGATACATCATTAAAATATTGACTTAAACATTATATACAGCGTAATATGCATGAATATTTACAAATATTTTTTATTTTATTTTTTCATTAGTCTGAGGATGTGAACCACGTGGCTTACAGATAAAGACTTCGTCTGAAACTCAACTCACCAAACTATCTGTCCTGCCTGCTACCTGAAATCATTGTATAATGAGGAGTGAGCTTCACAAGCTCAGTGAATTAAACTTTCTAGAAGTTTTCAATTTGTATAATTAGTCTTCCAATATTCATTCATATATATCTCATATATTTTGATAATAACATTCTATTATCACTACTCATATCAAATCCCCATCCTTTATAAATCTATTCTTCTCATATAATTAATCATCATCTTGAGACTATCAGTTCTATCTTATAATTATCTCATTATGAGGTTCACAATATATAACCAGTCATCTAGATAATTCTAATCATTTTATATTTCAATATTTCTTTTCAGCATAATTGTCTCTCTGTGTCACTCATTCATCTATAAATTTGCAGTCAAGAATTGCACTTTAGCATCTCAAGTAATAACAATCAATATTTAAGCAAATACAATGCATGAATTTAATTGTTATTATTATTGGGAACATCTTCCCACATATCAACATGTTTTTATCTTAGACCGACTGCCTTTCCAGTTCTTTCATTCTCATTTAAATCGGCTACCTTCTTGGTTCTTTTATTCTCATTTAGATCGATTACCCTCCCGGTTCTTTTATTTTCATTTAGACCAGCTGCCTTCTCGGTTCTTTTATTTTCATTTAGACCGGCTACCTTCTCGGTTATTTTATTTTCATTTAGACTGGCTGCCTCCCCGGTTCTTTTATTTCATGCATATGCATATGAATAATGATATGAAATATGCATATGAACGATAATATAGAAACAAGCATGAATTCAAACATTTAAATTAGCTATCCTGATTATTCTCAAATTATTATTTGAAAAATTCCACTAAATTCCTCTCCTCATAAATCATATCAAATCATCAACCATAGCTCATCAAGATCCACTAAATTTCCTCTCATCATAAATCATATCAAATCATCAACCATAGTTCATCAAGAATCACTTATCGCCTTTATTATTAAATCGACTCATTATTCAAATAATATTATTTCTCATATAATAATTTTCTACACATCCATTATTCCTATCATACCTATCAACCAATTTTTCATCTACCACCAAAGCATAAGTTAATAATTTATTCTAATATTATCACTATATATTTCCCAATTTTTCATCTACCACCAAAGCATAAGTTAATAATTTATTCTAATATTATCACTATATATTTCATATTTATCTTGATTACTTAAAGTAAATCTAACTCACCACATAGCACTTAGAGCTACCAGTAGATCACCTCCTTGCCTTTCCTGCTCCTCTCAGTAATTTTCCTCGGTTACTGATCGTCAACACCTTCTGTTTTTCTTAGAATTTCCCGTGACTCTCTATAAAATTCTCTCGTAAACCTCTTCAAAATTTTACTCTTTTAATCTTTCTTTCGGTCCCCAAGTGTTTAAAGAAATAGAATGGTTTGAATTGAGGAAAGGAGAAAACCAAACAAGATTTGGTAAGTAATAACTACACCACCGCACGTTCGGTTTTTTTTTTTCTTCCAAGAGAATTATTTTATTCAATAATAATTCTTTCACATATATATATTATTTTAATTCCACCTCATATTTATTAAATTACTTCTTTACCCTTACTTTACGAATACTAGTATTACAATATGAGATATAGATGAATGAATATTGGAAGATAATTTGAACAATTGAATTATAAGATGTGACTAGAATTATACATATTGAATACTTCTAGTAAATTTAATTCACTGAGCTTGTAAAGCTCACTCCTTATTGTTAAATAATTTTAGGTAGCAGGTAGAACAAATAGATTACTGAGTTGTGATTCAGACTGAGTGATTATCTGTAAGCCTCGTGGTCCACATCCTCAGATTAATGAAAAGAAAAAATATATATTTGTAAATAGTCATGCATAAAATGTTGTATATAATGTTTCAGTTGTGATCTTAATAATGTAACTCCCCTGTTGAGGGTTGATGATTTATGTATGTAGATAATTTCAGTTGGTATTTTTATATTGTTACATATATGTGTCATGCTGGGATTTCAAAAAGTGACAACACATCTCGAGGGTGGCCAACCCGGGATAGGTCGTTATATTTATCAATCAAACATAAATTCCAACTAAAGTCTCCCTTAGTTTAATCAGCAAAACTGAGACAAAGTGGCATTTGAAACGTTAAGTTAATGTTTAGGATCTAACTGGCACATAAGGATGTACAAACGTTCGAAACGGTCGGTTAAAAGTTTCAACCGATTTTTTTTGTCAATTTTTTTTTTAACCGTTTCAATTGAATTAAATTAAGTATTTCGACATTAGCCAACCAAATTAATTTTGGTTGGTACGGTTGATTAATTGGTTAATCGACACTATTTATATAATTAAGCTTTTTAATTTATTATATATTATATATTTAAATTATACTTGTTAGTATATTTTAGTATATCCTAAAGTTTAGTTTTGATGTAGATAAAATCTCTATTAATTACTAACGAGTTAATTAAGTGCGCAGGTTGTTTAAGTGCTTAAGAGTAATAAACCAAACAGAAAAATTGAAAGATGCAGAATCGATCCGGCTGAGCATAACCAGACTAGTGTTGAAGCAGACCAATGGTAGCAGACTTGAGCCGATAAACCACCACCTAAGCCGGTCGACCAGATGCTCAACCACCTGATGTAGTAGATCAACAATAGTGGTCTAGTGAATCGGACCAACAAAGGAGAACTCGACCAATAAAAGAGAACCAGACCAGCAAAGAATAATCAAACTAGCAAAAAAGAAGGGTCAGTCGACCAATAAGAGGTCGGTCGATTTATCAGCTGATCAACAAAGAACTAGAAGACCGGCCAGCCGACCAGTGGTGGGATCAATCGACCAGTAAAGAGAACCAGTCAGCTGACTAGCTGACCGATATAAGCTTCAATGTTTTTAAAGGACTAGTCTGAAGATCCGATCTACTGAAGAGAAAACCAATCAACTGGGTAGTCGATTGGAGATGCCCATTGGAAATCAAAGGATCTGCATTTAAGGAGAATATCAGTTTGAAAATAAATTTTTTCAGAGTTGCCTTTTGTGAAGGCTCAACTGAAGCTATAAATCAGAGGTTGCTGAAGGGAGTTCAGTAAGAGAGAAATAAAAGTCTCAAGTGTGACTCACGAGCTAAAAGATCAAGTTTTGTTTCACTACTCCGGTAGTGTTTAATCTATAAGAGTTTGTGAAATTGAGTGATATCTCTCTATAGAGTCGCTTGCTACCCGTAAAATGAAGTAGAGTGCAAAGGTTTGCTTGGTACCGAAAATCCAAGCCAGTGTTACGAGTTGGTGATTAGTGAAACTCATTAGATCGGGGGACGCCTATTAAAGAAATGGATATAGGCACGATTATTGCCGAACCACTATAAATCTTTGTGTCTCATTCTCTCTCTTTAGATTTTTAATTTTTAATTAATTTTTTGATATTGTTTATTGTACTTATCATTCAAATCTCTTGTAGAACGCACTCACCTCCACTCATATTTCTTGACAATACTTAAGATTTTTTTATTTTTTTATATTTTATATATATCATATTTATATTTAGCATGTCATTAATATTTAATATTAATTAATTTCTTAATCAGTTAAACAGTCGAAATGTTTAAAAAAAATTTAACCGCTAACTAATATATCTTATTTGGTTTACCGGTTTTATACCGATTTAACCGATTTATCAAATTGTTTTAATCGAATCAATTCAAAACAACTAGTTAATCCGTTTTAATCATTTAATAAACACCTCTGTTGGCACGTTTAAAAGGCTTGAGATTAAATTGAAATTAAGTGTACATATTCAAGTTAGAAAATAAATTTTACTCATTATGAAATTGTATTGTGATCCTGTAAGTTTTTTTTGTGTTCGAATCAATTCAAGGGATGGGTTAGGACTTACAATTGCCTAACTAAGGATGCATGCCTCTGGTCATAACATCACACACACCTTTAGAAAAGTCCTGGTCATGTAGGAATGCATCAATCATTCCATGAGACACGTGTCAAGCTTCCTTGTTTATATCTCAATACAAATATCAATCAGACGGCTGATATAAGTCCTGATGAGGTATTAAAATCTTAACTAGACCGTTGGCTTTGAAGACGGTACTAAACGCTTTCAAAATTCCAACCGCCGATACCTCCCCTTATTTACTCTTATCTACCTCCAATTACAAGAAATTCTCAAACCTCTCTTTAAACGCTTCGCTTTCTCTCTCTCTCTCTGTTTCTAAAAATTTAATGGCAAATTACCCTTATCGTCACAAAGAAACCATAGAGATATGCAAGAAGCAGGAAGGGTCATTGGGCTCCTTATACTACACTGCAATATTTCTTGCTGCAATAGGGGAAAATCGATGCTTGGTACAATACAAGACTCGTTTCTCAGATGATAGAACAAGATATTTGACTGAAGCTTTAGATGTAGAGGATGTTAGGCCATTGCCTCCTATGATTAATCCTGGCTCCAATTTCTCCGTGTCCGATCGGGTTGATGCTTACGTCAATGATGCTTGGTGGAGTGGAAAGATTGCGAGAAAAGTTGATCCAAATTACTACGTGAAATTGGATGGTAATGGCAATGAAGTGCACGTTGCTTTCTATAAAGTGAGGCATCATCTTGATTGGAGAGATGGAAGATGGATGTATCCTGGAAATGGGTATGTAATTTTTTCTCTGTTTCTTGCTATTGACTTGACTTCTTTAATTTGTTGACTTAGGTCTTTAAAGAAGTCTTTTTTTAAGTCTTTTTAAGTCTCTGGTTTCTTAATTAAACAGAGTTTTTGTTCAGTGACTGATTAGTAATTCTTTGTGTTTTTATTTGATTTCTTTGTTTTTATTATCCCATGTCGGGTTTCTGTAATTCGAATAAAAATATAATATTTGAACAAAAAATTATAAATATAAATACATATATTTATCAGTATCTTACACACATACTCCAATAAAAAAATATAATTTATAATTATTCAGACATGCTTTGGATGAAAGTGATCTCTCTGTTCTGTTTTGAGTTTGTTTTCATTTCATTAATGTAAGTCAGAGTAATGGGTCACTTGAATTTCTATATTTGGTGATTTTAGCATTGGATTCCTACGTCTTTCTTGGATATGAGTGGCACTGGGTTGGCAATTCACTGTCCAATAGGAGTCTATTTTGAGAAAATACACAACATCGAACAATTGGTCATCTTCCACATAGAAAGTAAGGCTTTTTCGCTTTCAATTAGTTGTTGACAGTCAAGGTCATTAATTAAAGTTAATTTCGGCATGAAAGGTCTGTTTCATTGGACAACCATGTAACCAATTAAAATTGTTAAGCATCTTTTAACAATTATTATTTAGTTTGAATTCATGAAAAATACTTTACACGATTTATTTTATTATTAATTAAAAAATATTTTTTTTGATCATTTAATATTAAAATTGATTTGTATATCATGTATGTTTTTATGAAATTGTACTAAACAGAACTTTTCATACTACATAAATGCTACTAAGCCTTGATATTCGAATGTAGCTGCAGGCATGGAGCAAAATTTTTTTACACCTGAATTTTGACACAACTTTTTCACTTGGCTCAAATTCAAACACCTCAATCCCACTCCTAATATATGTTAAAATCGGATGTAAAAGACGGTGATTAACATAGCAGCAATAACACTTTAGGAGGATTTTCCAAACTAATCCCTCGGGCGCAGAGGAGTCCTCTCATCATAGCACAGATATTCAATTGCTTGTTTTCATCTTTCATAGTCAATGTTTTGTTCACAGGTCTTTAGCTGTGATTGAAATGTATCTGGTTCGTATAATCACTCTGTTTATAGGCCATAGAGTCCTACTTTGTGCTAATACATATGATCTGATTTGGCAGGCCTCAAAATGATGATAGTCAAGCAAATAGAGGGGGAGAGCAAGGACGCTAGCTTGAGATTCAGCAACTAAGCATTTTATTCTTGGTGAAAACAAGTTGTTTTTATAGTTTCGTGGGCACAAAATGAACATGTTTTATATTGGTGTAGAAATCAGGTTCTACTAGTATTTGAAAGTTATTCCCAGTACATTAGATACATCAAAATGATAGCTTTTCTCTTCTTGGTATGCTTTTGAAATTTCAAATGGTTTTCTCTTGCAAGAATTCAAGTTATAACCATCCTTCACGTTCACTTTCTGTCATTAATTAATTTTGATCCAGTTTTCACAATGTTTGCTCCTTGTGTTAGCCAATTAATGCTTGGATCTATGTCCTCTAGGGCAATCACAGCTGCTAGAGATTGAAATTTTTTTTGCTATAGTTCATTCATATTCTTTTTATTTATTTTATAGTGGAATCACATAACTTTGTTCTACAATTCTCATGTTGTTGGTGTTCTTCATTACAATCAATTTTTGGCTCATTTATTATCATTCAATTGGGTGCTTTGAGATCTTGGATCGATTTCTCATGCTAACAACTCTTTTATACTATCAAGAGAGTTGTGTGAATAAATTAAGAATGATCTTAGTATAAGTCAAGAAACACTAACGTACACACACTTGGGGAGGGGGGAAGAAAATAGTTTCATAGAAGAGTAACAAGACAAGCAGTGAGCACGCACTCAACTAATTGAGTCACCAAATGCTCTGCTTATGTGTAGCTTTCCTTATGGCGTTGGTACATATACATCTGAAACAAGCAACTAAGTATACATCTTTTTTGACTTGAAAATCGAGTGATAACATAGAGGTACTGAAAAAAAATTCATTTTCCACACGCGTGGCGCGTTTTCATTGGCTGATGGGGGATGCATGTTTTGATGTTCGATCCTATTGTTTCTTTCTCATTACTCTTTTTTTTTAATTACATTATTACTCTTCTCTTTAAACATATTTTTTAGATGTGAGACATAAATATTAAAATATTATAAAGATACCTTCTTTTCAAAAGCAAAAAGATGTCTCTAATTGTCTAATGAGAAACTTTATTGTACCACTTATAGCATAATAAATTAGCTTTTCAATATGATTCTTGCTTATATAACTCCTGCTTTTGAATACGATTCCAGCATGACACATTCTTTTAACCTTAGATAATTTTTATCTGAAGGAAGGGATAGCATATTACATGATTGTACTTAAGAAAGGATAAGTCCTTAATTTTGGGCATCTAGAAATGAAATAATTAATCACCAAGATCCAAAGTCCACTCCAGAAAGTTTCATTAATTTTTTTTTTTTCAAAATAGTTTTGATATTAGTTACAAATATTAAATGAAAAAAAGGTTGATCTAACAAGCTTGACAACCTGACGTGCTCCGCTGCCACTTCACCGGAAAACATGACGAAAACCATCATGAGCCGCCGCTGCCGTCGCTAACTGCCACTCCTCAACCACCATGCCATCCAACTCAAACTGGTGGATCCCAATATTAGACCCATCATCATACTGCAAGCACCCCTCTTGGAACCCAGCAACGATGAGTCCTCGACCCGGCGGCTTGGTATTCCTGCGACCAGCCCCTACAGGGACGTTACGGAGGGCCCCACCGGCGGTCCAATACCTCTGACAACCCTTGCAGAAATGCCTAGGCTGGTTAACGTTGTAGTTGTTGAAGTAACAAAACTTGGTCTCCATACTCTTGCATCTAGGGCACGGTATGATCTTGTCTGGCCTCTTGTCAACCGTTTGATGATCATCATGATCTTGATCATGATCAGTAGGTTTCTTTTGTAGTAGTACTCCTACTTCTTCCTTTATCACTTCCCTTCCATGCAACGTGATTGTTGTCCCAAAAAGCTTGATCCCTTGTGCCTCTTGACTGGCCATGAGAGAGAGATCACAGAGAGATTGGGCTAAGGTGAGAGAGAGGTGAGTCTATATATATACTGAGAGAGAGAGAGAAAGAGAAGGAGAATCCATGTGACAAAGCCGCTAAGAACCCGTTGGGTGGCTTGGAAAAGCTGATGATGAGCTTTTTGTCCGCGTCATTACTCCACGTCATCAACATCAGTAAATTTTTTGGCTGGTTGATGGTTTAGACAGACATAAGCTTTATTGATAATATTAAATAAGTATGAGATTTAAAAATTAATATTATTAGTAAAATTTTTAATGATTATTAGTAAAGTTTTCAGCTTAGATTTAGAGTTAATCAAGAAATCCTCCAACATAAGAGAGTTAAAAAAAACCATATAGAAAAATTCTTGGCTGCACCGGATGCAAATCTTGATTTGCATCGACTGAAAAACTTGATTGGTAATCTTTGAAACTTTACTAGCAATACATATTCAATTAACATTATTAGTAAAGTTTCAAAAAATTATCAATGAAGTTTCTTTGCATCGATTGAAAATTTGATTGATAATTTTTGAAATTTCACTAAGTGTACATATTCAATTAATATTAATAATAAAATTTTAAAAAATTATCAATAAAATTTTTGACCTGTACCAAAATTTTTCCCAAATATGGATCCCAATCCAAGTAGGTCGCGTACAAAGTGTCAATGGTGATTAAGGTGCAAGCATAAAGAGATAAAGCTTGTTCTAATTTTTATTCTTTTTCTTTTTGATATGAAAGCTTGTTCTAATTAAAGTTTCAATATTCAATAAAGAAGGACAGAAATAAAAGATAAATTATCATTTCTGCTACGTATTTGTTTGGATACACCCTTGATTTCCAAATAAAAGGGTAAATGTCAATTGTGTTGGTGAAGCAGAACAATTTAAGTATGAATTACTGTATTAAACCCAACAAAAAGGGGGAAAAAAGAAGAAGGGAATCCACAAAGTTTGCATCAAATTGATAGTATGACGTGAAATTAACTCAATTAAGTGGCTTCAAAAGCATGGAGATTTAGGCGCCCTTTGCAAACTTTTTCTTCCTCTTTTCACGTCCTACTTACAAAGCCTATGAGCTAGGAAATTTTTTGTTTGCAGTGGATACAAAATAAGGTTTTTATATATGGCGAAAATTTGATTGATTATTATTGAGAATTTTATTAATAATATTAATTGAATATACACAGATGTGAAATTCAAAAAAATTATCAATCATGTTTTCACCATGCATTAGTGCAAAAATCTTGTTTTACTACTGGTGCAACTAAGAATCTCTCGTAAACCAGTAGAGTAATATGTTTTTTTTCAAGGCAAAAGATTTCTTTATTACTTAATGAAGTCATTTTATTTAAAATAATACCCAAAAAAAAGTATGCACCTTTTGTTTTTGATAATCCTTTCAAAACAAAGTTGCTACGTTCCAAAACCAATAAAAACAAATCTTTCTCATTCTAATTATATTGAGATAGAGAGAGAGAATGAAGACAGAGAATTATAAAAATTGGGATTAACTCATCTGCGTTACAAACTGTAAAGTAAAACGTGATACTTTATTTTTTAATACGAATTTAGATTATTTAACTTTTTAAAATTTGATGGGGATTACTTTATAATAAAAATTTATGTGTATTACATGTTTTACTTCATAGTTTTTACCGTAGAAGAGAATTCTATAAAAATTAAATTAAATTAAATTTTGTTTACTGATTATCAAGCTATGTTATCATTCGTCAAAGTTACCAATACACCGTGAATAAGTTTTTATGAAATTAAAATATCATTGATTACTAATACACATTCTTATGAGTTATAACAATCGGTGTCTGATGTGATAAAAAAAAACTTTATTTTGAAGGTTGAATTAACCATACTCATACCAATACCATAATTTGTTTCATATTCAGAAAAGTGATAAACATATTTTCTCACAAAATTAGATTTTGATAGCTAGAAATCACATTAAAAAAATTAAAGTTATATATTGTAATTCAAATAATGGTTTGAGTTACTTTTTTGTCCAATCAAATTCCACATGCAAGCTAATAAGCTTTGCTTCCTAGCAGCATATGCATGATCACTTTTATATATATATATATATATATATATATATATATATATATATATATACACACAAATTTTAAAAAGAGAAAAGAACTTAATTTGTGGGTCATAAATTAATTAAACTTTTATAATGGGTAACTTTAAAGGGCATATTAATCCTTAAAGGTGGATGCTGATTATGGTATTGCTATTCTTTTTTGAAAACTTTTCATGTTTCCATGGATTTGATGTTAGATAAGAACTATTTTTTTTTATGAAGAAAAGATTTTGTTCGGCTCAGATCCATATAAAATGCATATTACAATGGTTTATTTTATTATTAAATGATATGAAAAAAAAAACAAAATTATTTTATTCAATAATAGAATGAACATTTATATCATAATGTTTCATGTGCTTTGAATTTGAATTTTTCATTAGAATTGTTTAATCCCTCTTTAATAAAGGAATCTGATCATTTGATTAATATTAATATAAAAGCTGCCTCATTTCCAACAACTTTTCCAATTATATAATGTAGACAAAGAAGCATTTTCTTTTCTTTTACTTCGAAAAGAGATGCGTTTTTCTTTTGGATGATTTGGAAGTCTCCTTTTAATTAAAAAATGAAAAGAATAAACTAATCTTAATTAATTACTAGTAGATAAAACATGATCAACTAAATTGCAAGGATGCACCCTTTTTGATATTTGGAGCACTCCATCTAACTAATTATATAACAACAGAGGGACACACTGCCTTAGTGAATGTAATTAGAGAAAAGTAGAGAATATAATCTGGATCTGCTTTGCAAATTTGTTCTTTATTTTGATCCATCTAATTTAGTGGCATATTTTAGTCTGTGGGTGCATATGGATATAGATGCTTAGCAAAAGAGACATGTTCCTATAGACATTGTCACATGTAAAAAAAAATTCCTTTGTGCCTCTATGCAGGAAGGAAGAATTCGGATCACTTGGCCAAATGATTATTTTCAGATCTTTTATATATAAGATTTTAGAAATTTTTTAAGCAGTACCGTGAAAGATAAAGTTTGGGATTGGAGTAGATTAAAAACGACAAAGGATACCAAAAAAGGCTTAGTCCTTAATTATGTTGGAAGTTTTATTGGAAAAATAAGATTCAATCGACTGAATGATTGATTCAGTCGATTGCATGAAGGACAAAGAGTTACTATTTGTTTTCAAGCCGACTGAATAAATCATTCATTCGACTGAATACCCAACACATGATACTTTTCCTTTTGAAATGTTGATTCAATCAATTGAATAAAACATTTAGTCGATTGAATATTCGTTATTTTAAAATCTGGGTTTTGCAAACATTCAAATTTCTTAGAATTGTGTCTTATAACTCATATCTCTTTGTTTCTATAAATTTATGGAAGTTAAAAGACGTTATATAACTGTTCTTTCAATCTTAAAAAATCTCTCTTCTTCTTATTTTTTTATCTCCTGAGATTTTTACGGTCATTATTATCACTGTTTCAAAAAGAATTCTTAGAGGATTTTATAGATTTGCTATATGTAAATTCGAGAGATTTTGTGTATCCTGGAGGATATTTGTCTGTAACCCATAAACAAACTCTTTATGAAGTGGATACAAATAAAATCTTAAGTAAAACATTGATTAATGCGATTCAAAGTCTTGAATTCGTTTTCCTTACTATTCTTTAATTTCTAGTGTTTTATTCTTACTCCAAAAATTGTACCAACAAATTCCTCACTCGATTTTTTGAATAGTGTAGAATGAAAGAAATCGTAGGGCCTTCGATGCTGTGAGAGAAATTTTGATACTATTACAGATAGATGGCCAAATACACTTAATTTTTAAGTTAAAGAGATTTGTTTTTTAAATAATTTTAACATTTTGGATCTTGTGGATATTCTCTCTTATAATTAACCTTTGATTTTGAATGTGCACTTTCTTTTTCCTTAATAAAATTTCTTTTCTTATATATATATATATATATATATATATATATATATATATAGAGGTTCGATTCCTCTCTTCATTCAAGTAAAAATAACAATAATAAAGAAGGTGGAATATATAAATTAGAGATATTTAATAGATATTGAGTTTGAGTTTTTTTTTTTTTTTTTTGGAGATATATGGGGCTTAAACTAGACTAATCTTCGAGTATTTGATCGTGTCACCCACATGTACAATCAAAGCTTGATATAAACTCCGCGAGGGTGACCTAAATGAGTTATTTGCCTGGAGGAGTACTTATCCTGTAAAAATTGACAAATATGTACATCAAAAAAAAAGAAAATTGAACCCTTTAATCGTGGTCCTTTTATACGGACCAAACTGTTTTGAGCTCAAATCTAAACTGTTGCAATTTAATGTTTCTTTTGCATTTTCTTGTTTTAAAAAATTTTAAAAATAAAAAGAATTAGAAGAAGGCTTTTGATCACCCCGAGAGAGTGCCCTAATCAAGTTCCTAAGATATTATCATTAAAATACAAAGATAAACAAAGGTGGAGTTGGAAAGATTAAGTAGTATGTTCGCTTGCTGTTGTGGTTCTACCTTGTCAAGTTGCTTTAATAAAATGAGGCAAAAAAAGTTTTCCTTTTTTCTTTATTGATTTATTTATTTATTTAATTATATACTTTTTTTCTCCCTTTTTCAATCACAAGGAAATTAGGTGGATTTGGACAAACCTCATGTTCAACCCGACCAAATTGTCCCTAGTTTAATCACAAGGGAGAACACGGTTTCTATTGCTGATCTGTAATTGGTTGATTGAACTGCTCAGTAAGATCCAGAATTTTATAAAATGTGTTTTGTTGTGTGAATTTTTAGTGCATTATATTAACTATACTTTTCTTTGTACCTCTGCAAGAAATTCATGTCTTCCTTACCTGTAGTGCAGTGATGAGAAAGATATTTCCATGTGTATAGTCTACCAGGGCTTGAACTCTAAACCAATAAAAATTGTACACGTGATTAATTATTTTTGAGCAGTGAAGACCTGATTACGATAGAGAATATGTTATTCATTTTTAGACTCTTCGATGTGATGACTCGGACAAAGGTCATTTTTTACAGATGAAAAAAATACACACAAGAAGTATATATATACAAATACACACTAAACAGAAAAAGAGATAACTCTAGGTATAAAGAAAAAACATACGAGCAACAAAGAGAACCATTTTAATTCTCTCTTTCTCTTAAATATCTCTTCACCTCGGCATAATTCTATCCTTTTTCAAACACCTACTGACTTAACAATAAAAATTCCTCAAAGCAACACGTTCCAGGAAACTTCTTTTGTAGTACTCGCTTACTCCAACGGAAGAGGAGACATTCCACATCCTCCTCCTTTTTTAATTGGAAAATCCTAAACAAATACCTCATTGAGAACCAATAAAAAGGGACCAGCTCCCGTCACTTTTTTTGGCATCAACAATAGCGTTGGTCCGATATTCATATCTTGGGGTTTTGAACTTTATCTAAGAAAAATTAAACAGAAGAGGATAAGCACTTGCCTGTCAACTAATCTGTATTTTCTTATCTATAAAATTGCTCTTTTCTTGATTCTTTGGTTGGAAGCAAAAAACACGACATATTCCTCGATGTATCCCAGACATTAAGTTAAACTACATATAGAAAAAGAGTAATATTCTATTAATTGCCATGATCTTGAAAGATTCTGAACACAGTTCACTTTCTAAGTTTTTTTATTTATTTATTAATATTGATTACAACAGCAATGACGATTAATTAAGAATAAAAGAAAATGATTATATTTATGCAAGTATGAAGTAAATCCAAATAAGTATTCCAAAAGCTCCGCCGGGGTTTATGTTCCACTGCCAATTGTATTGCCTAGAGTTATATATTAAACAAGAAGATTTAAGATGGTTTAAATTTCTCCCGATCAACGCCTCTGTCAAGTAACAACTTTAAGCTTATGTAACAATTAATTATTCAATTCAACATCTAAAAAGCCTTAAAACGATCCATTCTTGGGACTTCTTTCTTGCCGAACCTGCAGGAAAAGGATCCTCCTCACTAGTGATTGTTTGCAGTTTGGTACCGTTAATGGTCAGTTGCTAAGTCATATCATTTAAAATTTTAATCATTTTTTTTATGATTAAACCAATTAAGAATATTTTTCGAACATAATTTTTAAAAAGTAAGAATTTGAAAGTCAAAGAAAACAGGCGAACAGTTGTTTCTATCGGCATCCATGGACCAAAATCTGCATACCGGCTAGACAAACGGTTTCCGGCATGGTGGGTTATGTGGTTTCTCAACAATAATAATTAGAAAAGCGTGAATTTAAAGTTGAACCCCTCAATTCGCATATGTGGTGTGAGGTTAATTTATTGGATAGAGGACGGTGAGCTCAGTATCAAAATGTAAATCCCAATGAACTAATTCTAACGTACCAGAGGTGCACTTATGTTAAAGAAAAATTTGAATTCTTAAAAGTTATTTTTGTCATCAACAATTCTGTACACAGGAAATCTCAACAATAGAGGATCCGGATCCGGATCCGAAGCTGAAAAGCTGTTACGTAGAGCACTTAATTTTGGTTGCTGCAACCTAAATTCAAGTTCTGTTCTTGCTCAAATAGCCTTTCTTCCCCACTGTCACATGAACTAAAGAGAACCTCGAAACAAACTTGATATACGATAATTTGGTATAAGAAATCCATAGAATGACTCATGATCATGGATCTTCCATATATTCTTACTTCCGAGGGATTGTGTAAATAATTGCCTCAGATGCAAATTACATCATGAAGACCCACATCTCAGCCAATTGTTTTACAACATAAATTCACCGATTAAGAAATTGATGCAAAAATAGGATACAAGATAAGCCCTACAAATTAATTACATGAAAGAAACTGGGGATTATACACATATATAACAATCTTCACCCAACTATGCAATCTTGGAATTACAGGACGATTTGCTTCTCATGCACTTGCACAATCATTTCTCATTGACATTCAAATGTCACTCCAATTATCATCATCTTCACCATCATCACTCGCGACAGCCTGACAAAATAACAAGTTCTCAGTTTGATAATGTGATCATAAGATAAGAAAAAACCAAAAGGGAAAGAATACACGAAGAAAAGAGGACAATTCAAACCCGGCGGATTGCATTTGCTTTCTGCAAAATTGCATTAACTTGGACGTTTGTAGTAGGCCCAGATGCAACAGTTGGCCTTGCTGTCACCGTACGTCTCAGGTTTAATGACTACAACAATGTAGCACAAAATAAATCAGAACAAATCTAGAATTAAGTCCAACATTTTATTAATTCCAATTATCAATTCCAAATCATATTAGAATATAGATCATGCATTTGAACTTCGGTAATGAATTGTGTCCAAAGGAACTAAACAAGACAAGCTTCACAGCAAAACTGGTGCATTGAGATTCTTACAACCTAAAACTGGCCTATTAACTTCGATGTATTGATCCATAATAATTCCAGCTAGAATTTTACAATATGAACCATTGTTTCGACTTTTAAATGATCTTACTCCTTTATTAAAAAAGTAGGGGAGGGGCAGAGAAAAATATCCCATTCTCGAAAAACAGTAACTGGACAGCACTAAGCCCCAAAACTGATAAATATTACTCATTTGTTAGAATTAATCAGATAAGTACACTGTTAACTAGCTGGTTCACCAAGGCCTAAAATATTAAAGGAAAAGAAATAACACAGAACTCAACATAACTATTTGGTCCTTTGTGGTCAATTTGAAAAGAAAAAAAAAAACGACGAAATCAGGACCAAAGTCAGAGAAATCAACCCCAGAAACCTCATGATAGAGTTAAAAAACATAACTTAAAGTACTAAGTTAGTCATTGTGGTCGATTTGTTCAAAAGGAGATGAGCAAAGTCATAGAAATGACTCCCAGAAACCTCAGGATAATGTGATATAGATGATGATGATAATTATTATGACTAAACTTTCAAACACAGTCCTGCTCGCGAACTGGTGCTTAACAAAAAAATCCTTTGGATGCTTTTTTTTTTCTTTAATAAAATTCAGAACAATAAAATAATTTTTCCAGATGAACATTAGGGCTTTAAGATTTGAAAGACACTGACAAATAAACCACATGCTTATTTGATATGCATGGAAGTTTATTTGATGTCTTACTTTATGCCATTTGTTTACTTGACCATGAAAAAAGGAGTTCATTTAGAATGAGAAAGAAGAATATATCAAAAATAACAAAGAAATGAAGCTGGAACTCATGCAGTAAAAGTCTAAAGATAATGACTTAATATTCAATTAGGCTACAGAAAGCAACCGAACAAATATCAGAACAGAAAATTGCTACTAACTTTTGTTCTAATTTGATGCAAGAAATTTTCCTTTTCATCCATCCCCTTTCCATTTGCAGCCTGATTAGCTTCTTTCTGTCCATTCAACTTCCGCTGGTCTGGCTGCAAGCACAGAATTTATGAACTGTAAGTGGGAAATCCCCAAGGCTCACTATGCTTTATTGAACATATAAAAAGAATATTATAGTTAAAATTGAACATATAAAATTTAAAAATCAATGAATCTGCCATAATACCTTGCTCTCTTGTTTAGTTGCAGCGGTGTCCTCATTAGATTGCTTTTCATCAGCCAGAGCTGCCATTGGTTGTTGGGCGTCAGCTGATCCAGGAAGTTTCTGATCAAATGCATGTTTGAGAGCATTTGGCAAAGTATGTTCTTTGACTTCCAACAAATCTGACTGGGTTTTTGAAACCCGCCATTGCACAGGAGGAAGAGGTGGCGGCGAAGGGTTGGTTTCCACAGGACTTTGTACTTCCAGGAGATTCTTTGAATCAGAATTATCTTTTGTTTTTATCCGTAAAGCAGGGTTCACAGCATCAAAACTTGGAAGATCAAATAAAGGACCAGAAAGAGAATGTTCTGTGCCATTCTCGGTGTATATACTTTTAAGTCCACCATCAACATGGATGCCACTATTGGCTGTTCCTTCAACCTGCAGAGAGCTTGAGACAGATTCCATGGATGAAATTCTGCATAAAGCATCATATAGTTCGTGATCCTTGCTGTCAGGGGTTTCACCAGATTCCCACTGCTCGGAATTCGACTCAGATAGATGGCTGAGACCATCATCTGACATATAGGGAGATGATCTGCAGAAAGTGTCATCATCAGAGTCAGAACCATTATCATGTTGTGGAAGAGCAGGCTCTGGGACCAACTGAAATGAAGGAAACATATCTTTAACATTTTCATAACGTTCATTCCCATCAGGAAATTTCAGTTTCAGTTTGGAATACTCAAAGCTATCTATAGGGTTGAAAGATATTTTCATATGTTCAAGCGGTGGTGAAGAAGTAAGTGAATCTAAAGGAGATCCAGGTACAAACAGCTCTTTGAAAGTTGTCTCGTGATTGTTTTTATATGAGATGCTGTGGTGGTCACCCCTCCACTCCATTACCTCAGTCTTCAGAGTGCTAGCTGGTTCAGATTTGCCATCATGGACAAGTGATACCTTTCTACGAAAACCATTCACAAGTAACCTATGGCTGAAGCCAAAAAGTGCAGATGAGTTTTCATCATTCTCCTGGTTGGATCCAGCAGGCCTGCCTTTGACATCTGGACTCGCTAGAAGCTCAGATCCTGGTGTCACTATGCCAGCTATGGTCAAACCAGCCCCATTAGCATGATTATATGTTTTACTATGTTGAGCATCACCAGATTTTTCAAGTTTGGCATCTAGATCAGCTAATGGAAGTGAACCCATTTCATTACTAAAACTTGGGACCTTTTGCATGCGTGGAGCATTCTCAACCAATTTACCCAGTCTATCCTTCTGCCCATTTGGACGACCATCCACCTCATCTTCACTCTTGGACACAAAATCCTGAACTACATTACTTGGAACAGCAAAATCTGGAGGTTTGGATGGCTCAAGTCCTAAGAGGCCACCATTAGTCCAGATTTTAACTGAATGAACACTGGAAAATTCATCATGAGATTCTTGAGGCTCGCAGACACTGCTGATGATACTATCACCCAAAGGATTTTGTGAATCAAATTTTCCGGAGCCAGAGGATGATGGTGATGGATCTGTGGCAACATAACCTACTTTTGAACCATTAAGAATATCATCATTAGCACCAAAATCAGTGCCTGGTGAATGGTCTGAATCCGAATATCTACCAGAAACTTGAGGCATCTGTCCCGCAGCAAAATTTTCAGATGAAACTGAATCAGGTAAACTACAGGTAATTCCATCATTTGTGGGAATGTCGGATGCAGTATGAGATTCAATAATTGATTGATCATGATCTGGACTATGTGCCATAAGATCATGCATTCCATCTTCTATTCTATCATTGTTAACATCATAGGAATACTCGTCCACTTCTCGTTTTGTTTGGTAATCAATATCGTTTTCAGATTCTGATTCAATGGTGTTAAGTGCATCCATGTAATTGTCTGGTTCACTCTCAACTTCTGCTTCATTTTCAACTTCTGGTTCACTCTTAATTTCATTAAGCTGGTTCCGAATAGCTATTGACTTTGGAGTGTCAAGATCATCAAACAAGGTATCCACTCTATCCGCACTTCTAAGATTGGTAGCTCCCATGTCCCGTGTATCTAGGCCAAAGTTTGTTTCAAGCATCTCCGGAGCTTCATCTCTATCGCATTGTAGAGCCTTTGAATTCACTATCTCTGCCTTCTCATCCCAAGTAACACAATATGGCCTGGGAGCGGCTTGTTCTTCCGGCGGCGGACAATATGGAAAATTATCGTCTATAACTTGAGTTCGTTCATCAGAAGAAACCGAACCAAAGGTGTCAACATGCTCTGTCAATCTAGAAAAGGATTCTTTCGACTCCTTTATTTCACCTTGCATTGAAGAACTTAGATTGAAATCACATTCAATATACTCAGAACCACTTCTAGAATCAAAAGAGTTTGAATGATCTCCCATATCAGATTTGAATGCCATCTCAACTGTGGAGGCAGTCTGAGAAGAAGAAGTTCGCTCATTAACAATTGGAGAAGCAAACTGCATCCTGCACAGTATCAAGTACATTTTAATTTCATCAAACGGTAATGAATACAATATGAGTAGACTATACAGACAGATATAGCTAAATACATTCAAACATTGAAGTACAAATACGGACACGCATGCTCGTGCACACACATATTACCTGCTACTTTGGTTGGATATAGATGCAGCACGTGAAATTTCTCCATTCCTTTGTGATGATCTTTTCTTCTGTCCAATTTGATAATACAGTTTTGACATAATCCCGCAAAAAGAAATTAAAGAAAAAGGAATATAAAGGTAATCAAGTTTGTTCAACACATTATATATCATGACATAAAAGCTAAGCCCTAATCCTCAGAATTATTTTTTTTCATAAGTAAGCCCTCATCCAAAGAATTAGCATGATAAGCAATAACAAGTATGCTTCACATCAATTAAGAAAGACTTGGCAGAAAATAAATCTACAATACTAATCAGACTTGATATGAAAATTGATTTAAAATATTTAGAAAAAGTAAAAGTGATGTAGGATAATAACTGAAGAAGAAGAAGAATAAGAATAGATAGGAGGAATAAAAATAGAGAAGGGAAGACATGTAAGTGAAATAGAGAAAATTTGAGGAAAAGAACTTGATTTAAGCCCTATGTTTGGATTGAGGGGAATGGAGGAAAAGGAAAGGGATGGGTACTTGTATCTAATCCTATTTTGTGAAGAGACACTTGTACCCTCCCTTTCCTTTATCTTCATTCCCCTCAATCAAAACATGGCGTAAGAAAGGAGGAGGAGATTAGAGGAAATAAGAGACAAAGATAGAAAAATTAGGGCAAGAGAAAGGAATGACAGCAGACAATAGAAATAATGAAAGAGGTGATTTTATTCCATAATCGAAGTCTAAGTAAAACCCTAACAGCTGTGCTCTTATAAATGCACCAAACATAATTTGAATAAGGAAACTAAATGAAATCCTAATAAATCCTTGCTTTTATTAAATTATTAATATTTGACTCCATAATACTACTACAACTTGATTTCATTTCCTAAAATACTACTGCTTGATCCCAAAGAATACTAAATTAAAACATATTCTATGATAACCCACAAATGATTCAAAAATCCTAAAATATACATCTTTTTTTTCCTTTGCTTGAATCAAAAAGCTTCCAACAATGGTTGAAATTGCATAATTGAGTTCATTAGGTACATGATACCTTGTTTATCAAAAGAAAAAAGTACATGATACCTTGTATATCAAAAAAAAGTGCATGATACCTTGCTTTTACGGCTCTTCTTATCTCTTTGGACTTTCTCAGCATTTGCTTCAATGGGGCTACCTGATACTCTTTTAAAGAAAGTTGGATCTGAGTATCTCTTCAGACAAGATCCTGGACCACCAGCATCAAATCTGATAGGTAAAGCAGAAGATGTCACTATCCAGTATCAAAATGAAAAACTCATTACTTGAACGTATTAGTTAGTCACTAGAAAAGACGGGAAAAAGTTAGCATACTTGTCAAGCAAATGCAAACGTGGAGGATCACGACATTCTTCGTAAGAATCCATAATAAATCGCGGCAAGTCATTGTAGACAAAATGATTTTGTTCATTCCATAAACGAGGATGCCACTCATGACCTGCAAGGGAACTGCTCTCAATAAAAATTTGAATTATTTGAAAGATTATATATCGAAACTTGGTAACAGGAAAAAAAATAACTTAATAATGTCCTAGTGCCACATCAACTTTTTTCTTAGTTCTGTAATTTTTTTTTATTTGGTTATATTAGTTTTGTAATTTGGCCTTGGCTTAATTGTTAAAGCTGAGGCCTTTGATCCTAAAGGCTTAGGTTTGAGTGGTGTGTATGTGGGTTTACCAATAAAAAAAGGGTTTTGTAATTTAAATGAAAAAGCTATTGTTATCTGGCATTGCCCAAGACACCAGATTGCATTAGATAAAAAAAATTACAAGTAAAAAAAAAACCTCCACAAAAAATCTAACATATCTATCTCATTTACAAAAAAAAAAATTCTCTTTAACCCAAAAACCAAGGGCATTGAACCAACATTCTCTAATTACATTAAAAGGTCTCTCAATGTTATCAAAAACTCTACGATTCTTCTCATTCCACACAATCCAAAAGACGGAAAGGGGAATCATTGAGTAAGCCTCCTTGTGGTGCTAAGAAGCTCGAAACTCACTTCAAGCTCACACTTCATCTTTCACAGAACCAGCATACACCCAAAACTCTGCATTAGATAAAATTAACTAATGATTTAGGAACATCTCCTGGTTTGTTTAGCCGGTAGAGTACTCCAAGTCAATCCTTCTAGCATATTAATATGCAAAATTTCATTTACTTTCCAACAAGGTATCAAACCAGTAGATCCACATCTTCTGTTCTGATTTGTTGTGGATGGCAGTAATTATTAACTGATGCTGCCTTTTAGACTACATTAAGGATCCTTGTTCATTTTAATTTCTTAGTCCTACTTGAGATACCATGTATGATATTTTTTGGTGCTCTCATGAAACTCTTAGAAATATCTAATCGCATATTTGGTAAAAAAAAGCGATCTCTTTCTAATTTTATGTTTGCTATTCAACTCAAGTATGGTCTCTCTGGTCCCTGTATTCACTGGAAATAGTACCACTGCCACCGTGAAATTGGATTGCCCAAGTTACAGATGCTTAGAAGCTGGCCACAAATCTAGGAGTTGATTTAGGCATAGACCAAAGTGCATTCACAACCTGTCTTACTATGCTCATAAAAATCTGTCTAGCATCACTGACAAAGTAAAGGGAAAAAATTTATTACAACTGCAACACTGTGTCTCCCAAGAAGTGGAAGAGAACATACCATTCCTGTGCTTCAATCTAAGAAAGCTTGTGAACACCATGGTGCTGGTCAACCATTACTAACTGGGATTTTTATAGTATTGCTTATTTAACTTGCATGTTTCTCAGAACATCATATAGAATTGTAGCATGGATATCTAAATATAATATTTCTATAAAGGCATGCAGAGCATTGGTAGAATGGAATATCTTAAATATCAGTGTGAGGTGCATGTACAAGAGCCATACCAGCTGTGTAAGCAAAATGTATGTGACTTGTTTGGGCCAGTATGGCCTTCTCAAGGGGAGGAAGTGTAGTTTCAATGTGTTGCACACGAGCCAGCAATTTACGACTTCTGGAAGCTGTAGTAATCACTTGCTCCTGTAAGCCATGAAAAACCTCTGCCGCAAATCTACAACATGTCAGGGATGTCACCTAGTTAGATTAGTTAATGTAGTTAACATGCATAATGAATGCAATTAAAAACTGGAAATTTTAAAAGAAAATAAAAAAGCTTAACATTTAAAATTTATTTTAAAAGGAAATCTGAAGTCCTTGGCATTAAACCTATTCTACAGAATTTATATTATAAAAAAAATGAATCTTTCCAAAGTTTTTCCAATCCATAACAGATAGTATCAAGGTTTATGCCAAGTCAATAATTGTTCCTGTATGTCTTGAGAATGATCTCCATAACATAAATAACAAAAAAAGAACAATAGAAATTAAGCTAGTGAAAGAAAAACAGCTCCTTGAAAAGAAGATACAAACCTTAAATTTGCCTCTTCATTGAGAAAAATAGCCTACGAGTTTGGAATTTTATATATTACCACTTGACTGCAGAAATGATAAAGATACTCGGAACAAAACCTAAAATTACATTCTAGGAAGATGAAGTGATTTCAATTTTATACAGTATCAATATAAGAATGGGCCTAGTGGATCACGTGTAACATCTAACAGCCGAATAGCTTCAGCTGTCTCTTATGAATACCTACAGAACATTCCCCATGTGTTTTGGCTGTTTACCCTGTTCTAGAAACTCCCCTTCAGCACCACCAGCACAAACAAAGGAAAAAAAAGGAACTCCATCAAACAGCTAAATTAAAACTTGCAACTGAGTTCAGCTTACTACCCACCAAGCTTAATGCTCCTTGTATATTTGCACCTAAAATCTTTCAGGCTTACATCTTCGTGGAACTAAATTAATCATATTGATATCCAAGACAGCAGGTAAAGACGTTAAATGTTGATGATAAAACCTTAAAATCCGAACAAGAACCGTTGATGAATTCATCAAGAAATGGTAGCCTTCAAAAGGCAAACTAATTGAACCACTATAGCAATTACATAAAGCATGAGTTAGTGTAACATGGTACACTTCAAAGCGAGCAAAAGATGTTTTCTTTCAGCTCATTACCATGTTAAATTGTCACCACTTAAAGCACAAACCATTAAAGCCCTATGTTACATGGACTCTTCACTCTACCTGCCATACCCGTATCGGACTCCCGAGTCCCTACAGTACACTTGGATAAGGGCACAGTACTTGGACACTCAAAATTAAAGGAAAATTTACAAAAAAATCGGACTGGTACCGTACCCGACTCTAGGTAACATAATTAAGGCCTAAAAGCACATTTAAATAAACAAAATGAATTGTCACTACTAGAATACCTGAGCAATTTCAAAGTTAATCACTTAATGGAATATATATCAGCCAGACAAGATTGGCTGCTGATAAGAGACTATCAGGTACCATTGTCCTTATGCATTAACTTCAATTTCTGAATTAATCTGAGAAATATGCATACGAAGTTTTGCATTTCCTTCTTTTCCTTGGAAATATCCAAAAGAAATTCAATTTCAAGGATCTATACATCAAGGTACAAGAAATTTATTTTCATATAACCTTAACTGTTTACTTCCCTTCTTAAACAAAGAAAAAAAAATATTTTTAGTAAAATATCAAATTTCTACGCACTAAAAAAGGCAGTAATATAACAGTATTTAGCTCAATTTCTCCTAATTCCTTCTCTCTACTTCAATTAAAACATTGACTCATTTAAGCATGCAATCCATAATATAGAAACTAATTAACTCAACATCAATTAAAGAGCAAAAACAACTAAACACGTAAATACACCTATACATGATTCATATATTCACTACAAGAAGTACTTACTCAGCAAGATCGCCCAATTGGCGCAAGATCCCGACGAGACCAGCAACAGCGACGCCATCGAGGATAGCCTTTGGATCTTCTCTGTTAACCTCTTTGTACAGCTCAGGTTGACCCAAGCTGTACTCATTCCTCACTGGAAACCTCACCAACGGCATTTTTCTTTCACTTTCTAACTTTCTCTCTCTAAAGAAACTTTCTCTACGAGAGAAAAAGAGAATGATAGAAACATACAGTTGGGGCAATAAATGTATGAATGAATGAAATGAAATGAATGAACAATAAATGTGGAAGAATGAGAAAGCGTTTTTGTTTTCGTTTTCCTTTTTTTGGCTTTGGTTGTTTTCAGAGAAAGAGATAGATAGAGTAGGTGGGGGAGATTGGAGCAGCTTAACTGCCGAGAGTGGGAGATTTGGTGAGTGCTTTTTGTTTTTTGGGGGCTAAGGAGAGAGGGAGAGAGAGAGAGGGGACATTGCCAATGCTGCAAGCCATTCCTCTCTACAGAAAATCATTGTTGGTACAGTTAGAGGGAGTCGAAAAGACTGAAACAACCTTGTGTTTGGATTTAATTACTTGGATGCCCGGAAGGTGTTGGGGTTGGATTATGGTGTAGCTGGGGCTTCGTATGATTTTTTAGAATTCGAGGTTTTGGCGGAGAGGAACGTGGTTGGCAACACTATTTGGAAATTTTTGTTTTGTTAAATCTAATTAGAATGTTTATTTATTTTTATTAAAATGAGGTTATATAAGAATAGAATAATGATTGATTTAATTATAATATAAAAAAATACTTTGTTGACTCGGGTTTAAATCAGTTTTAGATCTGTTGAAATTTTTTGATGAAAATGTTATTTTTTTGGATCTTACATCTATCCTAGTGAAGTTTTTAACAAATTTAAACTAACGTTTTTGATATGAGACAACCAAATATTTTTACAATATAAACTCGTACTATCTTATTATTTATAATACTATCACACCGTTTTAATAACTGATATATTAATCGAATAAATAACTTACATCAATAAAAATTAAAATTAAAATTTTGTAGTCTCAATTTTGATCATTAAATTAATATCTTATTGACTATTTAAAAATTTAATAGTTACGAAGTTTTGTATAACCCAAAATAAATATAAATAGTATAAGAAAACTTTAGGATTTTTAGTAAAATAGTCAGTGAATGAGAACATTTTATAAAAAAATATTGTAAAAAATTAAATAAATCTCATTAAATAATAATTAAAAAGTTATATAATAGATAGTTTAATTAAATTTGATTAATTTTTTAATTAATTTTAAAAATTAAACATAATTCCATTCAAACAAACCCTGTATCTATTCACCCTTCTTAAAAGTCTTAAAAAAAATACTTCCAAAGCTAGTATTCCTTGTAATCATCAGTTTGGGAGAAAGCATGGTTGTCCCAAAAGGGAATTCCATGATAGGAAGTTTACCCCATCTTTTTGGTAGTTACTTTCACTTTCCTTTTGGTACTTACTCTCACTACTTAGATTTTCTTAACAATAACATCATTACCTGTCTGTTTTTTCAAGCGAAAGTCACAACTTTTATACCCAACAATTCAATAAGTTTTGGTTTTGTCAACCAACAATTTGGTTTAATTATTTAAATAAAATATTTTGATTTCGATATGTTTTAGTGTTCTGTTTCGAATTTGATGATATTTTTAAATATGTACATGTCAAATTATATATATTTTTAAAATATAAATCATAAGAAAAACAATCACCATTTAAATCTATAAATTTTTTCACTTTAAAATCAATTATAATATTTTTTATAAATTTAAATTGAAACTTTTTCTTATTATCAAATCACATACCTTATATATATTATAAAAAGGTGTCATAATAAAAAAAAATTATCATTCAAATATCAAATGATAAAGATAATGTATCGTTCACATCACCTAATTAAAGAGAAAAAGTGAAAATTCTAAAATCTCTCTTTAAATTTTTCAAAAAAAAAAAAAAAACTTGCATTGTAATATTTCAGGTGAGATATGATGTTTAAGCCCGAAACAGACCGAAACAAATAGAAACATGGTGAAACAAAAAGCGAAACCAAGTATAAAAGTGTTCTGTTTCTGTTTAATGCTAAACCCGAAACGTTTCGATCGAAACGAAATGAAACTTATAACTATGCTTTTATCTCATATCCGACAAAATGAATAGTAAAAAACTACTTTTATGATTAAAATCCTAGATTGAGTGGTCACTCCTGAACCTTTTATATAAAATATTTTAATTTGATCATTCTTTTCATTAATGTACGGCACAAAAAAAATCATTACTAGCTAATTGTATTTTTCTTTTTAAGTTTTGTCAATCTTTTTTAAAAAGAAAATGAAGTCGATATTAATAAGCTTATAACTATACCTTTATCTCATAACCTTATTTTTGCGGCATTTTAATTTTTCATAGGAAATTTTATTAATTTCTCATCAATGATAATTAATTATTTCATGTGTGCGCTAAATTGATCATAAAATCCAGTAAAGATATTAAGAATCTGTAACCAAAATCATAAAACTGCACTGGATTAATTTTTTCATTAATATAACGAATAAGGTCAGCCATTTTTGTCGGTCGTTATAGTTGACTAGTGACCACATGTAAGGTGGAGTAGCTTTGACTTAGCTCAACAACTAGAATCTGAGTCTTTTTTTTTTTTCTTTGGTTAGAATCTTAAGATATGTTTGGTTTTAGAAAATACTTTTTATTTTTTGTTTTTAAAGAATGAAAATAGTTTTATTTTCTACTTTTAATTTTTAACATATTTGTTGTATGAAAACAAAAATTGTTTTTTAAAAATAAAAACATTGAAAATTCATTTGATGATTGTTTTAGAATTGGAGAAACTAATAACAATAACTTTAACGAAGACAATAGTTAATAGATTATTTAATCATTTTTTATACCATGACTATGAATTATGATAACCTAATAATTTAGCCCAAGAAGAACCCAAAGTGAGATGGAAGTAGCGCTGCCAAGGAAAATTAGAATGAACTTGCAGACACTAAAAACACAATGAAAAAAAATCGTAAGAGAATTAAAGTGGTTGTATCTATGAGAACCTTTAGATATTTCAAAAAAAAAAAAAAGGCTAAAGCAAAAATATTAGAAAGTTAATCTATTAACTATTATGAGTTGTGTTTCGATATTTGTGATAACTCTTTTTATATAATGTTTTAAAATAAAATTCAATTAAAAAAAAGTTTATGTGTCTTGATAAAATTAAGATTTTATAAACTGAAATGTTTTAGTAGAACTATGATCCCATGAGTTGAAATGTCTTGATAAAATTAAAATTTTGACATGAGGTTCACCACATGTCATTCGCCTGACTGGACAAGAAAATTTACCTAATATCAAAGTTTTTTGTCATGTCTTCTTCTACTCAGTTTTTTCTTCGCATATATTCATGCTTTCAAAAAGATGTCAAACTTCGTTGTACGTGAAAACATGGTGGCAACTGTAGATCTATCGTGCATGTTGTGTATGCCAAATTCCCTGGCCTCGATTTTTACAAATTTGTTCAATTAAGAAAAAATGATTTGTCTTATTGTCTAGGAAAAAGAGTGACAAAGGACAAAGAGAAAGGAAAGAGAGAAAAGAAAGAGCTCGATGAGGATTTGTCTGGGAAGAATAAGAAGAAGATTGTGTTGGACTGTTAGGAAATTATCTGCTTTAAAGAATCGTTATCAAGGTTGATGCTGCAAGCGTCCTACGCAGTAATCTAAGTACTTTCTTCACCAAAAAAACAACGAATAGTGTACTATATTAATGCAAGGTCTAATTATCAAATCTTTATATTTATTGTTTTACAAATTTTTTGACTTCTTTTTTTTTTTTTTTTGGGTCATAAACGTTTTATAAAGCACACGCCCAATGAAGACATGACAAGTGGACGACTTCAGATTGAAACAACAGGGTGACATATGGACAACCCTTGGCCAAGACAGCAAGATGACACGCGAAAAACACAAGGCAACACAGCTGAGCCTCCAGGACACCACTGCCCACACAATTGGACCTACACGTCATCACCACCTTGGGCGAAAGGGTCGCCTCACCCCCAAAACCCTATAAAAAGACTCAAGTGCGCATTCCAATGAGGGATTAGATTCTTCTTAAGCTAGAAGAGGAACACCGTCATTCTTATACTTCCTACTGCATACTAACAAAAGCATCGGAGCATCCTTGAGGCATCCCCTCTGACGACCCCCTAGCTCACATTCTCTTCCCTGTGCAGATTCCCTCGAGGTCTGGCCTCCAACTCAGCAGCATGTTTTTGGCAGCAACAGATTGGCACCGTTCATGGGAAACCTACCATCTCTCACTAAACAGTAAAAGTGAAGAATTTTAAATAACTCATTTATTGTCATGCCACCTAAAAACGCCGCCAGGGACGTCGGTAAAGGAGTAGTGGGGGCCAGTACCCATACCCAGCAGTCCAGGTCGAGATCCTCTGCCGAATCCGATACGGAACCTA
The DNA here is from genome assembly GCA_023935145.1 of Bretschneidera sinensis. NCBI lineage: Eukaryota > Viridiplantae > Streptophyta > Magnoliopsida > Brassicales > Akaniaceae > Bretschneidera > Bretschneidera sinensis. Next base: position 106,656,494 of record CM043697.1, on the reverse strand, counting down.
ACATGGCTACTCTTCAAGCACAGTTTATAGAGCTCTCACAACTGGTGACCAACCTGGCCGTCGAGGTTCGTGAAGGGGCTCGCCAGTCTTCGCCTACACGGTCTCGACAGGACCCCAACCGCACAGGCTCGACCAGCAGCAGGCTCTCCGTCGACGGCTGTTCCATGGCTGAGTCCTCCCCACCTCGTATGGCCAAGTTCAAAGAAAGCCCTTCGTCCATAAGCAGTGATGGTCTCGGTAAGTGAATAGAGAATATGAAAGGATGGATCAACGAAGCACTCAAGGGCCGTAACCATAATGTCATGGAAGAGCTCAACGTTCAGGACCCTCCCTTCACTCAGGAAGTCTTTGAGCCACCCTCCCACCGAACTTTCGAATGCCCTAGATCAAACCTTACGATCGTTCCATGGACCCCTTAGACCACCTCCAGCACTATAAAACCACGATGACGCTCCACAGACACTCTGATCCCGTAATGTGCCGAGCTTTCTCCCTGAAGCTTGAGAAAGTAACCGGGACGTGGTATTCTCATTTGAAACTGGGGGGCATCAGCACGTTCAAAGAACTAAGCTACACCTTCGCATCACATTTTCTCAGCAGCAAAGGACCCAAGAAGACCTCGGAGTCCCTATTCAACATCGTCTAGTTAAAAGGGGAAAAACTTCGAGCCCATATCACAAGGTTCAATTTCACTGCCTGGGAGATCCCTGACCTCGACCCCTGCGTCCAGATGTTGGCATTCAAAAACGGGCTAAGATCTGGGATATTTAGTTCAAAACTCACTAGGCAACTGCCCGACGATATGAATGAGATCTTGGCCTGAGATGAGAAATACATGCTAGTGGAAGATGACCAAGCCTTCCGAAAGGAGCTGGAATGGGACACAGAAAGAAAGAGAAAGGGCCCTGCCAGTCGGCATCGGGAACCAGTCAAACGACCTTTCCGTGAGGACAGACCCAGAGTCCCTAGGCCCCTCGGGAACTTCACCCTTCTCAATGCATCCAGGACCGACGTCTTGATGCAAATCCAAGACAAAGTGATCTTGCAGTGGCCCTCAAGACTGCTGCACATTAATGAAGATCGAGGCAAATGATGTCAGTTCCACAGGAACCATAAGCACGATACTGAAGATTGCCAGGCATTGAAGCACCAGATAGAAGCCCTCATCAGCAGGGGGCAATTAAAAGAGTTCACTGGACCCCGAATGGAGAAATTAGCATAACGGCTTCGGAGGAGTCCCGAGCGCCCTATTGGTCGGAATAGAGTGGTGTGACCTACTTGGGAGAATCCTGAGCTGAGTCGTGGGGAGCCCAGCAAAAAGAAACAAGAGGCTGCCACTGCCAAGGTCATTAAAACCATTTGTGGGGGCCCTACAGCCAAGGGCACTTTCAAGCTTCGCAGAAAAAACTTATACCCGGTCAGTAGCCTTGGTCACCGGACCCCACAAGAGACGGAAGGCAGAAATGACCATCACTTTTAAGGACGAGGATCTGGAGGGAGTCCAGACCCCGCATGACGACGCCGTGGTCATCTCCCTTCTTATGGCCAACCACGTGGTCAAGCGTGTTCTGATCAACAATGAGAGTTCGGTCGATATTTTACTCTGCGACGCCTTCCAACAAATGTAACTAGGAGACTTTCGGTTGGAGCTAGTTTCCACCCCACTCTACTATTTTCGAGGGGCTTGGTGTTTGCAAACGACAGCATAGTTCTTCCAGTAACTGCAGGAATGACCCCATAAGCAACCACCGTGCAAACCACTTTCCTAATCATCAAACAGCCTTCGTCCTACAATATGATCCTTGGCAGACCTACCCTTAATAAGCTCCGAGTGGTCATCTCTATATATCACTTAAAGGTGAAATTCCTCACTGAATAAGGAGTGGGTGAGATTCGAGGAGACCAACAGATCTCCGGCTCTTTCTATTTTAGCGCGGTAAGAGAAGGCAGGAGGGAGAAAGCTCTCCCACTCGAATTAGACGACCTTAGGGACAAAAGAAAGAATCCAAGGGGCTAGTCGGTAGAGGAGTTAACCACGATCCCCCTCAGTGAGGATATCTCCCGAACCGTCTAGATAGCTTCCAACCTCCCCTAGGCTCTTAGGGGACCCTTACTCGCCTTCATTTGAGAAAACCAGGACCTCTTCACCTAGTCAGCTATAGACATGCTAGGAATCAACCCGAAGGTGATATTACACTGGTTGAATGTAGACCCGAATCACAAGTCGGTCATCCAGAAAAAGAGATCGTTCGCACCAAAGCAACAAGCCGTTGTCCAAGCTGAGATGGATAAGCTGCTCATGGCCAACTTCATTCGGGAAGCGAACTACCTGGACTAGGTATCCAATGTAGTGATGGTGAATAAGGCCAGTGGTAAATGATGGATCTACATCGACTTCTCGAACCTAAACAAAGCCTATCCAAACGATAGTTTTTCTCTACCAAGGATCGACCAGCTCGTCGATGCAACGTCAGGGCACGAGTTGCAAACCTTTATGGATGCATACTCTGGGTATAACCAGATCCTTATGTATAGGCCCTATCAAGAGAAAACGACCTTCATCACCGGGAAAGGACTTTACTATTACAAAATCATTTCATTCGATTTGAAAAACACTGGAGCCACTTACCAAAGATTGGTAAATAAAATCTTTCGGGAGCAGATCGGTGAAAACATGGAGGTCTATGTAGACGATATGCTGGTGAAAAGCGTCAGAGTTAAGGACCATGAAAACGATTTAACAGAAGCCTTCGAAGTTCTTCGACACCACCAAATGAAGCTGAACCCCTCTAAGTGCACCTTCAGGGTCACCAGAGGAAAGTTCCTCAGCTTCATGGTGACCTAAAGGGGCATAGAGGCGAACCCCGAAAAGATAGAGGTCGTCCTCAACATGAAACCACCTCGAATCGTGAGGGAGGTCCAATGACTCACTAGGCGAATAGCGGCCTTGAGCTAATTCATGTCCAAATCCCCGAAAAAGTGCCTCCCCTTCCTCAAAGCTATCAGAAAGGCCAAAAACTTCGACTAGTCTGAGGACTGCCATGAGGCATTCGATGAGTTGAAAAAATACTTGGGTTTGCCCCCCTTACTTACCAAACCCGTTGCCAACGAAAAACTTTTTCTATACCTCTCGGCAGTACATGAAGAGGTGGCCTCCGTCCTAATTCGAAAGGAAGCAGGCATCCAGAAACTCATGTACTATGTGAGCAAGGTCCTCCACGACCCTGAAACCCAATATCTTCCCATAGAGAAGATGGAGTATGCCCTCCTGATCATGGCTCGCAAGCTCCGTCCATACTTTCAAGCCCATATGATCGTCTTCTTGACCGACTAACCCCTTCGAAAAGTACTCCACAAGCTGGATATTTCTAAAAGAATGGTAAAATAGTCTATGGAACTCAAGGAGTTCGGCATTCGTTATTGGCCTCGCACATCCATCAAAACCCTAGCCTTAGCCAACTCTATTGTGGATTCCACTCTCCCAATTCAAGAGGATCCTACCATGGATCTCGACGAAAATAAGCTAGTCTCTCAGCGGGCACTCCATGTTTATAGATCCTCCAACGACGTCGGGAGCGGCACTAGGCTCATCCTGAGCGGCCCGAACGACTTTACCATAGAGTACGCCCTAAGGTTTGAATTTAGGGCCTCAAACAACAAAGCTGAGAATGAGGTTTTGTTGGCCAGAATGAAACTGGCCATGGTACTGTCCGTAGAGGCCCTGAACATATACTGTGACTCACAATTGGTGGTGAACCAAGTCAATGGAGAGTTCGAGGCCCGAAGAGAGAAAATTGCCCACTACTTAGCGAAAGCTGAAGAGCTCGTTACCAAGTTCAAAGTGTTTCGTATCAACCAGATTTCTCCGGCAGAAAACTCAAAAGCTGACTCCCTAGCCCGACTCATCTCCTCTCAATAGCCCAAGTCAACACGGGCAGTTTACCTCGAGACACTCACCGCACCCAGCATCGATGAAACTACTATGTTACCCGTGGCCAGTAGGGAAACCTGGATTGATCCTATCCTCTGATATCTGCGAGACGGTCATCTCCCGAGAGAAATGAATGAAGCCTGAAAGATCATCTCTCGAGCAGTACAGTACATAGTCCTAAATAATCAACTATACAAAAGAGGTCTTATAATACCCTATCTAAAATGCCTAGGCCTGATTGAGGTTGATTACGCCCTCTAGGAGGTTCATGGAGGAATCTATGGAAACCACTTCAAAGGTCGAGCCTTGGCTTTCAAAATCCTTCGTCAAGGCTACTACTGGCTCGGGATGTGAGGAGAAGCCATTGAATTTGTGAAGAAGAATAAAAGCTACCAACAATACGTAACCATCTCCTACAGACTGGTAAATCCCTTCACTTCTATCACTAGCCCGCTTCTTTTTGCCATGTGGGGGATGGACCTCTTCAGACTTTTCATCGGAGTGTCTGGCCAACGAAAGTACCTCATCGTAGTGACAGATTACTTCATTAAGTGGGTAGAAACCGAATTACTAGCCAGTATCACTGACCACTAGGCTAGGGGCTTCGTCTGGAAGCCGATAGTATACCGCTTCGGCATTCCCCGAGTGCTGGTGACGAACAACAACAAATAATTCTATAGCGTTTGATCCAAAATATTTTGTGACGAACTGCACATCGAGCACCGCTTCTCTTCCGTCGGATACCCACAGGCTAATGGGCAAGCCAAAGTAACCAAAACGACGCTTCTGTAAGGCATCAAAAGAAGATTGGACGAGGCAGATAAACATACTTTGGGGGTATCGAACCACTGCCCGAGCACCCACTGGGGAAACTCTCTTCTTCATGACTTACGATTCCAAAGCCATCATCTTTTTGGAAATCAGGGTGCCTTCACTCCAAGTACAAAATTTCGAAGGCAACAATAATAACGAGGCTCTTCGCATGAATGCCGATCTCTTCGACAAAGCTCGGGATAAAGCTCAAATTCGGTTGACCGTCCATCAACAGTGAACCATCGGATATTACAACTCCCGGGTACGAGACAGGCATTTCCAGCTCCATGATCTCGTTTCACGAAAAAATGAAGTATCTCATCCATGAGAAACGAGGAAATTATTCCTTAATTAGGAGGGCCTATATCGTATCAAAAGAGTGAGCTGCCCCGACACCTTCGAGCTTGATGAACTAAATAGGAAACGTGTTCCACCCACTTGGAATGCTGAACATCTCCGATGATTCAACCAATGAACTCGCACCTCGTGCAAGCCATAAAAGAAGTTTCAGGTAAGATTATAATAAGCAATTGCAACAAACAAACAAGTTTGAGGCAAACTGGGATTTTATTAAGCTTATCAAAAAGTACAAAAAGGCACTAACGACCTTGGGTTACAAAAAAGAAAACAAAAAAAAAACCTAATGTAGGCCCGAGGCAGCGTCAGCATCAACCACGACCTCGGGCTGAATAGTCACATTCTCATCAGCAGCAGCCTTCTCGTCTTCCTCGGGATCCAATAGGTCGATGTTCGAGAAGTCAACCTCGGGGAGCAATGCCTCGACCTTCCTCTTGGCTTCTAGAAAGCCCTCGAGGTACTATCAATCTCTCTCTAGATTAACTGTCGACCGGAAGGAGACAGAGTCTCGGAAGGCCGCTAAAGCCTCTTCTACGGCTGCCCGAGTGTAGGCTTCTGCCTCCGTGCTCAACTGCTGTCCCTCCAGAATAATTTCATCCCTCTAGTGGTAGTCCTCGACCCTGGCCTAAAGAGCAACGTCCTTCACCCGAACAGCCTTCATCCTAGCTAAGTTGTCCGCGTCTCGCGACACTTGCAACTATTGGATGAGTTCAGTGCTCTCGTCTAGCTTGTGTTGGGCTCGGCCCAACATCTCGGCCATGTCTAGGCACCAACAAGATATGACGCCCAAGAAAACGCTCGACTGCAACCGAAAAAAGAATGGTTAGTTAATTTATTAAAAACTTAAGAAAAAGAAAATGAATTCAAAAGTTAAGGAAAAAATGTCATACTTGAGACCCGAGGGCCTTGGCCACGGAGAAAAAGGCCTCGACTGGCCTCCTCAATAACTCCAACATATCACAAGGAGGGATCCCCATGATTAGGTGCTCCCGCGCCACCCAGGGGTGTACAAAGACAGAATCGTCGACCTTTAGGGCCCAGTTGGGCTTGAAGACCATCGCCCAGGAAGCGGTACCCCGAGAAGGGCCTGGAGCAACAGAAGGCACTGGGGCAACAGAAGCCGCCAGGGCTGCAGAAGTTACCAAAGCAGTCTCCGGCTCAGTGAAGCACCACAGGGGATTTTCAGGTTGATCGGGGTAGGGGACGAGCCTCGAAGCCTTTTCTTGGCACCTGACCCTGAGGCTAGCAGTTTCTCGACCGTGGCAGCCCTCCTTCTCTCTAAGGCGAGTTTCCTCGCCTGCTCTCTGGCCTTCGCCGTAGCCTCCATCTCTGCCCAACAAAAAATAGAAGAAAGTGCATAAGTATGAAGTCTAGGGAAAAAGTAAAGCAGAAATGAAAGAAAATTACAAGTCTAAAGAGAAATGCGAGGGGTTACCACTCTCAATGGAGGGCTCGGGGCATGGAAGCAAAGGCTACGCCTCGCCAGCTCCTCGTTATCGTAGAAGACCTCTTCATCCAATGGCATGGCCACCATAGCGTCTATTGTCTCCTGCTCGCATAGGAGAAGACTTTGTTTCTTGCATTTTCCAGCTCGGTCCAGGCTCCACGAGAGGGGAAGGCCAAAGTCTTCAGCAACCCGACGAAGAAGAAGGACTTCTTCCATCTCTTGATTGAGAAGACGCAGATAAAAGCCATTATCAGCCATACTGAGTTCAGTACTAACTGACATAGTGCTATATCAAAGTACCGGAGTACATCACAGAAAAACTGGTGAAGGAGGAAGCGTAGCCCAGCCCTCATGTGGTGTTCATACACACACAATTCATAGGGTGCCCTGTTCGAAAGGGTAACGCAAGCCCTCTCCCTTACCTTGGCTAGTCAGAGGGCGTACTCACATGGGATGCGGTATGACTTCTGGATCACTTCCAACTCCTCTTCTCTAAGTAGGCTAGGGACTGCGTTAGCGGCGAACTCCCATTCTTCCCTTTCCTCCATGGCCAAGGGCCCCTAATGTCGTGCAGGGACTCGTCCGCCTCATCCTAAGAGGAGGAGTCTCTTTATATTCTTCCAAAATGGGGACGTAAGGCACCATCGCCAAGGGCCTCTCTTTAACTTACGGCCCTTCCTAGGGTCTTACTCTTGGAGGAGAACGAGGCCGACCCCGTTTTCTCATAACTACCACTACCACTACTCCTACTGCTACTACTACCGTAACCGCTACTTGGTCGGTCTCGGTAACTATCAAACGAAGACATGATTAAAGTAACAATAAGGGAGACTCACTAAAATCCAAGTGATTCGAACTCAAACTCCCTCATCGGTTGAACTCTTCGAAATCCCTCTTCAGCTACTCTACAACACCACGCCTTCGAGCACTCGCACCAACGACCGAGCTGAGACGATTGCCCAAACACCTACCAGGAAGTATCAAGCACCAAACTCTCAAATATTCAAGGACGAGGACAACAACACTCATAAGAGATTTTTTTAAACGTAGCCGAATGCTCTCAAAGAAATTTTCTCTCTACAAAGAAATCTCAGAATAAACTCACTAAGATTAAAGTGAGGAAGAATATAAGCAAAAGTTTCCTTATATAGGAAAAGAGGGCGCAAAGTATGAGGGCATTTAAAACAAAAAAAATGATGAGGAAATGACACTTCAGAAGCTTGAGGCTACTTTCACGCTTCCCAAAGAGTTCATCGCCACAAAAATGAACGGCACAAGATTAAACTTATGGGTCGTTTCATTCCCCTAAGCGCCGTTTCAGTTCCCAAAGGTGCTGTTTCATTCCCCAAGGAATCTAATTATTAACAAACGCTGCCATTTTTGCAAAAACAGTTGCAAGCATTTAATAAAGACTGATACGAGCCACATGTCATAAGGGTCATTCTGAAAAGATTACCTAAGGGAATTGGGCCTTCAAAGGAGTCCAAAACCCATAGAAACATCCAAAGCCTCCCAAAGGTCCAAAAGACCCAAAAACATCCTTCATGGGCCTAATTTACAGGAAGCCCAAAAGTCTCCCTAGAACCCAAAACCACTCCAAAGCTGAGTGTATGGATTGTTCCACACACATTCGGTCCAACAACTTCAAAGCCGAGCAGATAGATTGCTACACACATACTCAGCTCAATGTCTTCAAGGTCGAGTGTATAGATTGCTCCACAGATGCTCAGCCCAAAAAGCTCCAAGGCCGAACAGATGGATTACTCCACACATGCTCGGCTCCATGTCTCTAAGGCTAAGTAGATTGATTGCTCCACACATGCTCGGCTCCATGTCTCTAAGGTCGAGAATATGGACTGCTCCACACACGCTCGGCCCAACAGTTGCAAGACCGATCAGATAGATTACTCCACACATGCTTGACTCCATATCTCCAAGGCCGAATGTATGGATTACTCCACACACGCTAGACTCTATGTCTCCAAGGCCGAGTGTATGGATTGCACCACACATGCTCGACTCAAAAGCTCCAAAGCCAAGCAGATTGGACTACTCCACACATGCTCGGTTCCATGTCTCCAAGCCGAGTGTATGGATTACTCCACACATACTCGACCTAACAACTCCAAAGCCAAGCAGATAGATTACTCCACACATGCTCGACTCCATGTCTCTAAGGCCAAGTGTATGGATTGCTCCACACACACTCGGCCGAACAGCTCCAAGGCTGAGCAGATTAGATTGCTTCATACATGCTCGGTTCCATGTCTTCAAGGCTGAGCGCATGGATTGCTCCACGCACGCTTGGCCCAACAACTCCAAGGCCGAGCAGATGGATTGTTCCACACATGCTCGGCTCCATGTCTCCAAAGTCGAGCGTATGGATTGCTCCACACATGCTCGGTCCAACAGCTCCAAGGTCGAGCAGATAGATTGCTTCACATATGATCCACTCCATGTCTCCAAGGCCGAACGTATGGATTGCTCCACACATGCTCAGTGCAACAGCTCCAAGGCTGAGCAGATGGATTGTTCCATACATGTTCGGCTCTACGTCTCTAAGGCCGAGCATATGGATTACTCCACACACACTCGACCCAACAGCTCTAAGGTCGAGTAGATGAATTGATCCACACACGTTCAGCTACATGTCTCCAAGGCCGAGCGTATGGATTGCTTCACACACGTTCGGCCCAGCACCATTAAGGCCGAGCAGATGGATTGCTCCACACATGCTCAGCTCCATGTCTCCAAGGTCGAACGTATGGATTACTCCACACACGCTCAGCCCAGCACCACCAAGGCTTGGTAACTTGATTGCCCCTCTTCCTAAAAACTGAACCCTACAAAACTTCTTTAAGCACATAAATGAACTTAAAGAAGTGGGGGGCCTCTGATACTGCTAAAAAACACACGCCCAATGAAGACACGATAAGTGGACGACCTCATATTGAAACAACAAGGTGACACATGGACAGCTCCTGGCCAAGACAGCAAGGTGACACGCGGAAAACACAGGGCAACATAGCTGGGCCTCTAGGACACCGCTGCCCACATAGCTAGACCTCCACGTCATCACTATCCTAGGGAAAAGGATCGCTTCACCCCCAAAATCCTATAAAAAGACTCAAGTGTGCATTCCAAAGGGGGATCAAATTCTTCTTAAGCTAGAAGAGGAACACCGTCATTCCCATACTTCCTACCACATACTAACAAAAGTATCGGAGCATCCTCTCTGGTGACCCCCTAGCTTACCTTCTCTTCCCTGTGCATATTCCCTCAAAGCCTAGCCTCCAACTGAGCAGCACATTTTTGGCAGCAATAAAGTGCCTACGTTCAGCTCACATGTACGACTCATTTGAATGTAAAAAGATAATTTTGACAGAATTTTTTCTGAGTTATCTTTCTAAATTGTATATTGGAGACTTAGAGAATTTTAATCTCGAAGAAAACGAGAGAAACAAGAGATTTGCTAAAGAAAATAAGAGATTAAAAAGTTGCCTTTCCACAGTCAAATGAAACACACATGTAGGTTACACTTGTGCATCGATTCTAATTTGGTTAGAAATTTGAATAGAATGGTCTAATGGATGCTTTCTCGTAACACAAAATGTAAATTGATCGAATTTAAAACGTATAAGATACATTGAAACATATGATAAAATACAAAAATGTTTCACGATAATAACCTTTTTTTATTAAGATATATAAAATTATGTATCACTCATAATATTTTTATTAAATTAAACGAAAATATTTCCACCGACAGCATCATCGTTTACTCGTATCATTGCTCACTACCATACCACTACCACTACCACAAAGAATTCTTAACTGTACCTTGTACCATGCAGCTATAATGCCATTCCAATAGTACTTTTTGGTGGATTCTCAAGTATTTTCATAGAAACATGGGGTTAGATTAGTAAAATGCATGACTCCTATGGTTAACTCCAAAAAAGTTGCAACTACAGTCTACATACACTGTACGTAGAGTAGCTTAATTAACATCCAAAAATGTCCAATTATTAGTCAATTATTTCCCAGCAAAAACTACTAGTGATTTTCATCCATCGTATCTGCATTATGAGGGGGAGATCGACACATAAATCTGCATTTCCAATTTGCCATCAAGGCTAGCACACTTTTTTCTGTACTATAATGCTTCTATGAAGGGGAAAACCGGGACAAAGACAAAAGCCAGCCATGAAACTCGCCATAAATTATCCTAGAAGAAGTGAGGCCCATTATAATGCATCCACTTTTGTCCTAACCGACCCAAAGGCTAGTGCAAGCTGCAAAAATATAGTCTGAGTAGGAAAAACTTTTACATCGTTCAAACAATGTGCTTTTGATGAACAGTAATGATGGTTTCGATTCAAATGAACAAAGTTTGGATGGGTGCAAGTAAAAATATTTCTATTAATGGGAGCTGAGCCAAAGTTGAATTTTGTTTCGTTTCGATTTAAATGTTTCGGTTTCAGTATTAAATCGAATCGAATAACTTTTATGCTTTGTTTCGCATTTTGTTTCGGTTTGTTTCAATTCATTTTGGTTTATTTCGATCGAAATATTTTAATATTAATTTTTTTTAATTTTTAAAAATTTTAAGAGAGTATTTAGATTTTGAATAATGTAAGTAATATATTATATTTATCATTTGATGTTTGATTGATTATTGTTTTATAATGATATATATATATATATATATATATATATATATATATATATACACACACGTAATTTGACAGGTATATATTTGAAAATACTGTTAAATTTGAAATGACACAATGAAACAAACTGAAATTAAAATGTTCCATTTTAATAGCTAAACCAAAATATTTCATTTTAATAACTTAAATTATTTTGTTTAGGTTAAATTATAAAAAAAAAATCTCATTATTAAGTCAAATTATAATATATTTATATCCATCTGTTTTGATTCAGAGTGATGATTTAATTTATCTTAATTTTCATTCTTTCGTATAATTACTCTTTTTTTATTTACGTGAGAGTTTTTAGCTTAATGAGATGATTTTATAACTTCAAAACACTCAAATACATTTAATTTAAGATAATAAAAAATAAAATAATATATTAAAAATAAATTTTAAATGAAGTAATTGAAAAGAAAAATAAAATAATAATTAATTAAATGTGCTGTAAAGACAGACCATCAATTATTTACAGTAGATAATTAGGTAGCACTGAGAATTAAGTAATAACTCTTCACTTTTATAAAAACTTAAATGACACAAAAAGATTCATAATTTTGGCAGGTTTTCTGCAAAACCGCTGCACAAAAAATTGCAACAAAAAGGAAAAGGATAGATCTCAACAGATCTAAAACTAATGCATGTTTTAAATCCGAGCAAATAAAAAATTTCTCAAGCATATATAAAACGATAAAATCAAAATTTATTTTTACATGTTTGACCAAATGAACAAAATGATCAAGTTATATTTTTGTAAAAATTATTGCTTAGCATATATCTATGAAAAATTCATAGCACAATAATCTATCTCAACTTTGAATAGTATGAAAAAAGAGAGAAAAAAATATATTTTATTTTCATTCAAAGGTGAAATGGATCTTTGTGTCATGTATCTCTCATGAATATGTGTTAGACATAATAAATTCTTGATTTACTAATTATTATCGAAATCTAAATACAAAAATGTAATTTAACCTTATTTCTTCTTCTTATGAGATGAATTTTCTTGAAATTTGAATAAATATATAATTAGTTAATATAAAAAGTACAATATTTTCAAAAATTAGTTACATGGACACTGTGTTATTTGGATTCAGTTATGAATGCCAGTCAGACACATTTATTTTTAATAATTTTTCGTAAATTTTGTTTTAAATCAAATGTCATATCTTTGTTCGAGTGTTGAGGACCGACATAAGTATGACATTAGATAAAATAAAGAGTTAATGTAATATAATATAGAAAAAATATATATATAAAAGCACCTATTACAAATTAACAACAATGAATAACAGAACATCAATAACTCTGTTACACTCTGTCTTAGACGAAGAACTATCATATTTGCATGAGATAACTTCAAACAATAATGAAACGAAAAAAAGGTAACAGAAAATCACAAGAAAATACAAAAATTAGTACACATGCACGATCACATTATGGAACAAGCATGAGGATTTTCATCACTAAACATGGCACTAGCTCGATCATCGATGATGGTAGAATAAGGTGATTGCTGATAATAACCATGATCATGACCATCATAACCATGCTTGTAGTAATTATATGATGAAGGAGCTGGAGGCGCGTTGTAGGTGATAATTGACTCGGCCGGTAATTGTGTCTGATTATATTGTTGTTTGTAATAGAGTTGAGTAGTAAAGGCATGGTATTCTGGGTTGTAAGGGTACGGCCAAAACTCTGCTCTTCTTCCAGTCTTCCTCACCGTTTTGAGGATTTTCTTCTGGGCTGCCCAACCCATCACTGTTACCTTTTGCATAGTCATGTCGATATCGATATCATCAACCCCTAGCCAACACATTCAAAATTCAGCCTTAACAAGTTTAACAAAATTGTACAAATCAATGTAAAATAAAAGGAAAAGAATGTTTGAGGTAACATACCCTTCAGTTTTTGCAGAGCCTTCCTTATATTTTTCTGGCAGCCATCACAGTCCATATGTACTCTCATCTCTACAATCTGGAACAAAAAATCACCATAATAATAGTTTTTGCCTGACTAATATCATGTCAAAAAAATAATGCTTATTTAGTTGCCGGCCAAATTGATATTTTAGCATAAGACATTGCATCCAAGGACCAAAGCATTGATCGCTCAAATAAACCAAAATCTTGAAGTTAAATATTATTTGGTGTTTGATAAAATAACAATAAAATTAAATATTTTGATATAAATTTAATTTTTAAAATAAAAATCATTTTATAAACAATTTTTAATAAAATTTGACTTAATTTCTATTTATAAAAAGCATTATTCGTTTTACAAACTTTCAAAACGATACCTAGATAGCATATCTAGCTCCGATTGTATCACAAAATATAGATTAGCATAACACTTTGTGTGCATAACGTGATGAACCTTTTCTTTTTAGTAGAAAAGTGATAAATAAATCATTTCAAAAGAACATATATGCGTGTACAAAATAAAGAAAGGATGTCAATTTTTGGAAAAGCTTTCAGTTTGGAAAGTTTTATTTTATGTTACGAGATGTCGTGAAAACATACTTATCTAACGTAGAAAAAACAAAACCCTAAAAAATTATGATGTAAAAGAAGAATAAGAAGCAGAGATTTCTCACCGTCATGTTTGCAGTTTAGAAACCTATTAGTGAACAGCTCATGAAGAAAACTACGACAACCATTGTCGATATTTATAGAGACCAAGTTAGGATCATTTCACGCAAATGGGAGTATCCAAGAAAGATAAGAAAGAATATCTTACTGATGACGAATAGTCCCCATGGACCTTTTCTTTCTTTTCTTTTTTTCTTCAAGTTGCTTCTAAGCGACAAGACTTGCTGAGATATTCCAAGGAAAGTGCATAGCAGCTGCTTTGAATTAAGTTGGAATAATTGGAGATGTCGCGTAAAACTACTTTACAAGTTAAAGATCCTCTTCTTATATGATATAATATTGAATCTAACAAATGATTTTCAAGCATATATTATAATAATAATAATAATAATAATAATAATAATAATCTCTCACAAGTAAACAGGTAGGTCAATTTAACCATAGATTAATTTAGGTTTAATTTTTTTCGAAAAAAACCTTGTGGTTTACTCTTTTTTCATTCTACCTTTATGATTTATTTTGTGATAAAAATAAATCTTGCGCTTCGTTTCGTTAGTCAAAGGATAACAGATGTTAGTTTCTGAAAAAATTACAATATTACCCCTATTGACGGAGCAAAATACAATGTTCAATTTACAAAAAACATCCACAGGGTATGAAATAAAAACTAAAATAAATCACATTTTTTTTATGAAATTAATATTGGAATCAGACTCAAAGCAAACATGGGTGAAACCAAAATCAATGTCAATCTCAAACCTTCAACAACAATCACTGCTTCTACCATAGTTACCTCAAGTAATTTAACACATCTGCGAGAGAAAGACACCAACACCTGGCCACCATTATCTCAAATGACCGCACTAATGCCTATCGAGTCTATCTCTCGGAAACCACCCCGTTGACATTAAGTTTGACAAAATCGAATGGAGGGCAAGTCCAACTAGTCATGAAGGGATGATTCCCTGGGCGACTGCACTTAGCTTGATCCACATAGGAACTCTTAGCTTGATCCACAAGAGCCAATGCACTTATGAAGCGATCACCATAGATAATAACATTATGATTACATCATATCGTCCAAAGAAAAATAGCGATAAAAAGACCATCTTGAGAATTTGCTCGCTCAAACAAATCAAGCAAAAAAAAAAAAAAACAAACAGAGAGAGAGGTCTCAGAGTGGTAATGAGACTCGCCCAAGGCAAAAGATGCCAAACAGGTACTTATAGAGGAGAAAACTATGAATCATTGATTCTATGCGATTTCATTCTCACACAACGAGCAAGAAGCCTCAACCGCGACCCAAAGACTAGAGAAAGTGCTTAATATGATTTGACACCTCCAACTACCAAATGGTTTCCCACCCCACAGCTAGATAGTCAGCCGATGAGCTAGCCTCACTGCTTAACTTCTTTGTAACCTCACTCATCAACATATTGTAAACATTCTTAACTAAATAATGGCTAGTATTGGTGTAAATTCAAATTAAATCATCGGGCCAACTAAAAAAGGGAACCATAAATTCAACTCTGCTTCATGAGGGAGAAAAGACTCTCTAACTTAAGCTTTGTTCTAAGACCTAGTGTTTAGATCAATGAGATCACTTACTTTGCTATTTAGGTGCATCGAAATGAGAGGTGAGATTACTTTAAAAGTGGTAGGAATATGTAACTACTTATCCTTCCAAACAAAAATTGATGATCCATTTCCCACTTGCCATCTAGACCCTTGCTCCACCACCCTCTTGGCCCCCATAGTTGCCAAGTAAATGAGGGATTATGACCAAGATGAGCCTCCGGTAAAGAAGATTTGGGGTAGAACTTAGCTTTAAGAACTCAATAAACCAAAGAATCGTTGTTACATAACAATCTCCAGACTTGTACTTAGAATGGCCAAATTGAAATAATGGGGATCACGGAAACCTAACCCCCCTTGTTTCTTAGCCAAACAAAGGTATCTCCAACTAACCCGAGACACATTCCTTTGCTTCCCTTTGCAGCCCCACTAGAAATTATGGACAATAAATGAAAGCTTATGTGCTATAGAAATTACGAAAACCCAAGTTACATAGCTCGAGGTCTCCTTTGTCCAAATACAATAAGTAGTAACATACACACGTAAATTTAGCTAGCTCGTGTGCTATATAATTAGCACTCCTACGATCAAGAGAACATTTAACCACTGAAAATAGAGACAATTTATTTTGCCTCATCAATCAGGGAACCAAAACTCAACAAACAAACAAAAGTAGAAACTAGAGTAGACACGACAATACTGGAATCAGACTCAAAGCAAACATGGGTGAAATCAAACATCAATGCCAATCTCAAACCTTCAACAACAACTACTGCCTCTACCATAGTTACTTCAACTAATCTAACAGACATTTGGAGGAAGACACCAACACCTAGCCACCACTATCTTGAATGAACGCACCAATGCCCATCGACTTTGTCTCCTGGAAAATCGCCCCGCCGACATTAAGCTTGACAAAACTGGATGGAGAGCAAGTCTAACTAGTTATGGAGGATGATTCCTTGGGTGGACCTCTTTTGAATTCGCCTCCAAAATATCCACACAGTAACACTTAGCTTGATCCATAAGAGGCACAATACTCATGAAGTGATCACTATAGATAATAGCATTATGATTACGCCATATCATTCAAAGAAAAATAGTGATAAAAGGACCATCCTGAGAATCCAGTTGCTGAAAAAAAATCAAGAAAAAAAAACAAATGGAGAGAGAGGTCTCAGAGTGGTAATGAGACTTGCAAACCTCTTGCACGTACTTACAGAGGAGGAAATTATAAATCATTGATTCCATTTCATTCTCACACAACGGGTAAGAAGCCTCGGCCACAATTTTATGATTTCATTGCTTATCCTTTGTGCAGAGGCTATCACGGCCCCAATGCCAAAGAAAATGCTTAATATGATTAGGCATCTCGAACCACCAAATGGTTTCCCACCCCATAGCTAGATAACCAACTGATGAGCTAGCCTCACCATTCAACTCCTTTGTAGCATCACTCATCAACATATGGGCTGGGGTAGTAGTTAGCTTTAAGAACTCAAGAAACCAGAGAATCGTTGTTACACAATAATCTGTAGACTTGCTTACCTAGCATGGCCAAATTGAAATAATGGGGATCACAAAAACCCAACCCCCCTTGTTTCTTAGCCAAGCAAAGGTATTTCCAACTAACCCAAGACACCTTCCATTTGTAGCCCCACCAAAAGTTACAGACAACAGATTAAAGTTCATCACGGAGTGACTGAGGGAGCTTGAAACAACTCATCGCATAGGTTAGGATAACTCGTGTCACAGCTTTGATGAGAACTTCATTCCCTGCCTTTGTTAAATACTTCTCATTCTACCTTTTCACATTTTTCCACACTCGTTACTTAAGAGATTGAAAATTTTGCTTTTTTTTATCAAATAAAAAAGGCTATTTTCTACCTTAAATTTTTAGTCCAATCTCAAGTATTTGATTAGATCATCAACCAATTATTCAGGACGAATATACCTTTCACTCTATAAGGTTCATAATCTTAGTTCTGATCTTTACGAGTAGCCGTTGGTAGCAACAAACATCCCAAAACCTCATTCAGGTGTGCGTCATCACATCTCCGATGAAATTTTTGGACATCAACGCAATCTATTAAACGGTAAATGCATGTAGAATATTAAATCTCTTAGTTAACTGCGAAGGAACTAATATGTGAATTATATCGTCCAAATTGAAGCTTTCACGTCTTGATTGGATATTCAATTTTTTTTTTCAAAAAAAAAAATCATTAAACCTATGGACTTAATTGATAGACTTTTGCCAAAGAGTGCATGACATTATCAGTATATAATTTTATTGATTATGTCATAATGATAGAAGAACAAGCGAACAACCCAAGTATTAAATAATTGTACGTAGCATTAAATAATTCATGTGATTAAGTTGAATTCCGGTCAGTATAACTGTTGGGTATTTTACATGAAAGGCAGGGGAAGGCATGTAATTTTCTAATAGGTCGCTTTCATGGCAACGGTCATACTGATCAGATTTTAACTTAATTGCATGAATTATTTATTGCTACATGCAATTATTGGGTAACTTTCCCTAATGGATGTTTTGAAAATATTAATTTCTTGATTGTTTTGATCTTAATTCTTAAAACATAATATTTTTTACCACATCATTAAACTAAAATAAATAATTTATATCAATAGTTTATACAGTTTTTTTTTTTTTTTTTTAGAGATAGAGGTTAAAAAGAAAGATTGTAGAGATTGGTTTTTCAAAGGATTAATTTGAACCTCAAATATAGGAATCACCATTGAGATAATTTATTGTTGATGTGGTAAAAAATATTTTATTTTTAAAATTAAGTTCAAAACAATTCCATTTAAAAAATCAAAATTTTTAAAAATCTCAATTAAGAAAAAAAAAAAAAAAAACTCTTTCAAGTTCCAGGGAAAGATTCTAGCTAATTAAGTTGACAAATCGAGGGAGACTAATAGGCTACAGGGATATTAATTTATTCAATACTTATATTTTAATTTTGAGGTATTCAAGTGCATCAAAAAATGTTTTAATAAACTTTAAAAACCATTTGAAAGGTCATCCAATATTTTTTTATAAATTTTCACTCACATTATTTTTTATGGTTGTTCAAAGTTTTTAAAAATAAAAAAATAAACAAAAAAATTGTACTTAAAAAATATTATATTTTTTATATGATACATCATGTTTATCTTTGTATGTTTATAAAAATCATTATCACATTTTTTATATTTTAAAAGTATTTAAGATAATTTTTTATAAATAATACTAAAAATGATTATATTACACAACTGAATGTTTGAGAATTTTGAGTGTCAACACATAGTTTAGGAGCCAAAGTGCTACTCTGTTTTTTTGTTGTTCTTAGACCTCTCTCTAAAGTTAATCTCAACCCATTTGATATTGACAAAGATTGAAACTATCGGACTTAATTTCTTCGGCGAGTATGTGCAAGGTATTAGTAAATCATAAAATAAACAGTAAAGATATGTCTACCACAAAAATAGATCACCAATTTCAACACCTCTTTATTCGCTTTACTCTCTATTTATTGTAATAATTTAATTAAAATTGATAAAATATATAAGTCATCAGTGATTACTTTTTAAAAATTACCATACAATTTTTTGGTGGTGGAATTTACGTGTTACTAATGATCCTATACCGTTTCTAGCAAACCTTTAGTTAGTATATCGGTTAACATATATAAAAACTTTAGCTTAGAACTACAAGGAATGATAATAAATAAGTGATCCGCGAAATTTTAAATATTTATAATTGTATCTATTTTTATTTGAATTTGAATCCAAAACTGTTAAAAACCATGAAATCCTATCCATGACATGAAAAAACTCATTTATTTCTATTTATATCCGTTTAAATAGATACAATTCAAATAATTTATTTGATTAAAACTCGTGAATTGTCATCTCTAAGTTATTTACATAAAAAAAAAAAGTCTAAAACCTCTATTTTTACCTTAAATCCGATCTTTTTTATTATGAAAATTAATTTTGCAAAATCTGATTGGTCATTTTTTTTATCATGATTTAATGACTGATCGTGTCACTAACCATAAAGTTTTTTATTTATAAAAAAAGTAGCACCACCACCATTTGTGCCAACCGAAACACAAGATTCATATGAGAAAATCGGCATCAACATAGTTGAGAAGTTTGACAAAACAGATTGGATCGATGAAAATCTCCGTAATAAGCTTTATTTTCTTTTTGCCGTTTGAGTTTTAACTTAAAAAGTAAAAAATTTGTCCTTGTTACGTTTTATATTTTTAAGTTGAACTTAAAACAAGAACCAAACGGCTCGTTAGATTTCAAACCCCAAACCAAATGTCACAAACCTGACTGAAGAAGACATCAAGAATCTACCGAGGTCAATTGACCTCAGAATACCCATGTGGGATTGTTCTCCTGTAACCAGATTGGACCTCCATATTCTTTTGTGGACAAGTGAATTTTAAGCATCTTCGATCTCCATCACACAGGCCGCAAAAGAGAACTCCCTATTTGACATTTATAGATAGGGCAATGCTTTTTCTACAACCAAAAGGGCTGGATCCACGGTCAAGAATGCCAAAACATGCCGTTTTGACTTTTTAAGCAATAAAACGATGTCATTTTGACCCTTTTGGCAGTGGGAAAAGCATTTCCCTTGCCTCTTATATATAGTTCCCTTAGCAAACAAATTTTTAGAGCACCATTTAACTACATCTAACGATCAGAAATCAGAATAATTTCAGCCATGAATCTTCAATCAAATTTGTTGGACAATGTGGAAATTAGCTCAAAAATAACTACTTTTAAAAGTTTACTTCATATGAAAATTGGACAATTTCCCTCACTTGCCAACAGCATGAAATCCCTCATGAAGTAGGAATTTTTCACTCTTTTCAAGTTTGTAAAGCTTACTATTTTTGTTCTTGAAGTACAAAAGCAAAGAACAAGTAGAAACAAAAGCAAAACGCAGAAACAGAGGGTTTAAATATTTTAGAGGAAGTGTCTCACCTTCTTGTGGGACAATTAATTAAGAAAGGCTCTCATAAAGTGACCCAGATTCTGTTCGAAAAAAATGTTTGATGTTAGGAATGTGCTGAACCTTGGGGCGATCCACGCTTCCTTCTCCACGTATGCGCTCTACAAGCTCATTGGAAACCATTATCAAATGGAATTCTTGGAGAAACGTAAGATCTTCAATACCATCAGGTGTTGTCCTTATCTCCATGCATGCACGAAGGTATAGTTTCTGAAGACCAGGCATTGCACCCTTATGTATAACAATTTCATTCAATTGTGGGAACTTAATTATCTCTAAAATCTTGAGCTTGTGAAATCCTTTGAGAAAGCATAATCTTCTTCCTTTGTATGTATTGTAAAGTGAAAGCCATGCCAAATTGGGCAGGGCTTGGATGTGAGGAATTACATCTTCTTTTAATCTCGACCAACGCAAGCCCAAATGAGTAATGCTGTGAAGAGAATTAAACCAACATGGCACCTTCTCCAATTTCCCAGCTAGGAAAAGCTTCTCAAGGCGAGGAGCTGATGATAGTGCATCCGTTTGTAACAGTTCCTCCTCATTGCTCGCAGTCAAAGCTAAGAAGCGAAGCTGTTTCATGTTTTCTAGTGTGATGCATAAATCATTCCCATGTTCTTCTCTCACCTTGACAAGGCTAATCCTTTTGAGTTGGGTCATGCTTTTCAGTTGTTTGATCAAGTCACCTTCTACTCTCATACAGTCCAGGACCTGTAAGTTCTTTAGTTTACTAATTTTTGGTGGAGCTCGTGTGCCCAAAACATAGTTCCAGTTAGAATCATGTCCATGACTGCAGCAAAATGTAATCAGATACCGCAAGTACTGCAAGTCTGCAATCCCAGCAGGAAGCTGCTCAATTCTAGTGTGCCTAATGTTTAAGGTCTGCAAGTAGTGGAGTTTATCTATGGATTTTGGAAGCTCCTTCACTTGAGTTCTTGTCAAATTCAAGTACCTTAAATTGAATAAATTCACCAATTCATTTGGCAATTTGTCAATTTGGGCATTTTCAAGATCTAGCACCCTCAACAGTTTCAAACGAGATGGCAATGCAATGTTCTTTTCAGCAGTAAACACAAAGAGAGAACGAAGATTTGACATGACCTTGCCTGATTTCATGTCACTTTGAATGGACAAACGACGAGCTCCACTTTCTTCAACTGCTTCCTCTCCATCATATACAGCACAGAACTTCTCTGTTTCTGATATTGAAAGCGCAATCTCCCGGACAAGATCATGCATCTTACATGCTTTAGGCCTTCCGTAGTGGTTCCTCAATACCACTTGAAGCATGCTTCGGCAAATGAGTTCCATTAGATAGCTATCTGCTACCTCTTCTGGCAGTACTCCTCTAACCTGTTCCAAAAACCCTTCTGCCATCCATAGCTTAATAAGCCTCTTTCGCTTGATTCTATAACTTTCAGGGAAAAGACAACAATACAAGAAACAATGCTTAAGGTGGTAAGGCAAATCATTGAAGCTAAGCAACAAAATGCTTTTCACAACCTTAAGCTCAGGGTTATTGCTTAGTTCCCAATTCAAGCTATTATAAACTTTCCTCCAATCTGATTCCAACTTTTTGGAAGACATCATGCTACCCAAAGCCACAATAGCTAATGGTAGGCCTTCACATTTCTCAACGAGGTCCCTTGCTATAGATACAAGCTTTGGTGAATAACCCCCATCAGGATTGCCTGAAAAAGCTTTCTTGCAGAAAAGTGACCAAGCCTCATTCTCCATCAGAGGTTGAATTTGGTGAATTTGGCTCTCAATCCCAAATGAAAAAGAAGCAATGTCTTCTTTTCGAGTAGTAAGCATTACCCGGCTTCCATGGATACCATCGGGAAGTGCTACACTTATTTCCCTCCAGAAACTTGTACTCCATACATCATCTAAAACAACAACATACCTCTTTGCCTGCAAGTAGTTGACAAGAATCTCCACCAGTTGTCTGTAGCTCATAATTCCCAAATCCATTGGAATTTCTTCGTTCGCTTCTTTGTAGAATTCCTTTATCATGGCTCTAAACAAGTCTTCAATTACATAAGATTGTGAGACAGTGAGCCATGCATAGCAGTCGAAGTTTCGCCTTACAATTCGACTGTTGAAAGTATTAGCAACAAGAGTTGTCTTGCCTGACCCACCCATCCCCACCACTGATATAACTGTCCGTTGAGGTTCTCCATTCAGCAGCCATCCCATTAGCTTCTGCTTTTCCTTCTCGATCCCCACAAGGCTGTCATCTTCAAAGAAAAGAGACGATTCGCTATGGTTTTTCACCCATTTGGTATCATAATCAGCAGATGATATTCCTTCTAAACTATCAACACCATACCTCTTGACTGTCTCTGGAATTGCTCGAATCATTGTATTGATCTTCTCTAACTTGGTGGCGATTTGATGCCTCACCAATAGGTTCTTGGGGAAGCAAAAAATCTTTTGGTACAAGGATCTCATGTATTTAATTGATGGGTATTGTTGCCTGCTCATGTGATAGGTAAACTCATCAATAACGTCTTCAACTTGGTAGGCTACTTTCCTCACGTTTGCCACCCAAGTTTTTTGTACTTCATTCTCAACTCCCTTGCTTTTATCGGCCTCCTCTAAAAAGGATCTCATGCTTATCAACTCCATCTTGATTTTGTCGATTTCATCACGAACCCCTCTTAGTGACGATGCTTCATTTTCAAGAACACTCACGATCCTCCCGATTGCGAGGTCTATTGCAGCTGAGGCCATGTTCACCTTCTCAAGGCCTCTTAATGTTAAATGAGCCTATCTTCAATCTTAACAACCTGTTTGGGGATGGAACGGAAAAGAGTATTAATGAAATGATAAATATTGAAAAGTAAAACCAAAGATGGTGGTTAACCTTCCTTTGCTTATATGTCATAACAAATGAAAATCAAAGTAATGAAAGAAGAGGAATTTCAATATTAGGGGTAAAAATTATAAAGAAAGATGAGAACCAAACTCGTGATGGAATGGAAGGTAAACAATTAACTTATTAAAACAAGAGCAGGAGAAAAACAGATGAGAAATGGATTCCACATCTTTCATATATAACTTACAAATAGGATTGTCAACAATGCTTTTTGAAAATAAGAGCTCAGAAGTGGGCAGTCTATGAGAAGCCAGAAGCCGTAAGAAAAACTTAGCCCCAACTGGAGCTTTCCTTAGACTGTTCCGAGGTAAGAGTAACAGGAGGATAAGATTTATAAAGAAGGCATTTATAACCTTCCTTAACAGTGTAAGGTTTATTCCTTCTGCTATTCCAAATTAAAGAATCTTCCAGAATCCCTTGAATTTTTTTAACAATATCCTGAGGCAGTAAGAGAATTAAGAGAATAAAGACTCCAAGATTTAGAAAAAGGATTAATTGAAAAACTGATCCTAGCATGGGCTAAAAAAGGACGACTATATGAGTTTGAATCAGATATTCCCTTAGATGTCTCTGCTCTACCCAAATATCATCCCATATTGAATGACATTCCCTGTGCCACGCAGCCATCTCAATTTGGGTTTAAGATCCTGTAAAGCATGAATAATACCCTTACATTACTACTTATCAAAAAAATACCCTTCCAATACTAGGAATGAAACTTTTAACAGTAGCCATCAAAATAGAATCTTCTTGTCTACTGTATTTAGCCTTGAGATACTCCAAAGACTTTCAAAGTACCCTTTCATTGTCCTGAATGCTCCTGAGCTATATTGAAAATATCAAGTTTCTTAATGCCAAGATAACCATAGCCTGTTAAGTTCGAAGTACAAGATTGGGATTAACTGAGATTGGACTAACTTAATCCCAACTTAGCCCCCAGTCTCCCGTTTGGTAGCCAATTGGGTGAGATTAAGCTAATACCATCCAACCCCCATTTAGTAGCCAATTGGGTGGGATTAAGCTAATCCCATCCAACCCGTAATCCCCAAAATCTGTCCCACCTCCCCCGAGACAGGAACTAGCACCTCTATGATAATATTTTGTCAAACCATTTTGCCCTTCCCTATTTGTTCTATTTTCCGTTATACCCTTTCGTGTATAACCAAAAAAAAGACTCTCCGGAATTCTCCCTCTTCTCCCCTCCAAGCTTGGGCCCAGATCGCCACTGCATCACGGCACTGCAAGCAGTACCACGAGGTCCACAACGTTTCAACGACTCCCAGATCTGCCTGGGCAGATTAAGATCAACGGCCCAGATCTGCCCCAGTAGATATGGTTGATCAACGGTCCAAATCTGTCCAGGCAGATCTAGATCAATGGTCCAGATCTGCCCAGACCGATCAATGGTTATCATCTTATCAAAAAATCAATCGCTAGGATGTAACATAAAAATGTAATTGGACAGTTTAGATTAAAGGGCAATTTTGACTTTTCACGTCTATCCTAGTTTAATATCAATGTTAATCCAACCAACCAAACTTTGGATTGGGGTAAATTAAATCAATCCCTTAAACCAAACAAGTACACAATTATTAGCAACTTAATCCACCCTTAATTCTATCCAAGATCAATCCTACTATAATCCCATTCTAATCCTGTCCGTGAACTAAACGCGAAGTACTCACATTGTCCTAATTGAGTAAATGCAATCTTTAAACAGACCGACATCACAAAAACTGTCATAACAATTTATTAATCTTGGAGATTATAGTAAAAATAAAAAGGTTTAATTACACTTACACCACCTGTGGTTTAATGGTTTTCCCGAAGACACCTCGAGGAAGTTTTTGTGTCAAACATACCTCATGTGGTTTCCACTATAGTTCACCTATGTTAACTTTTTGCAAGAAGTAACAAACATTCCCTCTTATATATAAACAAAATTTTATTTTATTTCGTTCAAATACACCAAAATATCTAATAATTAACAAAAAATTATAAATAAAAAAAACTTATTTTATATTTTTAAAATTGAAGTTTCAAGTATAGTTAAAATTTTAATATAAAATTTTGATTCAAGTATTTTTCATTTTTTAATAATTTTTAAATCCTTTGATCTATTTTCGAACTAAATAAATTGAAATTTGATTTATAAATAAGAGGGTGTGTTAGTCATTTCTTGCAAAAAATTTAATATAGTACCCTTGAGATTTAAGGTGGAAATCACACGGGCCTGTTTGATACAAAAAATTTCCTCAAGGTGTCTTCTGGAAAACTGCTAAACCACAATGGGTGAGTGTAATTAAGCCTAGAAAAAAACTCATGTCATACACATGAAGGAATGAAAGGAAAAACTGAATAAGGATGCGACCTGAATAACTTAGGTACTGGTTATACAATGAATTAATTCTATTGAAACTCCTATCAATCTGAAACTGGAATCCTGATGAGGACATTCTACGTTGAAAAACTGGGAGCCCAAAATAATTACTAAATTTATTATCAAAAGGACTATGCATAACAGCAGCCAACTCTCTAGAAGTCCCTGAAGACAGATTTAGAGAATGCCATATCAGATTTGGAAAAATTGATAGATTCTTCAGAAATACAATAAGATGAGATAAAAATTTGAATTTTAGTACAATTATTAACCTCAGCCTTTGCAAATAAAATAAAAAATCATCCACAAAACAAAACATAGGGATATCTGGCAATTTTATTAACAGACACATCTTTGCTAAGAACATTCTAATACATAGAACACACCAAAACCTCATTGCATAAAATGAACAAATATAGGGACAAAGGGTCCCCTTGCCTCATTTCCCTAGAAGGCAAAAACCTATTAGTATTATGCCCATTAACCAAAATTTGAAAAGAAGAGGGGGGAAATAAACTGCATAACCCATTGCATCCATACAGAGGGAAATCCATGTCATGTAAGCACCTCTTTCACAAAATTCTTCTCAATCTTATCATATGCTCTCTCAAAATCTAAATTAATGGCAACTACTCCATCTTTCCATTTACAACCTTTAAAAGAAAGAAAAGTTTCATGAACGAGAGCACTATTATCATTTATAGATCTTTAGGCACAAATGCATTTTGAAAAGGTGAAACAAGGGAAGGCATAATCTTATTCACTCTTTTTGTCAAGGGGATGGAAATCCTTTATCTCAGTAGGTTGTTTCTGTTTCTGTATAAGCACAATAAATGTTTCATTTAACTTTGTTGGCATAAAGCCTGTTCTGGAAAAATTCAACACAACCCTAGAAGCCAAAGGTCCAACATTAAAACCAGTACTGTTTAAAGAATTTTGCATTTAGCCCATCTAGACCAGGTGCTTTATTTGAACACATGGACGAAACCACTTCTTGAATCTCAGATTCAGAGAAAAGATTAGGAAGATGATTAATATCCAAAACAGATAACAATGGACAGAACGCATCCTAATAGAAGCCATAATCAGATGGTTGCAAGAAGAAAAAACAGTATGGAAGTGAGAGGTTATGGATGCAAGAATATCATCAGGTTCAGACCAACCCCTTGTATGATCAAAGTGACGGGTTATTCGATTTACATTTCTGCGATGCTTAACCTTAGCATGATAAAAAGAAGTAATCTGAACGCCAGCATTCAACCAATTTGCCTTGGCTTGTTGAGCCCAACAGATCTCATCCTTTCATAGGAGAGAAAGATACTATTTAGCTAATTGTTGCTCTAATTGAGCATGTCCACACTATCTGCACTAACCTTTTCTACTTGAACTCTAGGATTCCTAAAATATATTATAGCCCAAATCTGAGAGAATACTTCAAGAGTTCAAGTTAGCCACTTTTTTAGAGAATTGATATGTCGGTGAACCAAAAACAATACAAGACCAAACCTTATCAATAACATTCAGATAATCATCCAAAGTTCAAGCATTTTCAAAATTAAACAATAATGGTAAATGATCCAACCCATCCGCAGACAGATACTGAAGCTAAAAATTAAGGAATTGTTGAAACCATAAAGGGGGAAGAATCTTTGGTGCTTTCTCTTTTGTTCACTTCCGTGCCTTGGTAATACATCTACTTCTACCATATATAAAAAATAGAGATTTTGACACCGGTTATTTAAACTTTGTTTGAAACCAAATGAAGATGGAATTCATTTCATTTTCAAATGAATTGAAAAAAGAATTCATTAGAAATGAATTGAAATGAATTTTTATGTTTGGCTATCTTATGTTAAATTGTAGAATTCATTTAAATTCTCATGTTTAAAATGCATTGAATAAATGAAGAATTCAAAAGAGAAGAAGAGAGGGAGAGAAATTGAGAGTATTTTGGTTAACATAACTTTTTACTCTCCATTTTATGAAATTTGTTCGTAAATTCTATCAATTTTGATGAAATTTACTACAAGTAGCTCAATTTCACAGTGAATTCATTTTGAAATGAATTCCATTTTTTTTTATTATTTCCAAACGTAAAAAATATGGAAGTACAAATGAATTCCATAAAATTCATAGAGTTCATTTGTTCTAAACATACTCTTAAGATTTCGACATGTAGCAACCTATACAACCTCCATTTGGTATTTAAATAGTGCTACTTTTTTTCTGTAACTTAAATATATTAAAACAATGTGTAATTTATTAATTTTATGCACAGAGACCACAAGATGTGCATCTCCTAAGAGGCTAACAGTCTTTATGGCATGTTGTTTTTCAATAACTCTTCAATCAGTATCCCAACAGGCCAAAGCTGTATTTTCTTCACTAAATATTGTCAATTTTTAATGGAAATTAATTTCTTTCTGGCTGTAACTTTTTTCCTAATAAGGATTTTATATTTATCTCCTTTACTATATAATATCAATTCTTTCATACGGATTTTGTCTCCCAAAGAAAGAAAGAGGGTTCTCTTAAAGAAGGAAAAATTACAAGGTATAGAAATCCAGTTTGTATGCCGAGTTTTAATGGTGATTTTTTTCCCATTCTACTAAATTATGAATATTAACACGAAATTTACTAAGGAAAATGCAAGAGACAGTTAAATTCACGAAGTAAAAATGCAAATTGTAAAGATCCGTCCATACCTTGGCTTGTTGTTCAGGATTTGGGAAATTTTAGACTTCACCTCGGCTGAGATCATGTGAGGAGCCACCATGAATGGGTTATCTGTTTTCTTATTCTCTGCTTTCCCTGCTCGCTGGAAATTTCTGAAGTCGCATGAATACCGCGTTGTTCTACCGGAATCAAATTGCTAGTCAACTATATAAGTATTAAATGTTTAGTACGGAAATATTTCATTTAATTAGAATTCATTTATATAAGAATTCAATTCATTTTCAAACATTGTGAAATAAATTTTTATGTGTTTAAAATTAATTAAAAATTTAATTTAATTTTTAAATTTTGAATAAATATTTTTAATTATGTCACGTTTTAATTTATTTAATATATAATTTTTAATTTTATTGATATTATTCAATAAAATTAACAGTATTTACTTTTTCAATTCACGAGATAAATTTATAATTCAAAAATAGAATCAGATTTTTTTTTGTTGGATGAAATCTAAAAATTAAATGTTAATTTAACAACTTTTTAATAAAAAAATATTAGTTTTAAATCAATTTAAATATAATATTATATTCATTTTATTTTTATAACTTATTATTTCATATCTTTATTCTAAAATAATAAATTAACCAAAAGTTTGGTGCTCTAACTAAATATAGATAAAGCAACTGTAAAGTATAAACCATATTTTTCAGAATATTGAACGTTCTCTCATTACACGTAAGAATCATGCTTGAATTTCGTAAAGATAAATGATAAAGAGAGAGGAAGAAGAGAGAGAAGATAAAGGATAATTTTATCCTTCTAATTTTTTAAAAACTCATGTTTAAAGTTCATTTGCAAATTTTATTAATCTTGATAGAGCTTATTCATAATTAATTCAATTATACTAAAATTTATTTATAAATAAATTTATAACTTTATTAATAAACTAAACATAATCAATTTATTTGTAAATAAATTATATACTTTATTAGCATACCAAATATATCATCCTCTATAGTTTAAACGAGGCTCAAAATCAAATAAAGTGTAAAGCCCAATAGGCCAATATAGTAATATTACAAAGCCAAGAGTGATGATGCGGGAACTTTCCTGGGTCTCGTCGTCTTTTAGAGAAAATACTTTATTGTTATATTCCTTGACGAAACAATTCATACGCAATCGGCAATGCCATTCTAAAATCTGGTCGTTGTCATTTGTCAACAACCCACTAGTTACGCGGTTTCGCGTACCTATCAACTAAACCAGAGAATTTTAAAAGACAGCAAATTTTTTTTTATAGTAAATTATATTGGATAATGTTTTGAATCATGAAGAAAAAAATTTAGGGTCAAAGAAAAGGAAAAGATAAAAAAAAAGAATAAGATTATTTTTAAATTGATTTGTTTGTTTTCAAATCTGAAATTTTTTGAAAATTTTTTTTAGAGATTTTAGAAGAGAATTTTAATATTCTTTAAATATGAAGAGTTACCTAAATGGTTTTGAGAAGCTCTCTTGTTTATATAAATAAGATGCAAATGAATCATTTTAATCAAAGAAGGGACTATAAATCTAGGTTTTTTATTTCAAAGGAGAGCGAATAGGACTTGGGGTGTATTGGGGCAATGGGTTAAAGTAAGTTCATTAGGTAAAAGTTTTTCTCAATTTTTTATCGGTTTAAAAACTTGTAACCTATGACTTTTATTAGAGGAATAAAACAATCTTGTTGTTGGGATCATGGTGTGGACAAGAGCTGTTGAACCTTTATTTTTGCATCGTTTATTGTTTTGTATTTTTGTAGTGTTTATTATTTGTTTGAATCTTGGGCGGATTTTCGATTAAAAAAAATCCTAACAAGAAGTATCAGAGGAGATTCAACATAATAAAGAGTTTCGATGCAAAATTCGAATACGAAGAGTTGTTCAACAGGAGAAACAACTTCTTGTTATAACAGAGTAGAGAGATTCTTGTGCTGCGAGGGTTGTACAAAGTTTTGGGAGATAAGTCTCCAACGTGAAAGATGACAATTGGTGCAAGAAGGAACGCAAGGCGATAAGTCTCATTCGTTTGGCGCTTACTCTCGAAAGTACATGCGATTTTCTTAAAGGGGGAGCTAAAGGAGACTCAAAGGGTAGGTTCGCGCAGTGTTTGATATATTCAAGTGAAAATAAGGAGGTCTATATGATAAGGAGATGAATATAGAGAAATCTTCTTTGGACTCAAATAGTGATTCGAGTCAAGGGGGAGAGTTGTTGGGTAATATCTCAAATCATTGAGAAAATATTAAAGAGGAAAAGGGAAAAAGGAAAGGAAAGGAAAAAGATTTTTTGGGATTGATTTGTCGGTTTTCAAATCCGTGAAGATCTTTAGAGATTTTTGAGGAGAATCTTAATATTTTTTAAATCCGAAGAGTTGTCTAAATGGTTTGGGAGACTCTCTTATTTATAAGAATAAAATGTAAACCCTAAAAGATGAACCATTCTAACCAAAGAGTGAATTCTAAATCTAGGTTTTCTATTCCAAATGGGAGAGAATATGACTTGGGTGTATTGGGGCATTGGGTTAGAGTGAGTTTATTGGGTGAGAGTTTTTCTCAAGTTTTTATTAGTCCAAAAACTTATAATATGTGAGTTTTATTAGAGGAATAAAACAATCTTGTTGTTGGGATCGTAGATGTAGGTAAAGAGTGCCAAAACAAGTTAAAATTTTCTTTTGTTCTTTATTTTCTAGTGTTTTATTTTTGCATCGTTTATTGTTTTATAATCTTGGACGGATTTTTGATGAAAAATCCCAACAAATTCTAAATTTCGTCATTCAATTTTATGTTTTGTTGTATTTATGTTTTTAAAGTTTGATTCATTTCAATTGTGTGCTTAAAGTTTCGAATATTTTAATTTACAAATGTAGCTTAAAATCCCAATTCAACTTCTACGTGGCTTCCATAGTCGTTAAATAAGTGAAAAAGTTTTCATCCGACATCATGCTTCTCTCACTTGATCATTGACGATAGTAAACTAGTTTGAGAATCGAACTCTTTAATAAACCCCTTTATCCCCCAATTGCTTTTAAGATTTTTGTTTGGGGTTTCAATCCATTGGTCATTCCAGCTTAAATTCATACTCATTCCAATTTAATTTTATAGTCCTTGATAGATCAAATAACTTTTTCACTAAACGATTTCGTATGAATGGGTGAAAATATAGTGAAGGAGCAAAAATTTCATACTCATTCCAGCTTAAATTCATACTCTTGATAGATCAAACCTCGTTTAACTTTCTCACCAAACAATTTCGTATGGATGGATGAGAATATCGTGAAGGAGGTGACGCACTAGTTTACGGTAAGTTTATTTCTCCATAATTTGTGAAAATCTTTCTATTTACTCAGTTAAATGTTGGGGTTATCAATAAATGAAAGAGGAAATAAAATTTAACCCAGTAAATGATGACCTCAATTACCTTATGTCCATGAAGTCCCAAGTGTAACTAATTGAAGGCGATAGCAAAAGGAATCAAAACCTGGTTCGGTTCTATAGTTTAATGTGGATTTTAGGTTTAAATTTTGGGGATGGAGCGGGATTGATTTGTTTGGAAAAAACAAGAAGTCTGTAATTTATAAATGTATTGGTCATATCGAACTTGGCTTTACACATGAAAGTTGAGTGGAGATTTTAAAGTTAAAGGCGTAAGTTCAAACATTTAAATGCTTTAGATATTCAACCGAGACAAATCAAACTCAAAAAATATGTATAAGACAAATTGCAAACTGAAACATGAAATTTGAATGTTACTCTTTTTGTATTGATCAAACTCGATCTCTTAAATGAAAGACCTGAAAATTGACTGCTAGCCAAAAAGCTATAGGAAGGCTGTTTCCCACTTGCTACAGAGGTATTTTTTTGCTGTAGTAATTTCTTGAGTACGTTTTAGAGGGTAAGAATTCTGTCTTTTGTCAGAAAGAAAAGCAGCATGAGCAAAAATCATTCTTATGAAAAACATGCTGATGAGTATGAATACTTTTCCTTTCAAATTTGCCTTGTCATGCCTGCTTTAATCAGAACTAAACCATTTAACTTTCGTAAAACATCGTCTAGCTAATTTTATCAGTAGCATTGCGCAACGGAGACCTGATTTACTAAAAGCAGGAGTTTGAAAATGATTTCTCATGAGGCGAGCAATATTATAGTCCATCTTAAAGGATGATGCTAGGGATCAAACAGAAATCGTTGAAATAAAGGCATATGCTTGAAAATCTTGGTAGTTTACTTACCAATATCATTGGTTTTCATGATACATAGATTCCACAGTAAGTTTTGATATTCCTTATGCTTTCAGCTAGGTATCCTCACTCTAACTATGATACTAAAAACAGCAATGTGATTTAACCTGTCCCTGTCTCAATGAATTTGTTGGATTTGTTTGCCGATAAGCCTTTCTTGCAAGTTGCAACTCATTTGGAAGACTATAAGCTTTCGCTTTGTTACAGAACAAAAGTGCTGTTAAGACATTGAATGCAAAATTCCCTTTGTCAAAGAATCATTTTAAAACCACTGCAATGTAAGTGAAATGACAGAGAATTTGTGGAATAACCACAAAGTCGATGGGTCCAACCAATTCTCATTTTCGTGAATGGTCTGACCACAAAGATTACATGAATATCTTGCACGCCATGATTGAGTCTAAGCTTGCATGACAACAGTTTAAAAAATCGTGTTTTTTTCTAGGTAAATAAAAAGCTTTTAATTGGGTTTTGGAGGAAGAAAAGAAACTGTGTGAATGTATGTGTGTGTGTGTATGAGAGAGAGAGAGAGAGAGAGAGAGAGAGAGAGAGAGAGAGAGAGAGATGACTCAATAAAAAAAGGACAAACACTTCATAGCCAAATGGCCAGAAGAAAATGAAAGACAGGCAATAAATACGTTTAACTAAACTACAAATAGAGTATATACTTCTTATGTGGACTGCCCCATTGTGCGCAGACTGAAAGCATCTTCTTTATTCATAATCCAGCAAATTTAATTTTGAGAATAGCTATACAATGTTGTACTCCAAAATGCTCCCCCTGAAAGTAGTAAATCAAGCAAAAGACTATCTACAGCAGGGGCGAAGCCAGGATTATTAATGAGTTTTAACAATTTTCATAGCTAAAAATAAACCTTAGTTGTTGCTGTTAAAACGGAAAGAGTTAGCACAAGATGAACCAATTTATCAATAAGAGGGTAGATTATTGACTTTCCACTCTTTATCAATCCTCAACAAAGCTCAGAAAATATTGATGAAAATCTAGCTCAAAATGTTGTAATTCATATCATCCTAAGGATAATATTTGTCAACAAGGCTGCATATTTTTTAAATGTTAAATTTATTTATCATATCTTTCCTTTCCTTTTCTTCCTATGGGTGCTAGCTCGGGCCCGTCTTTAAATAGCATGACTTAACAATATTTTTCTTCCAATAAAGTTTTAGGGGCCAGCCAGGCTTTAGTTTTGCCCCAGGTCTGCACTCTGAGGTGAAATACGAAATCCTGGAGTTTAATACGATGCTACTGACCTTGGTTTCTCCACTAAACTTGTTCTATGCATATGCTCACCAAGTATAAATAAACCCCCCACTATATGTTTACAGTCACAAGATTCGCAACTAAAGTAAACAAAAGAAGCTAGAAATACTGAGCCATGGCAGAAAAGGAAGGAGGAATTGTCCAGAAGGGCCATGAAGAGGGAATCAGAATGGCAGTTTCCCTTCTTGAAGAGTTTGGACTTCCCCTGGGACTTCTCCCTCTTGCAGATGTGATTGAAGTTGGTTTTGTGAAGAATACTGGTTACATGTGGATCGTCCAAAAGAAGAAGGTTGAACACTGCTTCAAGATCATCAGCAAGCTTGTGAGCTATGACACTGAAATAACTGGGTTCATAGAGAAGAACCGTATCAAAAAGCTCAAGGGAGTGAAGGCTAAGGAACTCATGCTCTGGCCTCCAGTCAGTGAGATAATCGTGAACAACCCACCCACCGGGAAAATCCACTTCAAGAGCCTGGCTGGCATCACAAAGACTTTCCCTGTGGAGGCTTTTGCTGCAGGCCAATAAAACTTTCTGATTATCAGTTCATCTATGGTTACAAAGTGCCAGAAATAGTCATAAATGTTTTTACAACTTAAATTTGCTGAATTTTATTTACTTTTTCGCAATTCTCATCAGGTATCAGTGAGTTCTTGATCACAGTATTTAAACAATAAAATAAGTTTCTAGTGATGAAACATTTATCGTGAAACCTGAATGATTGTTGCAGTAGATTACCAGAGTAATTCATATTTTTCTTCCTTTCATAATCAAATGGGTTGCAACAAACCTGCTGTTTCTAAAACTACAAGCATTCGGAAAAATTGAATTACATAAACTCACCCCACTTATGCCAGCACAATAGTAAGAAGAGCTTTGCAGTTCCTAGTGATAACCAAACTCACCTATCTTTTTCTTAAAACAAGAAACAAGGTCACTTGAGAACTTAATCTAGTTCACAAGTGGATGAATTAAACACACAGAAGCAACACAGAATTTGAAGCAAAAATAAATTGGGAGGGTGGGGTAGGCATCCATAGCCACAGAGTTAGGACGAAACAGAGCCAACCCTCTGTTTCTAAGATCAAATGAAGTTAAAGCAAAACATATAAAGTTCAAAAACAAAGAAAAACTTCTAACACGTATTCCTCTCCTCTTACCACGCTAACGTTCACCAACTTAAGATCAGGATTTAGGGTTTTAACTGAATCGATCTCAGTTGTAACTTCCAACATATGAGAAATGGTAGATTGGTCAGTAATGAAAAAAAAGAAAAAAAGAAGTCAAAGTTCTGTCACCTCTTCACATCTGAACAAACTCACAACCTAACCCACTCTGAACCTTTATGTTAAAGAGGAAACTTCATGTGATTAGTCATGATGTCAAAATGGGAAAAGAAGGTCAAGTAAGCGAATTTACGAACAACCATTTTAACTCTGCACTTTTAATAATAACAACCATGCCGTATGATTACACCAACAGGCAAATTGAATTCAAGCACCCAACATGAAGTCCTTTAAGGCCAAAGCCATAACTTACATCAACTATGAATTCAAGCAAATTTAATAATAATAACAACCATGCCGTATGATTACACCTACAGGCAAATTGAATTCAAGCACCCAACATGAAGTCCTTTAAGGCCAAAGCCATAACTTACATCAACTTCATGTGATTAGTCATGATGTCAAAATGGGAAAAGAAGGTCAAGTAAGCGAATTTACGAACAACCATTTTAACTCTGCACTTTTAATAATAATAACAACCATGCCGTATGATTACACCTACAGGCAAATTGAATTCAAGCACCCAACATGAAGTCCTCTAAGGCCAAAGCCATAACTTACATCAACTATGAACTATTAGCTGCTTTTTATGATTAGCAGATAAAAAGATGTTGGGAGGGGGGTGACAATAAAGAAACTAAGTGATTCAAATAAGGTGACAATTATGTTGGAGGAGGAAGATTACATAATCATGTAAATGCCAATTTTTACTAGCAAAACTGGTTTCAATTTGTAAGATACAAACGATTAATGATGTAAGACTTCACCCTTATACAAGCAAATAAACAAAATTGCTTCTTGTTGTAACTTGTTAGAGCTTACATGACACCGCAGTTACTAAACCTTGCAAGTATATGCTGACAAAAATGCCTTCCGCGCTTGACCACCTCACACAATCCCAGAGTTGAAAACATGCAAGGCCATTAAGGTATTGTAATGTCCGCTCTCAATTTCCTCCTCTTTTACCTGACGCAGGAGGAGAGTTTCAATAATAAGATCCTCCCAATCAATATCACTGACTCGTGTTCTCCTCCTCTTCTTCCCAGTATTTACACAATCCAAGGAACAAAAATTGCTACTATCAGTATCTGAAGGATGCATAATCTTGTTAATGCGTAGCTTGGCTGCCTTCATCTTTTCTCTCCTTCTTTCAACTGCCATGCAACCCTTAATGTAAGAGGGAGGCATAACATCGGGCCCTACATCTTTCTCCAATATTTGCTTCAGTAAAAGCTTCTTGCTCATTTCTGATTTTCCATTCCACCAATCTCTACACATATCAAGCTGAAACCCTCTCCTTTTTCTCCTCCCATTAACCTTCGCACTTTCTCCTGTCAAATTACCACCATCAACCTCATTGGCAAACTTCATATATATCATAGACAAGCACTCATGTGAAATCCTGAGCCTCTCGACATCATTAACACCCAAACTCCCAGACCCACCTTTCTCTCTGACCTCAAAGTATGGAGACTCATTCTCCACACTATCAGTATCATCACCATACTGATATCCAACATCTTTACTCAAACACTCATTAATCACGTCCTCCAAATCAAACCCAACACGCTCCAATTCATTCCCCTCCTCTCTGGGCTTCTTCATTGACCTAGCCTCCAGAAAACTAATCACAGACTGCGCATGGTTCATAATATTCTTCACGGTAACATCCTTCCCCCAAAGCAAACCCTCCTGCGCAACCTTCACGAGCCTCTCCAGTAGCTCCTTATACCGCTTCCTACACGTGCTCACCACAACCTGAAGCTCCTTTGCCACCTCCTCAATCCCAATGCCAACTTCATTCAATTCTGTCACGAACACCAGCACCGCCGCCACCAGCGGTTGCGGCTTCCTCCCCGTGGACAAAAACCACTTCACTGCACAATTCATCAAAAACACTCCCTGCCCCCTAATCCTCTCCACCTTATCCCTCTCCAGCCTACGTATACTAGGCGAATTCCTGACCGCCCTCTCGAACGACTCCACAAGATCAAACTCTGGCAACCTCAAGCCCAAAAACTTGACAACACGCGTAATCATCCTCCCCAATTCGCGATCATCGCAACCAATCACCGCAGCAATCTCTGTTATAGGCAACACCCTATTATCTCCCCTCATTACAACATAACAACATGCTCCTATTAGAACAGGGAACCAATCGCCTTGGCCAAATTCACCATCGGTGATATTCTCGATCATGTTTTTAATATCACCGGCTTTTGAACCGTTTCTTAAATCTAAATTGAATAGTATTTCATCGATTAATTTATTTGCCTCGAAGATTTTTTTCTCTTTGTAATTAAAAAAAGAGCCCGTACCTACGGAGCCGATACGGATGCTGGTGCCCTGTGGACCCTGAAGGCCGCCGAGTTGGGGGTCGTAGTTGTCGTACTGTTGTAAGGTGCCGCATTGTTCGCATACGAAGTTTCCGGATACATCGTCGCGGACTATGGAATTACTTCTGCATCCGATACAGGGCATGATTTGATGGGAGGGGGTTGAATTTGGGAATTCTTTGGTGTTTGGATGGAGAGAAAATTGGGGGGTTTCTTTTTTCTTAGGGAAAATCTGAAGGGAAATCAGGGTTTAGTGGTAGCTTCTGCTTGAAATCCAAACCTTTTATGAAAACGGTAAAACAATAAAACCTCTCTTGCGTCAGCGGTGCTTAGCACTCATCAGTAGGGGAGCTGGTCGCTTTTTTAAGAAGGCGTTTTTTCTTGTTTTTCAAGTCTACGAAACGGAGCGTAGCGGACTAGTTGGCCAATGGTAAAACAGGTTTGATCCCACTTAAAGTACTGTTTGCGGGCCTATAGAAGCTTCGGTTTATAATTATTAAAATTGTTTTAAAAATATGTTTTAGTAATATAGCAATGAACTAAAATTATTTATTCTCTCCATTGCATAGTTTTAGTTCATCATTTTAAAATGGATGCTCTATATTATTTATCAATTTTTTTTTTAAAAATAAAAGACAAAAACTAATAACTTTACAAATACACTCTTAATATCTTATTTTTATATCACACATAACTCTTATAGGACACATATGTACTTAACTCATTTTTAACTTTAAATGATGTTTTGGACAAAACAACATTTATATTAAATTATGTGTAAATATAAAGTGAACTAAATATATGGGACGGAGGTAATAATTAGTTTTTTTTACATAAATTTAATTTTTTTAAAACTATTTTTCAAAAAACCCCGTTTGTACCATTATTTTGAATATGTCTTGTTTTCATTAACACGTGGATTCCATTGAAAATGTTTTTATCTTCTTGAACAAAATAAAAATGACTAAATTGTCCATGAGTTATTTTTGGGTGTTAACATACATATATTTATAGATAGATATTTCTCTTAAATGATTTGGATATACTATCCCATAATATGTCAAATATCTCTAATGTTTTTATAAACGAAATAATTGGATAAAATGTAATGTTCAAGGCGTTGGACCATATGTTTTTGGGTATTTATTTTTATTTTTAAAAAATTAATAATAATACCTCATGACAAAAAAGGTGTGTGACTTTCAAGTGTACTAATAAGGTGCATGTCTCTTAGGCGAATAAGGCGTACCCCTCTAACCTCATCAGATGCTCAAGCTAAAAAGCCAATCACTCGAAGATTTTGATCCATTATTCTCTTGCTAGAGGTTGGGTGGGTCAAACACTGATGATTCTGTATCTTGTAATCCAGATAACTGTAGTGGTGGTGGGTTACTTAGGGATGAAAAAGGTTAATGTATTAGAGGTTGTATAAAAAAGATTATTGGTTTTGGTTTTAGCGTGTCTGAATTATGGGCATTGAGAGATGGATTTATCATGCCCCGTAATCTTACTTTACCGCGGATGCATGT
Source organism: Bretschneidera sinensis (assembly GCA_023935145.1). Classification (NCBI taxonomy): domain Eukaryota; kingdom Viridiplantae; phylum Streptophyta; class Magnoliopsida; order Brassicales; family Akaniaceae; genus Bretschneidera; species Bretschneidera sinensis. The sequence continues at coordinate 106,617,390 of CM043697.1, read as the reverse complement.
AGAAGTTAATGTTCAGGTTGTTTTGGGGATGATTGAAAATAATGTTTCGAATGATCACCCATATGAATACAGGTTGTTCAAAAAAATAATGCTCTTGTTCATGAATGCAGGTTGTTACTTAGAGGCTTCAGTGACTATACCTTACATCATGTGTAAAGGAAAGTCAATCAAGCTACTGAAATGCTGGCAAAGAAAAGAAAGACGGTGCTTTGGATTTTTTTTTTTTTTTTGTTTCCCCACCATAGTTATCTTGAATTCTAGATATGGGCATTAGATGAATTTCTTCCTTTAGGACTGCTTGCATTTCTGGTTAGTTTTTGTTCTGTTCTGTTTGTCACCAAAAAAAATGTGGGCCTCAACCATTTACTCATAAAAGGCGCGGCCTGAGGAGTACATACCCCAATAGCAAAGGCGTTCCATCTTATTTTTAACGTCTTAGTGCAATGTTTGAATGCCCCCAAAAGTCCGGAGATGCTCCCGTAAACGTCATTGAAAACACTGAATCTTTCCGGTTGGTAAGTCCCATTAAAAAAGGAGTTAACCCTATGCAGGTAGCCAACCAACAAAACTCTTAACTAGAAAGTGTCAAAAGTGATATAGCTACTGATAATGCAGCTACTCAAGTTTAGGAACTTCCCTCTTGCAAAAGTTTTCAAAAGGACTACAGAAAATTAGCAAGTAAATTAACATAAAAAGGGACATCACTTTAACATTTATCTCTGTTAAGGTTTAAGAAAGGAAGTGAGACAATACAAAGAAGAGAATTGTATTGAATGGTGTGATTTACTTACAAGAGAGCTATCCTATTTATAGGAGCCAATAAGAGAGCCAAAGATATACACAACCAATGTGGGATTAAACTAACTAAGCAATAACTATGCTATACATAATCTACCAGCCCCCCTCAAACTCAAGGTGGAATATGAGAAACCAACTTGAGTTTGAAAACAAGATCACGAAAATGCCCTGGAGCATGTGACTTGGTAAAGATGTCTGCGAGCTGATCCTTGGATGTGACAGAATGAAGCTGTAGGGAGCCTTGAAGGAGATGATGACGGACAAAATGACAATCAATCTCAATATGTTTGGTCCGTTCATGAAACACATCATTATGAGCAATTTGAATAGCACTTCTATTGTCACAGTATACAGGAGTGGCAACAGAAAGTGAGACACCCATATCTTGTAACAACCATCGTAACCAAAGAAGCTCAGAGGTAGTGTCAGCTAAAGCACGATATTCTGCCTCTGTACTAGATCGAGCAACAACAGTTTGTTTCTTTCTACACCAAGAGATAAGAGAAGTGCCAAGTAGGAAACAATAACCGGTGGTAGAACGACGATCTGTAGGATCACCTGCCCAATCTGCATCGGTATAAGCACACAACTGAAGAGGAGACTGAGAGGAGAAAAAGAGCCCATGAAACAATGTCCCCTTTAGGTAATGAAGGATGCGAAGAACAGCAGCAAAATGAGTAGAGCGAGGAGCAGCCATAAACTGACTCACCTGATGGACAGCATACGAGATATCAGGTTGAGTAACAGTAAGGTAGACAAGACTGCCAACCAAATGTCGATATAAAGTAAAATCACGAAGAAGTTCGCCATCATGGGGTGTAAGACGAGCATTAAGCTCAGTTGGTGTGTCAACAACCTTACTGTCTGTGAGATTTGCCCGAGAAAGCATATCAGAGATATATTTGGCTTGTGTCAAATAATAACCATCAGAAGAAGATGAAATCTCAAGACCAAGAAAATAGCTGAGAGGACCAAGATCTTTCATCTCAAAATGTTGATTGAGAAACTGTTTAAGTTCCTGAATACCAATGGGATCATCCCCGGTGATAATCATGTCATCAACATATAACAGAAGAAGTATGATGCCCTGGTCTGTGCGGCGAACAAACAAAGCTGAATCATAAGAGCTGATGGAATATCCAAGGCTAGACAAAGTGTTGCTAAACTTAGCAAACCATGCTCGAGGAGCCTGCTTAAGTCCATATAGAGCTCGACGAAGACGACATACCTTGTTTGTTGGATTAGATAGTCTAGGAGGTGGTTGCATATAGACTTCTTCATTAAGATCACCATTAAGGAATGCATTTTTAACATCCATTTGAAAAAATGACCAATGGCGAGAGGCTGCAACAGCTAGCAAAGCACGCACAGAAGATAGACGAGCAACTGGAGCAAAGGTCTCCTCATAGTCCACACCATACTCCTGAGTAAAACCCCTGGCAACAAGTAGAGCCTTGTACCTGTCAACAGTACCATCTGAACAAGTCTTAATTTTGTAAACCCATTTACTGCCAACCACAGACTTTCCAGGAGGCAAGTCAACCCAATCCCATGTATTATTCTTGTGTAAAGCATCAAGTTCCTCTTTCATCGCAGTCTGCCAAAAAGGGTTAGTGGAAGCCTCACGATAGGAGTGAGGCTCATGTAAAGTAGCTAAAGCATGAAAGCAATGAAAATTCTGGAGATGGGATGGAAGAGATCTTACTCTGGTGGATCGATGAAGGTCTGGAGAGGAAGTGTGAACATGATCCTCATACGTAACAGACCCTGGGGGCTCAGGCGAAGCGACGTCGAGAGTATCAGGTGGAGTGGAATCGAGAGTATTAGGTGAGGGAGACTCGGGTAAGACATTACTAGTGTGAGGTGAGGGAGACTTGGGCAAGACATTACTAGTGTGAGGTGAGGGAGACTCGGGCAAGACATCACTAGTGTGAGTAGGAGAAATAGGAGGCTATATAAGTGTGGTAAAAGGAGGAAAAGATGGCATGCTGAATTTGCCAATTTCATGAAATAATCTATGCTCCCAGAAAACTACATGACGGGAAATACGAAGACGACGAGACACAGGATCATAACACCGATAGCCTTTTTGTTCAATTCCATATCCAAGAAAGCAACACATCCGAGAACGAGGCTCAAGTTTGGTGCGCTCATGAGGTTAGAGTAAAACAAAACAAGCAGAACCAAACACACAAAGATAGTGGTATGAGGGAACATAGCCAAACAACCGCTCGTAAGGAGTGCAATTATCAAGGATAGGGGTAGGCAGCCTATTGATCGTGTAGATAGCCGTTAGAGTGGCTTCACCCCAAAATGGGGTAGGAACAGATGTGGAAATGAGGAGGACTAGAACAGTGTCTAAAATGTGCCTAAGTTTACGTTCAGCTCGACCATTTTGTTGTGAAGTGCCAGGACATGACAAGTGAGGAACAGTGCCATAACTTTTTAGGATGTATTTAAAAGCATGTTGAGTATATTCTAAAGCATTATCAGAACGAAAAGCTTTGATAGGTTTTGAAAATTGGGTTTCAATCATTTTAGCAAAAGTATGATAAATATCCAATAATTCAGAACGAGATTTCATTAAAAATACCCAAGTGTAACGAGAGAAATCATCAACAAAAATTACAAAATAGCGTGAACCACTCATACTAGCAACGGGAGAAGGTCCCCAAACATTAGAATGAATTAAATCAAACGAAGCAGTAGCATGAGACTCACTATTATTAAAAGGCAAAGCCGGCTGTTTTCCAAGTTGACACGAAATACAATCAAAAGAACTTTTAGACACTGACCCTAACAACCCCTTTGAAGCTAAAAGTTGTACCCGAGATGCAGATGCATGACTAAGACGTGAATGCCAAAGTGCAAGGGATGGTGGTGACAAGGAGGTAGCAGCAGAGACGTTAGAGGCGGGATGGTTGGGCAGGTGTAAGGATTAGAGTTCGAACATGCGCCCAATTCTACGTCCGATCCCAAGGGTCTGACCAGTACGAGGATCCTGCACATTCACACCAGAAAAGTCAAAGATAATTCTATATCCAAGTTCACATATTTGCCAAATGGAAAGAAGATTATAAGATAATTCTGGCACATGAAAAACTTCAGGAATAGAAAGAGAACGACTATTGATGGTGCCTATAGTTTTAACAGTCATAGTGGAGCCATCAGCTGTGCGAATGAATGAGGAATGAGGCGAAGGTGCAGATGTAGTAAATGAAGCTGGGAAAGGTGTTATATGGTTGCAACAAGCGGAATCAAAAAGCCAAGAGGCAGAATTACCTAGCAGGATTGAGAGGGCAGAGGAAGATGCATTACCAGAACGAGACTGGATGACCTGATTAACTATTGCCTCGAAGTCAGTTGCAGATAAGGTGACAGTAGAACCTGATGACCCGTTAGAGAGTATAACTGAAGATGAAGCTGTAGTCGCAGATGGATATGGAACAACTGTAGAGAGAGTGCTCTCAGGATGAGCAACTGCTGCAGTGGGAGCATTGGATCTTCCCCTTTGCCAACATTTATCAATAGTGTGCCCTCGACGTTTACAAAAACGACAGAAATTGTTGTCACGAGGCTTAGGAGAAGGTCGAGGAGCACCAAACCTGTCAGAATGCTTTGGCTGAAATGATGAAGAACTAGATAATGGAGCAGCCAACACTGAAGGACTATGTTGAGAGTGCATAGTCTGTGATCTGCTTTCTGCACGAACAAGTTCAAAGATAGCATTGTCCAAAGTAGGGAGATGAGAGCAATGTAAAAGTTGCACACGAATAGGCTCAAAATCATCACGTAATGCCATAAGAAAATGGTGAAGACGATGTTGATCCCTTCGTTCAGCATACATTTTGGCATCTGTAGGATCCTTCTAAATAGGATCAGAGAGATCAATTTGATTCCATAAGAATTGCATGCGAGCAAGAAAATCATTAATACTCTGCCCCGGTTCTTGCTTCAGGCAGAAGAGCTCAAACAGGAGCTGATATTCTCGAGCACTATCAACAGCAGAATATCGAGAAGCAAGCATATCCCAAGCACCCTTAGCTTCATCAAAACTACCAAATAGGGCAGAAATAGATGGAATAGTAGTATTACGAAACCATGTGAGAATTTGATGATGATTACTTTCCCAATCAATGAGACGAGTGAGAAAAGCATCATTAGTTTCAGTAGCCCCTTTAACTGGCTTCTCGACAATACCAACCACATAAGACCAAAGCTTACGACTTTTGAGGAAACTTCGCATAGATTGAGACCAAACAATATAGTTTGTACCATCCAATACAGACTGAACATGACGAAAAATATCTTTTTCTGCCATCTGGTCAAATCTGGTTGTCAGTCAACGGTCAACGGTTGAATAGTGACGTCGATGGAGCAGCGGCTGAGATGATGTCGATGGAGAATAAGACTCCGACTATAGTGGTGACCCTACAGACATGAAAAGGATATTCAAGAAGTTTTTCTAATGTGAAAGATCCACTAATAGTGGCAATCACAGAGCATACTCAACTCTTAATATACCGACAACCTTAAAGAAGTTTTTCTGATGTGAAAGATCCACTAATAGTGGCAATCACAGAGTATACTCAACTCTTAATATACCGAGAACCACGAAGGCTCTGATACCATGTTAAGGTTTAAGAGAGGAAGTGAGACAATACAAAGAAGAGAATTGTATTGAATGGTGTGATTTACTTACAAGAGAGCTATCCTATTTATAGGAGCCAATAAGAGAGCCAAAGATATACACAACCAATGTGGGATTAAACTAACTAAGCAATAACTATGCTGTACATAATCTAACAATCTCAAAAAGAAAATAATTTCGACACATAACACATTCTTGAGCCATTCAATTCCAAAATTGTGGATGATGTCGGACTAACTAAAACATGAAAATACTTCATCATTGCCTTCAATACCATGTTAGAACTGTGAGGGGGTTTTGCATGAGTAAATTAATAGAAGCCTTAAGAATATCATCTCGATGGGGATAATGTGTCAACATTTACTTGAATTAGCATGAAGATTTAACATACAGAAAACAAACAAAATTGAAGACTAAACAAGTTATATTTTTTAATGATTCACTATCAGTTAGTTATAGCAAAACAAAGTGGCTAGCAATTAACAAGGCAAGGCTCTCAACAAAAACCTCCGTCATCAAGACAAGCTAACTCCTGTAATCTATATGCTATTTTCTAGCTCGTCTGATTACCATAACTTAGTCACTCGTCCATCATTCAACAAAAATGGCTTGGCTCACATTTGGCACTCATCTAATCGACTTTTGTGCAGCTGAAATGCAGGATTAACCCAAGCCCCACAGCTGCATTGCATTCCTACCCAGTTGAAGGAACCCAAGCGGGCTTTGAAGCCCATGCACTGAAGTTTCTCTTCCACATAACCTTCTTGTACTGGCCAAGTTAAACGAAGTTAGCATGTTACAAAGAAAAATTTAATATTAGTGAAAGGGAACATAAAAGTTGTATTAAAACTAACCTGTTTGCATCCACTTCATGGGCTCCACAAATATGGAAGAGCAGTCAACAGGTTCTTGATCCATTCCACTTCTCTTTTTCCATTTAAAGCATTGCTCTCCCTTTCCACGCTCATGGGGAACTATGTTCTCCTCTGCAGCAACAATTCTCCGACATTTTTTACAGCGGTATATGACTTGAGGTTTTAGGACAGCTTATTGATCAGAGTTACTGGCTATTTGCATTTGCATCTCGAATATTGTCACTGCCTAAGAAAACCAACACTATGAATACATATTAACAAAACCATTGATTATGATTAGTATGTGTCATTCACCAAATCATGAACCAAGTGCAGAAGCAGAAGCATATCAACAACTTGGATCGACAAGAGTAGGGTAGACATGTCAGTCAACTTTTTTAAACGAAAATCAAGATGAGTGTTAGGAATTTTTTTTTTTTGGGAGGGGGGAGTAAGAAAAGAAAATAAAGAACCCCCCCCCCCCCCCCCCCCCCGGCCACAGAGTAGTTTATAAACAACAGGTGAAAATACTTTATATAAAACAGGATTTTGGACATCAAATTCCCTCAAATCTTAAACAGATTTAGGCAAGTGTGAGCATTCTCTAGACACTCGACCAATAAACGTAACTCAATGGCGTCGCTGTTCTTAATATTGCTATCCGTAGTAGGTAGCTTGGGTGCAACTATGGTGCCGTTACCAACCAAATTACTGACAAATGGTACTTTTTACCAAAATGGTACCATTTTACCAAGTTACTGTCAAATGGCATGTCAATAACAGTCAAATGATACCATAGAAATTTCATTTTACCATCAAATAGTTCCAAAAAGCCATGTGCCGTCATTTTTATTAACGGCACCACCACAGACTCACCCAGGTAGCTTAGATGCAAGTTTTAGCACAAGTATTGGCTTTTCAAAGTAAACAAAAAGCAAAATCATATTAAAATACACTACACCCGGTTTTTCCATGCCAGCTAATAAGAAACTTCTCTCAGACAACGGGATGAAAGAGGAAGAGAAGCCCCTACATAACCTGATATAGTAAAAAATATACTGGCCAATCAAAGGCTGGCACGTGGCAATTATTAAGGACTAGGAAGCAATTTTACAACTCAAAACCATCAACCATCCATGTGACGACACGCGGTGCCTAGGGGATGGGATAAAATCACCCTTATACGAACTCACAAAAGTATCCCTCTCATTACTCTCTACCTCTCTCAAATTACTTATCTCTAAAAATACTAACTTGAGTGCCCTGGAGACCTAAACCCCGGGAGAATATTTAATTTACGTGCTCCGTGAGCTCCTCATGCAGATTTCGGTATAAACATAATCATATAAAAAAAATCACAAAACTATCCAGTTTCTCACAGTTTGCTGCTGAACTGCTGTTCTCTCTAACATATAATAAAGTAATGAACATTAGAATATTTTTTGCCATTCAGCTCTACAAAATTTCAAAATTTATACCCGCCATTATATTATCAATAAAAAAATTGTTCTCTTTTAAATCAATTCAACTGAATTTTGTTTCGGGCTTCCTCTCCTCCATCAATTAACTACCAAGTAACGAATCGCTCGGTGCCACACCAACTTCCCGCGAATAAATCAACTTCTAAATGAGTAATTAAGCATCAAATGAATCGAATGACAGTGATCCTAACTATAGACTAAACTATAGGAGAAACAAACACCATGCCTAAACTACACTAACATTAATGACCAAAACACGATCACAAATGCCACACTCAAACGCCAAATCAAGAAAAGCAAAAACCAGAACACATTAATACATAACGGAATACAAGGATAAACTAATGCATTACGCATATAAATGCAGCATAGATAGATCAATTTGTCACTAAACTGTAATCGCAAGTTAAATGGAAGGGGAATATCCTGATAATCAGTAAATTTACCAAACAGAAGGGGCCTTTTCGTGGGACAAAATCTAGGGTTGCACTGTAGAAATTTCGATTCAATATAAAAGAAAAAAAAGGAAGAAGAGAACAAGAGAGACAGTTACCTTTTTGTACGGCGATCGTTAACTGGAGTGATTGCCTCCTTCTCGTCACTATTTATGGGTTCTTTTAACCTTCTGGGTCTAGAAACCGTCTCAACATAAAACGACGTCCTTTAGTGTGTCTATATTTTTATTTTGGCTAATTATTATTTTTCGTCCGACTATTTATATAATTTTTTCTTTAAAATTTTAATTTAAGTAATATCTTTTTATGAAAAAAGTACTTATTCCATTTTATATTTTTAGTCAGTTTTGACTTTTTGGAAAAAAATATTCTTAATTTTTTATTTTATTAATTTAAAATTATGAAAAATAATTTTTAAAAATTTATGGATTCTATAAAGTAATATATTCAAAATAATTTTGTAATAGAAGTGTCATAATTTTGTTAACGTTTTAATTTTATCAATTTAAAAAGGCGCATTTATATTAACTATGCAATTTATCATTGTTTTTTTTAAAGGAAATCTTATCATTGTTTTGAATCATTAAAAAATTGTCTAATAATTTATAGAAGTTTATTAGTAATTTATTTGTTTTATCAATTTTATTTTTAATAAAATCACTATATAAATGTTTGTGAGAATATGTTCGACTGATGATTAATTTTGATTGTTAGAAAATATCTTTACCGAATTTAAAATAATGATAAATTGTTAACATAAAAAAAAGCAAAAATTGACATCATTTCTACTTTTTGAGCACCTTATCAATGCATTTATGATTTTACGTTAAGAAATTTTTAGATTATTTTATTGGAGATTGTTGATTGCATTGGGTTTAAAATAAAATTTGGTTTAAAATTCGATTGATAATTTTTAAAAACTTTATTAGTAACATTTATACGTACATATATGTACTCAATAAATATTATTAAAAAAATTCTCAAAATTTTCCAATTAAGTTTGGACTATAAGAATTTTCTTATTTTACTCTTAAAAATACTGTAGATAATCGGAAAAGGCACAAGCCATAGAAGCTTCTAATTGGTCCATTTCTGTGTCATGATGACCTTCCTGGTCCTCCTCAGCATCTTTGAATGTGGTTGTTTCTTTGTTTTTTAGTTGGTTTGTTTTGTTTCTGCTTTCCTGCGTTTCTGTTTTCGTTGCTCAGTGTTTTTTGTGGTTGTAATTTTCATGGAAAAAGAAAATAGCACCCACAGACAAAAGCTCGTGAACCAAGCTATAGGAGAGGAGATTGAAAATGAAAAATCATTTGAATTAAAACAGAATATTACACAGTACTGGTGCTCTTAAGTCAAATTAAGCTGTCCATTTATTGAATTGTCTTCTTCTTCTGGAAGTTCAAGTTCACACCCCCAAGGAGCATGGCAATGGCCATGGCCCAACCTTGTAGGAGAATGCTTAATGTAACAAAGTTTGCTAGCTTTCGTATGGTAGTGATTCTGAAATTCTTAATTGGTGGAAATCATACAATCCTAACTTTGTGGAAAAATGCATGATTCCAACTTTGATGAGAAATGGAATCTTTGAATTTGATTTCCATCTTATAAAAAACAAAAAGTTTGTGGGTAGGGATGACTGAGTTTACCACCATGTCAGGTGGGGCTTATCAACTCACGCCAAAGTTTGGGACATTTATGATTAAATGTCCCAAACTTTATTAATTTGATGCGAGCTAATAGACAAAACGTGCCAGGCTCGAACCTTCACTTCATTTTATTATTGTTTGTATCTACCAAACATTTTTCCTATCTACCCAAAGCATTAACTTGCTTTAAACAGAAGTTAAATCCATTAGGAGATGATTCTGTTCCTTACAGCCGGTTTAGCCGAACTTCTATTTTCACTAACAAATCATACAAATAAGTTTTTATTTACTGACATAATGATTACTTACTTATCTAATGATAAATGTCGTGTGATAAATTCTAAAAATAATTATGGTATTTAATTTATACGCTTAATTTTTTTTAAAATAATATTACTCTTTTTCTATTGTTAAACTTGTGAAGCTAAATGAGTGAAGAATAGGAAAAACATTTGTCAAAGCAGTAATTTTTCATGTTTACTAAGTACAACAAATTTGACAGATCAATCAACTTCATTCCATTTTGGGTGGTCTAAGTCAGCACATCTTCCCAGGCACCTAGAAGTGCTGGTCTTGTCTTAACATCATCAAAAGAGAAGGACATGTTACAAGATACTGTGTCTATAAAAACCCCGAAATCCATTTTGAAATCGTTGTGCCAACTTCAAAGATTCAATTCTATATTCATAGATAGTAGATACCCTTTTAGTAACTATGGCTACAAAACAAAAAAATTGCATGCTATCTCTCCTTGTTTTGACCATTTGTGTTTCTCTTGCACTTTGTCGTCTCATCAACGACCAAGAATTCATGCTAATGAGGCATGAGGAATGGAAACATGGACGTATCTATACAGATGTGGAAGAGAAGGAGAGACGCTACGTGATATTCAAGAATAAGGTTGAACGTATAGAAGCTCTGAATAAAGTTGCAGAAAAAAAAATTTAAGCTAAGCGTGAACAAATTTGCAGACCTTACTAATGAGGAATTTCGCGCTATGCATACTGGCTACAAGAGCCAACCCTCAAACTTGATGTCCAAATCAAAAGCTACACCTTTTCGATATGGAAACCTAACAGCTGTTCCATCTACTATGGACTGGAGGAAAAAGGGGGCTGTAACCCCTGTTAAGGACCAAGGCCAGTGTGGTATGTAAGAACTAAGAACTAAGAAGTTAATCATAGAGCATAAACCGACACCATCCTTTTTCCTTTTCTTTTTTTTTTTGTTGTTGTGATTTTCTCTGTTTTATGGTTACTTACTGTTCGTTGTTGTGGGTGCATAGGGTGTTGTTGGGCATTTTCAGTAGTGGCAGCCATGGAAGGAATTAACCAACTGAAGAAAAGTAAATTAATTTCACTATGAGAGCAAGAGCTGGTGGACTGTGACATCAAAGGCGAGGATCAAGGTTGTGAAGGAGGTTTCTTGTACACTGCCTTTCAGTTTACCAAAAGCAACGGGGGCCTCACAACAGAAGCCAGTTACCCTTACAAGGGTGTTGATGGAACTTGTAAAACTAAAAAAACATCTGCTGCTACTACATTAACTGGGTACGAAGATGTGCCAGCTAACAAAGAAAAGGCCCTGATGCAAGCTGTGGCTAACCAACCAGTTTCCGTGGCAATTGAAGGCAGTGGGTTTGATTTCCAGTTCTATTCTTCTGGAGTGTTCACTGGGGAGTGCGATACTAACCTAAATCATGCTGTTACTGCAATTGGGTATGGTACTAATACTGATGGCACTAAGTAATGGTTGATCAAGAATTCTTGGGGAACTGGTTGGGGAGAAAAAGGTTATATGAGGATCCAGAAGGATGTTCGTGCCAAAGAAGGCCTTTGTGGCCTTGCCAAGGATGCTTCTTATCCAACTGCATGAAACAAGATTATTGATGGTTGGTGTTTGTATCAAAGTCTAATCTATCAAATATTTCATGTTAGTTATCTGTGTAGTTTAGATTTAATGCAAAGTTTGTGAGTGTTAAATATGTGAACTTGTGTTTCTTTCTCCTATTCTAGTATTTGAACAATTTCAATAATGAAGTATTTGGTTTTATGTAAAATTCCACTCTGCTTTTTTACGTGAGTTTGTCTGTTATCATGAACAAATACAACAAAAGGAGAAGTGTATCATTGAAAATTAAACCATATTAGCATAAAACAAAAACCAACCGTTTAATGAATCTCATATGTCAAACAATCAATTGAAAAGTTATCCTGTCAACATCAGAAAAATGTGAAATTTATATTTCATGAATTAATGGCCACCGACAGAAGTACATGACAAGAGATCCTTAGTAAATCACTAGATTAATGCCCTTCAAAGTTCTTAAAGAAAAAAAATCTCTACCCCATTTTTGCACCACTTATCTAATATTACTTGGATGAGTAAACAAGATAAGCTGATAAGCACGCAAGTAGAAAAGTGGAAGGAAGAGGAAGAGGAAAGAAAAATAAGTGTAGAGCATTTTTCTATTGTTTGGTGGCAAAGAAAAGTATGAGGAAAGCAAAGTGGGAGGACTGATGTTTTTTCCCATATGTACAAATCACAATCTTCACAAATTGGAATGATTGAAGAGTGGAAGGAAAAAAAAAACTATTTCTTTTTGTTAATTTCTTCTTTCCTCCCATTTTTTCATCCTCTCCTCTATTCTTTTCTCATCTTTTTTCTTTCTTTTTCTTCCTCCCACGTCGTTTTCTCTACCGATAAGAGCCTAAAAGTTTGCATGCTATGAGCTGCGTTCAAGTTTGCATTAGCCTGACATAAGTTTCATTCTCAACATAAGTTTGTGACATAACTTGAGATCAATTGTGAAGAGTGACAAAACACAATACAAGAGAGAATTGTGTGAGAGTGCAAAGACACAAAACACAAGAGGGACTCATTGTAGAGAGGCTGGTTGTAAAGAAGAGAGAGTAGTATTGATAGAGAGCATTGTAATAGTTCTTATCATCTTCTTTCTTCTCTTCTTGGTTTCTTCAAGAACTTGAGGTTTCTTGAAGAGGGTTGCTGTAATTGTAAAAAACCATTGATTTAGTGCAGAGAGTTCAGAGGAACTCACGGGGACGTAGGCTATTGCCGAACCTTGATAACAAATCGCTTGTCTTCTTTTCTTTTTTGCTTTCGATTGCTGTATTTCTTTCTACAAGTCATTCTAGACTTGGGTGTTTGGAAGATCACCACCTGGGCATCTTGTCAAGATGATTTCCAACAATTATTATTTTACAAGGGAAGATTGGTCATTCCATCCTCAAGGGAGTTGAGAGAACAGACTCTTCAATTGCTGCACAGTAGCCCACAATAAGGACACTTAGGATTTTACAAGACTCTTCATAGAGCTAAATCTGAGTTTTATTGGGAAGGAAGGAGGAAGGAGGTGAGAAGGTTTATCAAGGAATGTGATATATGTCGGCAAACACAAGTCCTAGAATATCCACCCGGCTGGATTGCTGCAACCATTGCAAATTCCTACCAAGGTATGGATTGATATTTCCCTTGATTTCATTGATGGACTACCGAACTCTGAAAGCTATAGTGTTATTATGGTGGTAGTGGATCGGCTGTCTAAGTATGCTCACTTTATTCCTATTTCTCATCTGTACACTACCTCAAAGATTGCTCAGGTGTTCCTAGCCAATATTTTTAAATTACATGGGCTGCCTAATTCTATTGTTACTGATAGAGATCTTACTTTTACGAGTACATTTTGGAAGGAGCTCTTTAAGTTGTAGGGAACCACTTTGAAATTTTCATCAGCTTACCATCCTCAAACAGATGGCCAGACAGAGATTGTCAACAAGATGGTTGAGCAATATCTTAGGTGTTTCTCAGGGGACAACCCAAAAGGATCGGTTAAATGGCTTCTGTTGGCTGAGTGGTGGTACAACACTAACGTTCATACCTCTACCAAATTATCCCCTTTTAAAGCTGTCTATGGCTACCCGCCCCCAAAATTAATTCCTTATACGCCAGAAACCATACAACTCCAAGAAGTAGAAAATACCTTGAAGACCAGAGACGAAATCATCCGCATCCTTCGTTTGAATCTGCAGTTGGCACAAGACAGAATGAAAAAATTCGCAGATATTAAGAGGACTGAAAGAAGCTTCAATATTGGAGATTGGGTTTACCTTTGATTACAACCGTACAAGCAGCAGTCGGTGGTACAAAGAAGGAATTTGAAATTATCTCCAAGATTCTATGGTCCATATCGAGTGCTGGACAAGATTGGTACTATTGCTTATCGGCTTGAGCTCCCTCCTGAGGCAAGGATACAGCCGGTGTTTCACGTATCTTGCTTAAAGGAGAAGTTGGGAGAAAGACACCAGCTGGTTGTTACTCTTCCACCAATAGACAAGGATGGAATCATTCAACCGGAACTAGAAGAAATATTACATAGGAGGTTGAAGAAGAAAAAAAATCATGCGGTGACCGAAGTATTGGTGAAATGGAAGGGGCTCGGTGAAAAGGAAGCATCTTGGGTGGAATATTCTACCTTAGTCAACGAATTTCCAGACCTTGTGGACAAGGTCATTTGGGGGGGGGGGGGGGAATGTCATGTGCACGAGTTTGGGATATTTACGTTTAAATGTGTCAAACTTTATTAATGTGATGCGTGCTAACGTGCTAGGCTCGAACCTTCACTTCACTCTATCGTTGTTTGTATCTACCAAACATTTTTCCTTTATACCCAAAGCATCAACTTGCTTTAAACAGAAGTTAAATCCATTAGGAGATGATTCTGTTCCTTACAGCTGGTTTAGCCACACTTCTATTTTTACTAACAAATCATACAAATAAGTTTTTATTTACTGACTTGATGATTATTTACTTATCTAATGATAAATGTCGCGTGTTAAATTCAAAAGATAATGATGGTATTTAATTGATACGTTTAATTTTTTTTTATAAATAATATTACTCTTTTCTATTGTTAAACCTGTGAAGCTAAATGAGTGAAGAATAGGAAAAAGATTTGTCAAAGCAGCAATTTTTCATGTTTACTAGGTACAACAAAATTGACAGATCAATCAACTTCATTCCATTTTGGGTGGTCTAAGTCAGCACATCTTCCCAGGCACCTAGAAGTGCTGGTCTTGTCTTAACATCATCAAAAGAGAAGGATATGTTACAATATTCTGTGTCTATAAAATCCCCATAACCCATTTTGAAATCGTTGTGCCAACTTCAAAGATTCTATATTCATAGATAGTAGATACCCTTTTAGTAACTATGGCTACAAAACAAAAAAATTGCTTGCTGTCTCTCCTTGTTTTGACTTTTTGTGTTTCTCTTGCACTTTGTCGTCTCATCAACGACCAAGAATTCATGCTAATGAGGCAAGAGGAATGGATGGCTGAACATGGACACATCTATACAGATGTGAAAGAGAAGGAGAGACGCTACGTGATATTCAAGAATAACATTGAACGTATAGAAGCTCTTAATAATGTTGCAGAAAGAAAATTTATGCTAAGTGTGAACAAATTTGCAGACCTCACTAATGAGGAATTTCGCGCTATGCATACTGGCTACAAGAGCCAATCCTCAAAATTGATGTCCAAATCAAAACCTACACCTTTTCGATATGGAAACCTAACAGCTGTTCCATCTACTATGGACTGGAGGAAAAAGGGGGCTGTAACCCCTGTTAAGAATCAAGGCCTGTGTGGTATGTAAGAACTAAGAAC
Source organism: Bretschneidera sinensis (assembly GCA_023935145.1). Lineage (NCBI taxonomy): Eukaryota > Viridiplantae > Streptophyta > Magnoliopsida > Brassicales > Akaniaceae > Bretschneidera > Bretschneidera sinensis. The sequence goes on along the minus strand of CM043697.1, from coordinate 106,601,818 downwards.
TAAGAAGTTAATCATAAAGCATAAACTGACACCGTCCTTTTTCCTTCTTTTTTTTTTGTTGTTGTGATTTTCTCTGTTTTATGGTTACTTACTGTTTGTTATTGTGGGTGCATAGGGTGTTGTTGGGCATTTTCAGTAGTGGCAGCCATGGAAGGAATTACCCAACTGAAGAAAGGTAAATTAATTTCACTATGAGAGCAAGAGCTGGTGGACTGTGACATCAAAGGCGAGGATCAAGGTTGTGAAGGAGGTTTCTTGTACACTGCCTTTCAGTTTATCAAAAGCAACGGCGGCCTCACAACAGAAGCCAGTTACCCTTACAAGAGTGTTAATGGAACTTGTAAAACTAAAAAAACATCTGCTGCTGCTTCGATAACTGGGTACGAAGATGTGCCAGCTAACAACGAAAAGGCCCTGATGCAAGCTGTGGCTAACCAACCAGTTTCCGTGGCAATTGAAGGCAGTGGGTTTGATTTCCAGTTCTATTCTACCGGTGTGTTCACTGGGGAGTGTGATACTAACCTAAATCATGCTGTTACTGCAATTGGGTATGGTACTAATACTGATGGCACTAAGTGTTGGTTGATCAAGAATTCTTGGGGAACTGGTTGGGGAGAAAAAGGTTGTATGAGGATCCAGAAGGATTTCCGTGCCAAAGAAGGCCTTTGTGGCCTTGCCAAGGATGCTTCTTATCCAACTGCATGAAACAAGATTATTGATGGTTGGTGTTTGTATCAAAGTCTAATCTATCAAATATTTCATGTTAGTTATCTGTGTAGTTTGGATTTAATGCCAAGTTTGTGAGTGTTAAATATGTGAACTTGTGTTTCTTTCTCCTATTCTAGTATTTGTACAATTTCAATAATGAAGTATTTGGTTTTATGTAAAATTCCACTCTATTCTTTACGTGAGTTTGTCTGTTATTATGAACAAATACGAAAAAGGAGAAGTAAATCACTGAAAATTAAACCATATTAGCATAAAATAAAAACCAACTGTTGAATGAATCTCATATATCAAACAATCAATTGAAAAGTTATCCTGTCAACATCAGAAAAATGTGAATTTTCTAATTCATGGATTAATGGCCACCAATAGAAGTACAAGACAAGAGATCCTTAATAAATCACTAGATTAATGCCCTTCAAGGTTCTTAAAGAAAAAAAAATCTCTACCCCATTTTTGCAACACTTATACAATATTACTTGGATGAGTAAACAAGATAAGCTGATAAGCACCCAAGTAGAAAAGTGGAAGGAAAAGGAGAGGAAAGAAAAATAAGAGGAGAGGAAAGAAAAATAAGTGTAGAGCATTTTTCTATTGTTTGGTGGCAAAGAAAAGTATGAGGAAAGAAAAGTGGGAGGATTGATGTTTTTTCCCACATGTACAAATCACAATCTTCACAAATTGAAATGATTGGAGAGTGGAAGGGAAAAAAAAAGCTATTTCTTTTTGTTAATTTCTTCTTTCGTCCCATTTTTTCATCCTCTCCTCTCTTCTTTTTTCTTCTTTTGTCTTCCTTTTTCTTCCTCCCACGTCTTTTTCTACCAAGAAGAGCCTAAAAGTTTGCATGCTATGAGCTGAGTTCAAGTTTGCATTAGCCTGACATCAGCCAGTTCAATCCATAAACCATTGCATCTAATTCTCACATAATTATGCTAACAAATTTTTTGGTCACTTCATACCGAATTGCATGGTGTTAATGTAGTTTAGTCCCACATTGGTTGTGTATTGCTTTGTCTCTCTTATTGGCTTGTATAAACAAGATAGCTCCCTTGTAAGTAAATCACACCATTCAATACAATTCTCCTCTTTGTATTGTCTCACTTCCTCTCTTAAACTTCACATGGTATCAGAGCCTTAGTGATTCTTGATATATTAAGAGTTGAGTATGATCTGTGATTGCCACTTTTAGTGGATCATTCACATCAGAAAAACTTCTAGTATATCATTTTCATACTTGTCGGGCCATCACTAGTACTTACATGGAATATTCTTATAACCAAAAGAAGGCTTTGTTTGGTTTTCAAAGTTCTTGAATCTTATATATTCGGTTTAATCAAATTACAAAGATTATGATGCCACTGTAATTCACTTTTAATATTGTCTTGGAGAGGAAAAGCTTAAAGTTGGAATAGAAACCAAAGAACATGCTAAGATTTCCTTAAGCCTAGCTGAAGCTTTAGCTGTGAGAAGTCAAATATATGGATTATTAAATCTAATTATCTCTTGATTAAAAAAATATATATATATATATATATATCTTAAACACTTATTGAGAAAACAAGCGCAATATATATATATATATATATATATATATATATATATATATATATATATGATGGAAAATATATTAATTTATAGAGATCTGATTAATTAATTAGTTACCTGCTAAGGCATCAAGAAGAGTAGACTTGCCGCAACCAGAAGGACCCATAATAGCCAAGAGCTGTCCAGGTCGTGCATAACCAGTAAGACCTTGAAGGATTGATCTGCTACCTTTTCTTCCATTTGAGATCGTTACCCATAAATCTTCCCAACTCAAGAAAACACCATCATAGTTATCTCCCTCTTTATAATTACTCTTCATGCAATTTAACGTTGGATTATTAATGGTTTCCATTTCCAGTCCTGCACTACTTTTGATTTCTGCGTAATTAGTAGGCATAGACCTAAATAAGTCATTATAACTAATTTCACTAGCATTTACATGATGAAGAGAGACCATAGCTACTTTTGAAATGAAATCATGTTGTGGCATTACAAAACAAGCATAACGAACTTTTTTTTTTCACTCTGTTCTTTACGTGAGTTTGTCGTTTATCATGAAAAAAACGAAAAAAGAGAAGTAAATCACTGCAAATTAAACCATATTAGCATAAAACAAGAGCCAACCTTCGAATGAATCTTATATGTCAAACAATCAATTGAAAAGTTATCCTGTCAACATCAGAAAAAAGATGAATTTTCTATTCCATGAATTAATGGTCACCAATAGAAGTACAGGACAAGAGATCTTTAATAAATCACTAGATTAATGCCCTTCAAGGTTCTTAAAGAAAAAAAATCTCTACCCCATTTTTGCACCACTCATACAATATTACTTGGATGAGTAAACAAGATAAGCTGATAAGCACCCAAGTAGAAAAGTGGAAGGAAGAGGAAGAGGAAGAGGAAAGAAAAAGAGCACTTTTTTTATTATTTGGTACAAAGAAAAGTATGAAGAAAGAAAAGTGGGAGGACTGATGTTTTTTCTCGCATGTACAAATCACAATCTTCACAAATTGAAATGATTGGGGAGTGGAAGGGAAAAAAAAAGCTATTGAAAAAAAAAGCTATTTCTTTTGGTTAATTTCTTCTTTATTCCTCCCATTTTTTCGTCCTCTACTCTCTTCTTTTGTCTTCCTTTTTCTTCCTCCCATGTTTTTTCTCTACCAATAAGAGCGCAAAAATTTGCATGCTATGAGCTGAGTTAAGTTTGCATTAGCCTGACATCAGCCAGTTCAATCCATAAACCATTGCATCTAATTATGCTAACAAATTTTTTGGTCACTTCACACCGAATTGCATGGTATGAAAACAGAACCATTCCCTGATTAGGAATTACTTACAAAATCTGGCTAATAGTTAGAATTCAATAAAACTATAAAGCCTAATAAAGACAAAAATTCAAGTTATCTTTTAAGATCTACCATGATAGACAACTCATGGAACGCCTCTCTTGCAGTTGTTGTTTTTCCAAGTTTGAGGGAAACTTTGAGATTCTTAATCACCACATTTTCTCAATCATTTTCATTGTCTTCACTTGGCTTATGCTCCATTCAAATTATTTGAATTATTTAGATCGATGATATGCATTTTAGTTATGAAAGCAATCAAGACGGGCAAGTACTTTATATATATATTGAACTTTACAAAGTCCTTTTTACCCTATTGTTAATACATGTATGGTAATACACAAACTAGTCCTAAAGAGGACAAACGTATACATTCATAGAGATACAAGAACAGAAGAGAATCTATCTCTTGCTTTAAAAGTAACAGCAGATATATTTTACCTTCAGGCTTCAAGCAGTTGGGTAAGAAGATTCCATGGCAATACCGCAGAGACCTTCGTTAGCATCAATATCTCTTTCCATTCTGATGTAACCATCTTCACCCCAACTAGTACCCCATGAATTCTTCACCAACCAATATTTAGTCCCATCATCACTAGTTCCATAACCAACTGCTGTAACCCCATGATCAAGCTGGGTCCCATATTCCCCGATGAAGATACCGCTCGAGTAAAGTTGGAAATCAGATCCACCAGCATCAATGGCAACAGAAACAGGTTGGTTAGCAACAGCTTTTAAAAGTGCTGCCTCGCTGTTTGCAGGCACATCTTCATAACCAGTAATCTTGGCTGCACCAGGAGCTGCCTTCTTACAACTTCCATCAACTCCTTTATAAGGGTATTTGGCTTCAGTTGTTAGGCCTTTGTTGTCTATGATAAATTTAAAAGCATCATCCATGAGACCACCCGCGCAGCCCTGGTCTATACCACTGGTGTCACAATCAACTAGCTCTTACTCTGATAGCGAGATCAATTTACCCGTTGTGATTTAGGTAATACCTTCCATTGCTGCCACAGCTGAAAATGCCCAGCAACATCCTGCATTTTTTTCATTTAAATAAGGAATTAGTATAATCAAGGGAAGCAGAATTTTATTCATTTGTTGTAATTAAGTTCGGTCACTTACCACATTGGCCTTGATCCTTGATGGGGGTTACAGCTCCTTTCTGTCTCCAATCCACAGTAGATGGAACCGCGGACAGATTTTCATACTTGAAAGATGTGCGTGCTGAGGAAGGTATAGCGTGGGAGGATCCTGTCTTGTAACTGTTGGAAATCACCTTGACAAGATACCCAGGTGGTGATCTTCCAAACACCCAAGTCTTGAATGACTTGTAGAAAGAATTTCAGCAATCGAACACAAGAACAGAAAATCAAAGAAAGAAAGAAGACAAGTAATTTGTTGTCGAGGTTCGGCAATGTGCGTACGTCCCCGTGAGTTCCTCCGAACTCTCTACACTATCTCAATGGTTCTTACAAAGTTACATCAATCCCCTTCAAGAATCCAAGTTCTTGAAAAAACAAGAAGAGAAGGAAGAAGATGAGAACTCAACAATGTTCTCTAATCTAATCTAGACTCTCTCTATCTTATTACAACCAGCCTCACTACAAGAGTCCCTCTTGTGTTTATATCTCTCACACAATTATCTCTTGTGTTTACAATGATCTCACAATGTCACAACCTGTGTGGTTCTCTCACACACCTTACTCACTTTGAAATGAGGCTAAGAAACCCTTTTTATAGCCTCTTAATTCTTGGACATTCTTGTGAGTCATTATCCTCCCTTTGATCATGTTCTTCCTTTAATCTCAGCCCTACATCACTCTCCAAGTGATGCTGTGCGTTTTGGTGTGGTGCTGTGTGCTGCGGCGTGACCTGATGCTGCAGCCTCCTGATGCTGTGCGCACATCTCCTATCTGTGGGCAGAAACTTCCATAGCAGTGTGCCTGACCTTCCCATGCTCAAAATTGAAGCACACACATGTGTGCAACCTTATAACTTGCTGAACTTTGATATCCCATAATTGGTTTGGACATTAACCAAACTTAGACCATGTTTGGACATGTTTGAAACTTAGGCAAATAACAACAATCTCTACCTTTGTCTAAGTGTTCAAAAAAAAAAAAAAAAAACAAAACCTGAACCATTGTGCAGAGACCTTCGGGATCCAAACTCATCTTGAGTCATCAATTAACCGACTCCAATCTTAAGTAATTCAAGGCAATGATTGAACTTACTTAGAGGTAGAAACTTGGTGCCTAAATCTGCAGGACTTTTCTCCGTGGTCTTCTTGTCAACATGAATGCTTCCTTCTGTACCATTTTCCAGAATGTAATGATACCGAACATCCATATGCTCCGTCCCCTCATAGAACACAAGATACCTCCACAAGTGCCCCGCACTTTGGCTATCCAAAGATACCACCACTTGCTCTTTTAGGACCTCCCACTCGTCCAACAACCCTTTGCACCCCATAGCCTCCTTTATGGCTTCCGTAGCCGCTATGCATTCTGCCATGGTTGTTATGAGTGCTACCACTGGCTGCCACTGAGCCTCCATGTACCTCAGCAACCACTTCATCTCAAGACAACGCTCTTTTCCGGGATTACTCACACATTTGCTGAAAACATCCATTGCCCAAGAAACACTTGACCTGTTTCTCTTCCTTTCCCGGATGATTCTCCTCATCCCAAGGATCTTTTGTGCAAGGCTGAGATCCTTCCTCTCGAACTCCTCACTGAGTTGAGATGTAAACCTTTCCATCCTCTTCCTGCTGTTCCAAACTAACAGCCCATCAATGATATAGGTGAGGATACTCACCATCTTCTCCACCTTGTGTCCAGGTGTGAAAGTTTCTGTGAAACCTATGTCTCCTCTTCTTGTGAACCCATTCGCCACCAGCCTAGCCTTGTTCCAGACTTCATCTCTTGGAGGGCACCCTTCTTTGATCTTGTAAGTGCACTTACATTCCATAACTTTCTGATTTCCTGGAATTTTCACCAATTCCCAGAAGTTGTTCTTTCTCAAAGAATCCATTTCTTCCTCCATAGCTAGCTGCAACTTTGACGAATCCTTACACTCCATGGCATCCGTGTAAGTTTCTTGTTCACTCATCTCACCTTCTGTCCAAGGAGCTGCTGCATCCGCAGCATCCGCAAACCCACATCTTGAAGGTGGTCTGACCAGCCTTTTTTCCCGGTCTCTTATGAGCTGAAAGTCCTTCTGACTTGCTGCAGCATCCTTTTCTTGTTCAGTCTCTTCTTGAGTTTCTTGAGCTTGGAAATCATCCAAGGGCTTTACCTGGTCTGACCCCTCTTGCCTCCTTTGCTCTACCTGTACAGAATCTCCCTTGATGCTATGCTCAACAATTTCTGAATTGGTTTGCTCACTAGCCCCTGCAGGGTTAGTTTTCTCCAAGTAGGGAAATAATAATTCATTAAAGACAACATCCCTACTTATTATGAGTTTAAATCCTTCTTTTTCTAAGGACCACAACCTATACCCCATAGCCCCTTCCCCATATCCTAGAAACACATATTTTCTAGATCCTAGGCTAAGCTTATCCTCCTTTTGGAGTGCATACGCAGCACACCCAAAAGTCCTAAGGTTGTCCAACTCAGGGGATTTTCCACTCCACATCTCCATGGGAGTCTTTTGGAACACAATCCTAGAGGGTGATCTATTAATCAAATATGCAGCTGTAGCTACAACTTCTCCCCAAAAATATTTTGGTAACCCAGATCCAACTAACATGCACCTAACCTTTTTCATAAGGGTCTTATTCATCAACTCAGCAACTCCATTTTGCTGATGAGTTTCTACAACTGTCCTATGTCTTAGAATGCCATTTAACCTACAGAATTGATCAAGTTCTTGGTTAAAAATTTCTAAGCCATTATCGGTTCTTATCCCCTTAACTACTCTACCCATTTGAGTCTCAACCAGCCCTTTCCACACCACTAATTTATTCAAGGCATCTAATTTATTCTTAACCAAATAAACCCATACTTTTCTTGAATAATCATCAATTAAAGACAGAAAGTAAATGTTACCTCCCTGTGTTGGTGTCCTTGCTGGTCCTCAAAGGTCCGCATGAATGTAGTTAAGAATGCCCTTAGACTTGTGCACTCCGGTGTTGAAGCTGACCCGATGTTGCTGCCCAAAAACACAGCTCTTACAGAAATCCAGTTCTTCTACTTTGTCACCACCAAGTAGACCTTCCTTGCTAAGCACTTGCAGGCCCTTTTCGCTCATGTGTCCCAAGCGAGTGTGCTAAAGGGTTGTCTTGTCCAGCTCAGCCATCAAGCTTGCTGCTTGATCATTGGTTTCTGTTTCTCCGATCATCTCATAGAGTCCATTGTTTCTTGCTGCCTTGATCACTACCAAAGATCCCTTGGCCACCTTGATCTTTCCTCCCTCTATCTTGCATGTATAGCCCATGGAATCCAGCTGCCCCAATGACATCAAGTTCCTCTTCAAATCTGGAACATACCTCACATTTTCCAGCAGCCTTGTGACTCCATCAAACATCCTCAATTGGATATCTCCAATCTCTCTCACTTGGCAAGAATTATCATTCCCCAAGAAGACCATTCCATCATTGATCTTCTTGAAATTCTTGAACCATTCTTTGTGAGGGCTCATATGATGAGTGCACCCGGTATCCAAGATCCATTTCCCGCTGCCTTCTTGCCCCTTGCTCACACTTGAGCACACAACAAGAACATCATCATCTTGCTATTCTGTTTTGGCAACCGAAGCCTCTCCATTCTTGGTATGGCTTCCTCCTCTATCCCTTGTCATCTTCTTGCAATCTTTCTTGACATGACCCTCCTTATGGCAGTAGTAGTAGCTCTTCCCTCCAAATCTCAGTTTGGAATGCATTCTCCCATGGCTTTCTCCTCTACCTCTGTCCCGGTAGTAGCCATGCATGCTGCTGTGCACTCTCCAATGGCTCTCTCCTCTACCTCTGTCCCGGTAGTAGCCATGCATGCTGCTGTGCACTCTCCCATGGCTCTCTCCTCTACCTCAGTCCCGGTAGTAGCCATAGTTGCTGCCATACCAAGTTGCTGGCCTTCTTTTAAAAAACAGCCCTTTACCACTTGATGCACTCATTTTCTTGGCATCAAGAATATCTTGCAACTCTTTCTTAGGATCAAATTTAAAAGCAAAGATTCATTTCCGAAGATACCTCTTATGTGGGAGAGTCTTGGCAAGAAACAATTCATCTAGTTTCTTCCATAATGCAGCTGGATCTTCCGAGTCTCCGCACTCCCTTATGACATTATCCGACATGTGCAAGAAAATGGTGTTGTAAGCCATCTTCTTCATCTCGGTCCGCTGGTCCTCCGTGACACTTGCTGGAAAAGCATCATCTTCTCCAATAGCCAAGTCCACTTTTTGTTGCACAAGAACCTCCTTGATCTTCCGCTTCCATAGGGAAAAATCTCCCTTTCCATCAAACTTCTTAATACCGAAATTTGAACCCATCTTGCGGAGATGATACCTTGTCTTATGCAGTACCCACAAATGCTTTCTTCAACCTCAAGAACACAGATCGAAGATGGATCTTAACCGTTCTTGAATCACTTTCAAGAACACGACCAGATCTTGATCTTTACACCGTTCTTGAATCACCCTCAAGAACATGATCAGATATTGATCTTAACACCGTTCTTGATTTACCTCAAGAACACAATCATATATAGATCTCAACTCCGTTCTTGAATCACCCAAGAAGTTGATCTTTGATTCTTGGAGTCTTGGCACCGTACCTTCTACTTCTTGTTCCGATAACCACTGCTGTGCTCTGATACCACTGTCCAAAGCTCTGATACCACTGTTGGAAATCACCTTGACAAGATGCCCAGGTGGTGATCTTCCAAACACCCAAGTCTTGAATGACTTGTAGAAAGAATTTCAGCAATCGAACACAAGAACAGAAAATCAAAGAAAGAAAGAAGACAAGTAATTTGTTGTCGAGGTTCGGCAATGTGCCTACGTCCCCGTGAGTTCCTCCGAACTCTCTGCACTATCTCAATGGTTCTTACAAAGTTACATCAATCCCCTTCAAGAATCCAAGTTCTTGAAGAACCAAGAAGAGAACGAGAAAATGATAGACCTATTACAATGCTTTCTATCAATTCTCTACTAACATCTCTTCTTTACAACCAGCCTCACTACAAGAGTCCCTCTTGTGTTTATGTCTCTCACAAAATTCTCCCTTGTGTTTACAATGATCTCACAATGTCACAACCTGTGTGGTTCTCTCACACCTTTTTCACCACTTGAAATTAGGCTAAGAAACCCTTTTTATAGCCTCTTAATTCTTGGACAATCTTGTGAATCATTCTTGACCTTTTGATCATGTTCTTCCTTTAATCTCAGCCCTTCATCACTCTCCAAGTGATGCTGTGCGTTTTGATGTGGTGCTGTGTGCTGCGGCGTGACATGATGCTGCAGCCTCCTGATGCTGTGCGCACACCTCCTACCTGTGGGCAGAAACTTCCACAGCAGTGTGCCTGACCTTCCCATGCTCAAAATTGAAGCACACACATGTGTGCAACCTTATAACTTGCTGAACTTTGATATCCCACAATTGGTTTGGACATTAACCAACTTTAGACCGTGTTTGGATATGTTTGAAACTTAGACAAATAACAACAAGGAACTTCCCTCTTGCAAAAGTTTTCAAAAGGACTACAGAAAATTAGCAAGTAAATTAACATAAACAGGGACATCACTTTAACATTTATCTCAAAAAGAAAATAATTTCGGCACATAACACATTCTTGAGCCATTCAATTCCAAAATTGTGGATGATGTCGGACTAACCAAAACATGAAAATCCTTCATCATTGCCTTCAATACCATGTTAGAACTGTGAGGGGGTTTTGCATGAGTAAATTAATAGAAGCCTTAAGAATATCATCTCGATGGGGATAATGTGTCAACATTTACTTGAATTAGCTTGAAGATTTAACATACAGAAAACAAACAAAATTGAAGACTAAACAAGTTATATTTTTTAATGATTCACTATCAGTTAGTTATAGCAAAACAAAGTGGCTAGCAATTAACAAGGCAAGGCTCTCAACAAAAACATCCGTCATCAAGAAGGGCTAACTCCTGTCATCTATATGCAATTTTCTAGCTCGTCTGATTACCATAACTTAGTCACTCGTCCATCATTCAACAAAAGTGGCTTGGCTCACATTTGGCACTCGTCTAATCGACTTTTGTGCAGCTGAAATGCAGGATTAACCCAAGCCCCACAGCTGCATTGCATTCCTACCCAGTTGAAGGAACCCAAGCGGGCTTTGCAGCCCATGCACTGAAGTTTCTCTTCCAGATAACCTTCTTGTACTGGCCAAGTTAAACAAAGTTAGCATGTTACAAAGAAAAATTTAATATTAGTGAAAGGGAACATAAAAGTTGTATTAAAACTAACCTGTTTGCATCCACTTCATGGGCTCCACAAATACGGAAGAGCAGACAGCAGGTACTTGATCCATTACGCTTTTTTTTTTCCATTTAAAGCATTGCTCTCCCTTTCCACGTTCAGGGGAACGATGTTCTCCTCTGCAGCAGCAATTCTCCGACATTTTTTACAGCAGTATATGACTTGAGGTTTTGGGACAGCTTCCTGAATAGAGTTACTGGCTACTTCCATTTGCTTCTCGAATATTGTCACTGCCTAAGAAAACCAAAAACTACGAATACATATTAACAAAACCATTGATTATGATTAGTATGTGTCATTCACCAAATCATGAACCAAGTGCAGAAGCAGAAGCATATCAACAACTTGGATCGACAAGAGTAGGGTAGACATGTCAGTCATCTTTTTTAAACGAAAATGAAGATGAGTATCAGGAAATTTTGGGAGGGGGGAGGGGGGGGGGGGGGAAGTAAGAAAAGAAAATGAAGAACCCACCCCCCACCACAGAGTAGTTTATAAACAACGAGTGAAAATACTTTATATAAAACAGGATTTTGGACATCAAATTCCCTCAAATCTTAAACAGATTTAGGCAAGTTTGAGCATGCTCTAGATACTCGACCAACAAACGTAACTCAATGGCATCACTGTTCTTAATATTACTATCCTTAGTAGGTAGCTTGGGTGCAACTATGGTGCCGTTACCAACCAAATTACTGACAAATGGTACTTTTTACCAAAATGGTACCATTTTACCAAGTTACTGTCAAATGGCATGTCAATAACAGTCAAATGATACCATAAAAATTTCATTTTACTATCAAATGGTACCAAAAAGCCATGTGCCGTCATTTTTATCAAGGGCACCACCATAGACTCACCCAGGTAGCTTAGATGCAAGTTTTAGTACAAGTATTGGCTTTTCAAAGTAAACAAAAAGCAAAATCATATTAAAATACACTACACCCGGTCTTTCCATGCCAGCCAATAAGAAACTTCTCTCAGACATTGGGATGAAAGAGGAAGAGAAGCCCCCACATAACCTGATATAGTAAAAAATATACTGGCCAATCAAAGGCTGGCACGTGGCAATTATTAAGGACTAGGAAGCAATTTTTCAACTCAAAACCATCAACCATCCATGTGACGACACGCGGTGCCTAGGGGATGGGATAAAATCACCCTTATACGAACTCACAAAAAGTATCCCTCTCATTACTCTCTACCTCTCTCAAATTACTTATCTCTAAAAATACTAACTTGAGTGACCCGGAGACCCAAACCCCGAGAGAATATTTAATTTACGTGCTCTGTGAGCTCCTCATGCAGATTTTCGGCATCAACATAATCATATAAAAAAAATCACAAAACTATCCAGTTTCTCATTGTTTGCTGCTGAACTGCTGTTCTCTCTAACATATAATAAAGTAATGAACATTAGAATATTTTTTGCCATTCAGCTCTACAAAATTTCAAAATTTATACCCGCCATTATATCATCAATAAAAAAATTGTCATCTTTTAAATCAATTCAACTGAATTTTGTTTCGGGCTTCCTCTCCTCCATCAATTAACTACCAAGTAACGAATCGCTCGGTGCCACACCAACTTCCCGCGAATAAATCAACTTCTAAATGAGTAATTAAGCATCAAATGAATAGAATGACGGTGATCCTAACTATAGACTAAACTATAGAAGAAACAAACACCATGCCTAAACTACACTAACATTAATGACCAAAACACGATCACAAATGCCACACTCAAACGCCAAATCAAGAAAAGCAAAAATCAGAACACATTAATACATAACGGAATACAAGGATAAACTAATGCATTACGCATATGGATGCAGCATAGATAGATCAATTTGTCACTAAACTGTAATCGCAAGTTAAATGGAAGGGGAACATCCTGATGGTCAGTAAATTTACCAAACAGAAGGGGCCTTTTCGTGGAACAAAATCTAGGGTTGCACTGTAGAAATTTCGATTCAATATAATAGAAAAAAAAGGAAGAAGAGAACGAGAGAAACTGTTACCTTTTTGTACGGCGATCGTTTACTGGAGTGATTGCTTCCTTCTCGTCACTATTTACGGGTTCTTTTAACCTTCTGGGTCTAGAAACCGTCCCAACATAAAACAACGTCACTTTAGTGTGTCTATATTTTTATTTTGGCTAAATATTATTTTTCGTCCGACTATTTCTATAATTTTTTCTTTAAAATTTTAATTTAAGTAATATCTTTTTATGAAAAAATGTGTTCATTCCATTTTATATTTTTAGTCAGTTGACTTTTTGGAAAAAAATATTCTTATTTTTTTTATTTTATTAATTTAAAATTATGAAAATTAATTTTTAAAAATTTATGGATTCTATAAAGTAATATATTCAAAATAATTTTGTAATAGAATTGTCATAATTTTGTTAACGTTTTAACGGACCTCAACTTTTAACTTTATCAATTTAAAAAGGCGCATTTATATTAACCATACAATTTGATCATTATTTTTTTTAAAGGAAATCTTATCATTGTTTTGAATCATTAAAAAATTGTCTAATAATTTATAGAAGTTTTATTAGTAATTTATATGTTTTATCAATTTTATTTTTAATAAAATCACTATATAAATGTTTGTGAGAATATGTTCGACGGATGATTAATTTTGATTGTTGGAAAATATCTTTACCGAATTTAAAATAATGATAAATTGTTAACATATAAAAGAAGAAGCAAAAATTGACATCATTTCTACTTTTTGAGAACCTTATCGGTGCATTTATAATTTTACGTTAAGAAACTTTTAGATTATTTTATTGGAGATTGTTGGTTGCACTGGGTTTAAAATAAAATTTGATTGAAAATTCGATTGATAATTTTTAAAAATTTTATTAATAACATTTATACGTACATATATGTACTCAATAAATATTAGTAGAAAAAATTTTCAAAATTTACCAATTAAGTTTGGACGATAAGAATTTTCCTATTTTACTCTTAAAAATACTGTAGATAATAGGAAAAGCACATGCCATAGAAGCTTCTAATTGGTCCATTTCTGTGTCATGATGACCTTCCTGGTCCTCCTCAGTATCTTTGAATGTGGTTGTTTCTTTGTTTTTTAGTTGGTTTGTTTTGTTTCTGCTTTCCTGCGTTTCTGTTTTCGTTGCTCAGTGTTTTTTGTGGTTGTAATTTTCATGGGAAAAGAAAATAGCACCCACAGACAAAAGCTCGTGAACCAAGCTATAGGAGAGGAGATTGAAAATGAAAAATCATTTGAATTAAAACAGAATATTACACAGTACTGGTGCTCTTAAGTCAAATTAAGCTGTCCATTTATTGAATTGTCTTCTTCTTCTGGAAGTTCAAGTTCACACCCTCAAGGAGCATGGCCATGGCCATCCATGGCCCAACCTTGTAGGAGAATGCTTAACGTAACAAAGTTTGCTAGCGTTCGTATGGTAGTGATTCTGAAATTCTTAATTGGTGGAAATCATACAATTCTAACTTTGTGGAAAAATGCATGATTCCAACTTTGATGAGAAATGGAATCTTTGACTTTGATTTCCATCTTATAAAAAATAAAAAGTTTGTGGGTAGGGATGACTGAGTTTACCACCATGTCAGGTGGGGCTTATCAACTCACGCCAAAGTTTGGGACATTTATGATTAAATGTGTCAAACTTTATTAATGTGATGCGAGCTAATAGACAAAACGTGCTAGGCTCGAACCTTTACTTCACTCTATTGTTGTATGTATCTACCAAACATTTTTCCTATACACTCAAAGCATCAACTTGCTTTAAACAGAAGTTAAATCCATTAGGAGTTGATTCTGTTCCTTACAGCTGGTTTTGCCGAACTTTTATTTTCATTAACAAATCATACAAATAAGTTTTTTTTTACTGACAAGATGATTACTTATCTAATAATAAATGTCGTGTGATAAATTCTAAAGATAATGATGGTATTTAATTTATACGTTTAATTTTTAAAAAAATAATATTACTCTTTTCTATTGTTAAACCTGTGAAGCTAAATGAGTGAAGAATAGGAAAAACATTTGTCAAAGCAGCAATTTTTTATGTTTACTAAGTACAACAAATTTGACAGATCAATCAACTTCATTCCATTTTGGGTGGTCTAAGTCAGCACATCTTCCCAGGCACCTGGAAGTGCTGGTCTTGTCTTAACATCATCAAAAGAGAATGACATGTTACAAGATACTGTGTCTATAAAAACCCCGTAACCCATTTTGAAATCGTTGTGCCAACTTCAAAGATTCAATTCTATATTCATAGATAGTAGATACCCTTTTAGTAACTATGGCTACAAAACAAAAAAATTGCTTGCTGTCTCTCATTGTTTTGACAATTTGTGTTTATCTTGCACTTTGTCGTCTCATCAACGACCAAGAATTCATGCTAAAAGATCACAATAATTGTTGGGGAATTGAGGAACAAGGAATCAAAGTTTGAATTGTTTTGGTTTTCTTAGGATGACCTAGCCAGCTTGACAGCTCAACCAAGCCAAGAGATCCTGGTGGACCAAATAGATAGAGGGATTTTTGTTTCTCCTAGTGCCACATATTTCTTATGAGATCCAGCATGATTGGGCACTAAAAGAGACCAAAAATCCAATATTAGTATTATCAGGAATTCATGACAAGCAAAGGTTACAAAAAAGTTTAATACATAAATTGTCATATGGAAAGTGAAGAACCGTTGAAGTTTAATCTGTAAGCTCAAGTTCTAGCTGAAAGTTTCCTCAGCTTAAAATTTTTTGAGATTTAAATTTGTCAAATTCTTACTTTTTTCTGGAAATTTCTCAGTAATCAAGCAGAGCAAAAACCAGACAATAAAAAACAAAAATTACACATCAATTGAATGTCATGTATGATATTATTCTGCTTTTCATAAAACGAGAAACTCCACCCAGTATCCCAAAGCAAATTTAGGTCACACATGGTAAAGGGCTTAGATTTCTAGTTCCGGACTGAATACCATTGCATCAATGTCATTCCTTTTCTTTTCTCATATTCTCTCGGCAATCAAATAGCATAAACTTCAATATTCTAAGCAATCTTAAACTAAAGCCCAAAACAAGCACACCCCAGAAAGAAAAATCAATTCAACTCAAAGATCCAACTCAATGCAGCATTAAACCCTCAATTAAGACAAAACAACAACTAAAACTAAAACTACGATCCAAACCTCGGCAATTTAATGGAAAGGAACAACAAGATAAGATAGATTAGATCCTGAAACTCAAAAAAAGAAATACAAAGCTTACAATACTAAACCATACCTGGATAAATAGAGTATTGAAAGCTTAACAGGTTCTAGAAACTAAAGTAAATTAGATAACACCGAATTTGATATAGAAGTGATAAAATCTGGCTCTAAAGTTTTAAAGATTTGAAATGGGCCTTAGATTGCGTTAGTGATACTATCTGGTTCGGGCATTTCTAGAGAGACAGAGATGGTTATGGAGAGAGAGAGGGTGAACTGAAAATAGGATGAGCATTTCAATATTATGAAGCGGATAGATAGACAAGTGTCTGAAATGACTAAACTGCCTTGATTGTAGTATTAAGAAGTGGATAGATTGATGAGCATTTAACTACTTTTTCCTTTAAATTCTAAATGTTACGGAGGGAATGAAGAGTCTCGATATTACTAGAAACTTTTTAAAAGGGTGATTATCCTCATCTATGTTGATGACATGTTGCTGGTTGGGAGCAGCATGGAGAGGATAAGGAAATTGAAGGCTCAACTCAGTGAGGAGTTTGAGATGAAGGATCTTGGCCATGCACAGAAGATCCTTGGTATGTGTATCATCCGGGAAAGGGAGAGAAACAGATTGAAGATCTCTCAAACTTCCTACATAGAGAAGATGATATCTAAGTTCTCTATAGCAAACCAGTGAAGGTTCCTCTTGCTAGTCATTTCAAGTTCTCCAGCAATCAATGTTCGAGATCAGAGGCGGAGAAGAAAGAAATGGAAAAAGTCCCTTATTCTAGTGCTGTTGGTTCTATTATATTCACCATGGTAAGCACTAGACCTGATATTGCTCATGCAATAAGTGTTCTCAGCAGGTTTATGAGTAATCCTGGAAAGGATCATTGGCTTGGGATTAAGTGGTTGCTGAGGTACTTGAAGGGAAGCCTAGAAGTAGGGCTGGTTTATGAGAAGAGGGGTAAGTCCATCTGCCTTGAGGGTTTTGCGGATTCGGACTATGGAGCATATCGAGATAAAAAGAGATCGATTACCTCCTACTTTTTCAACTTAAACGGATGTTGTGTAAGTAGGAAGGCTCAGTTGCAGCCGGTGGTAGCACTCTTAACAACTGAGGCTGAGTACATAACGGCTACGGAGGCCATTAAGGAGGCTATGTGGTGCAAAGGGTTGCTGGAAGAGTTGAAGGTACTGGAGGAGCAGGTTGTGGTGTTTTCGAATAGTCAAAGTGCATTGCACTTGTGTAAAAATCTAGTGTTCTATGAGAGGACAAAGCACATGGATGTTCGGTATCATTTCATTCGGGAAAATGTTACAAAGGATGCATCCATGTGGACAAGGCAGCCGCAGAAGAAAATCCTGCGGATTTAGGTACTAAAGTCCTACCTCTAAGTAAGTTCAATCATTGCCTTGGACTACTTAGGATTGGAATCGGTTAATTGATGACTCAAGATGAGTTTGTATCCTGAAGTTCTCTGCACAATGGTTCGGGTTTAAACACTTAGACAAAGGTAGAGATTGTTGGTATTTGTCTAAGGTTTAAACATAGTTCAGAGATGGTTAAATTCTAAACCAAGGTTGGAAGATTAAATTTCAGTATGTTAAAGGAGTGCACACATATGTGTGCATCACTTTGGGTGTGTGTGCACACCCCTATTCAGCAAGGCAAAGGAGTGCGCCCAGCTGTGTGGAGGGTAGCATCAGTGTGCGCTGCACCGCTCCTTCACCAGCACCACACCGCCCAGCAAGAAGGTAGTTTGATGGAGGGCAGTGCCGCACCACTCCTTCACCAGCACCGCACCATCTAGCAAGTGGTGAAAAGGGTACTTTGCCTAGCGCCGCACCGCCCCTTGTTCAGTGCCGCAACGCTAGGTACACTGATGCACACATGGACAGCTTGTTTAAACCTCTTCTTAGGTGCATGGATGCAAGATTAAAATTCATAGTGCCACTTAGGATTGATGGAGGGCCATGGTTAAGTGGTCATCAAGATCTAAGGGAGGAGATTGACTCTCAAGATTGGACAAGAAATTGGTGCACTATATAAAGGGTCACCTAGCTTCATTCTCAACATAAGTTTGTGACATAACTTGAGATCAGTTGTAAAGAGTGACAAAACACAATACAAGTGAGAATTTTGTGAGAGTGCAAATACACAAAACACAAGAGGGACTCATTGTAGAGATGCTAGTTGTAAAGAAGAGAGAGTAGTATTGATAGAGATCATTGTAATAGTTCTTATCATCTTCTTTCTTCTCTTCTTGGTTTCTTCAAGAACTTGAGGTTTCTTGAAGAGGGTTGCTGTAATTGTAAAAAACCATTGATTTAGTGCAGAGAGTTCAGAGGAACTTACAGCGACGTAGGCTATTGTTGAACCTTGATAACAAATCGCTTGTCTTCTTTCCTTTCTTGCTTTCGATTGCTGTATTTCTTTCTACAAGTCATTCTAGACTTGGGTGTTTGGAAGATCACCACCTGGGCATCTTGTGAAGATGATTTCCAAAAATTATTATTTTACAAGGGAAGATTGTTCATTCCATCCTCAAGGGAGTTGAGAGAACAGATTCTTCAATTGCTACACAGTAGCCCACAATAAGGACACTCAGGATTTCCCAAGACTCTTCATAGAGCTAAATTTGAGTTTTATTGGGAAGGAATGAGGAAGGAGATGAGAAGGTTTATCAAGGAATGTGATATATGTCAGCAAACACAAGTCCGAGAATATCCACCCGGCTGGATTGCTGCAACCATTGCAAATTCCTACCAAGGTATGGACTGATATTTCCCTTGATTTCATTGATGGACTACCGAACTCTGAAAGCTATAGTGCTATTATGGTGGTAGTGGATCGGCTGTCTAAGTCACTTTATTCCTATTTCTCATCTGTACACTACCTCAAAGATTGCTCAGGTGTTCCTAGCCAATATTTTTAAATTTCATGGGCTGCCTAATTCTATTGTTACTGATAGAGATCTTACTTTTACGTGTACATTTTGGAAGGAGCTCTTTAAGCTGCAGGGAACCACCTTGAAATTTTCATCAGCTTGCCATCCTCAAATGGATGGCCAGACAGAGATTGTCAACAAGATGGTTAAGCAATATCTTAGGTGTTTCTCGGGGGATAAGCCAAAAGGATCGGTTAAATGGCTTCTGTTAGCTGAGTGGTGGTACAACACTAACCTTCATACCTCTACAAAATTATCCCCTTTTGAAGCTGTCTATGGCTTCTTGCCCCCAAAATTAATTCCTTATACGCTAGGAACCATACAACTCCAAGAAGTAGAAAATACCTTGAAGACTAGAGACGAAATGATCCGCATCCTTCGTTTGAATCTGCAGTTGGCACAAGACAGAATGAAAAAATTTGTAGATATTAAGAGGACTGAGAGAAGCTTCAATATTGGAGATTGGATTTATCTTCGATTACTAATTACGTCCAAAACATAACGTGGTTATTGTAGTATAGTTTTGGGGTGTCGATTCCACAGGGAAACAAGTTAAGTACAACAGAAGGTGTAAACCTCAACACAAACGATAAAAGATCAAACGAATCTGAGTTTGTTTGAGAAAAAGGGTAATTGTGTAAATAAGTTTAAAATAAAAATGACAAGGTTTCGGAAATCCTCCCTAGGTTCGTTACTCTAATCCTAACTTGATTCAGTTGTTTTTATCTCGATTGCAAGTTTCACATCCCAAACAGGCAATCAGAAAATATTCAATTAAAGCGCATTTATAAATCCTAATGTAATTGTTATGAAATCTTCTTTACTTTCAAGCACACATGACCTAACTTATAAATTATCAAAAGACGACGATATATCTAAACGACGATACCGCAGCAATGGACAAATCTATAAAAGAGATCTACCAGACTCAATCACACCCAAACAGGTACACATAAGAAAAACCTGACAGAACTTATATGGAAAAGAAGCATGCAACCACCAGAGTTATAATAAATCTACTAATTAAATTAAAGAATAAAACATAACAATATTTAACGAAAATAATTCCAACTACAACCGAATCAAATAAAGGAAAAATAAGAACAACTACACCTAGGGATTCATCCCTTCGCCTTGCTTGGAGACTAGCCGGCCATGGGGCGTCCTCGAGTTGCCTTCAGCCTCTCGACGATCATCTCTCCTGACTTTCAAACTTTAAACTTTGGGTTCCTCCTAAAGGCCCTCTGGATTGCTCCTAAAGGCCCTCTGGATTCATCCCTGATTGATTCTCAAAGCTAAAGTGAAGTGGGTCTTATATAGGCAAATACCAAGAGTGCAATATGTTTCCCATCCGATGTGGGATGTGGGATATAGAAATGTGTTTTCCAACCGATGTGGGATGCGGGATTTAAGCCCAAAATCACGCTGAAATCCCGCACAGACCAACCTTTGTCTACTAAAACTGTCATAACTTTCTCTACAAAAATCATTTTGATGAACCGTAAAATTCTACAGCAAATAGACTTCCGGATCTTTCTAAGAATATATGGCTCATCTCCTAGTTCTTCTTGTATCAATACAGTTTAATTTTCAAAGATGATTGATCTGTACGGGTAATTCTCGCAATTTAGTGAAACTCTTTTCCAATGCGGGCAGCAGCTGTTGCTCTTTTAAGCCCTCCATCTTTTCCTTTCGGAAGTATTCCTTCACTCCAGTATGCCTCGAGTCTTTGTGCTTCAAGCAATGATAACTTTTCCTCCTCTTTTGAGCTTAAAGTACCTGAAAATGCACCGAAGTAGATCAATGATCCAAGAATGATACTTTAGAGTTGTTAACATATAAAAGTGCAATTAAAACCTAGATCAACCCTAAAATGCTAACAATTAAGTATTGATAACAGGTATTTTATGACTCTCATCACAACCCCCAACTAGCTTATTGCTAGTCCCTAGAAATTCAAGCGAAATTAAGAGATGAATTCTATGGTGGGAATCAAAGTAAATGAAAAACAATATTAATGTTAACCAAGAGTAATTCACATTTTGTCTCAAAAAGAATCATTAGATTTCACCCAATTCCAAAAGTAATTCAAACATCAATCTTAAAATCGTTATTGACTCTTAACATCCATCTTACCACAATCCATTAATCAAAACATTCGGATGATTTTATGCATAACATTCATGAATACAAATCTTGGTCTCTAAAAACATAATAAATAGCGTGATGTCAATCCAAAAACAAGCTCCATATGCTTACATTTCAAACCACTCTCCACTATTGTAGAAAAATCACACTACATTGGATCAAAAGGTCTTTAATAAGCTTGTAACGTTTGGCTAAGGTAAAGGCTAAGGAAGAATGGGAAAGATTCACAAATAAAAGAACTCAATCTCTTAGCTTTAAATACAATCACTTTAAGCACTTGATAACCTTTACTTCCACACCCAACTCTTTCAACCATTTTTCGAGCATTTCTTTCAACAAATCACCATTTTTTTCTTTTCTTTTTCTTTCTTTCTTCTTTCTTTGCATAATTCATTTTTTTTTATTTTGGCACATAACCATTCACCTTCTTTTTCATCATTTTTTTTTCTTATCTTTTCCACAACCCCCAACTTATCTCCTTTAATGTACTTGGGTTGTGGTAGTGATATTTTTTCATATGTCCACCCTTACTCCTTTTAAGTGCTTCTCACAACATGTGTATAACTAAGTTCTTTTAAAAGAAAGGTAAGGATAAAATATTGTTTGGCTCATAAAGGTAAGTAAATGGTTTATCCAAAGAAACAAGGCTCAATTTTTTCTTTTCAAGAAAAAGGCTCAAATAGGTGACTAGTGATAAATATAGCAATGGTAGGTTTGAAAGGCTCAAACGGTTCAAAAATGGCCTATATCATATCCTAAGTAGTGTGCATTCTAGGAATTCGCCTCAAGTGGTTATCAAGTAAGTTCTAGAGCTTGTCGAGACCGCAAAAATATTCACAAAATAATCACACATAAAACTTTTCTAAATGTTTAAGACTAATCATACAATCTTACCACAAACTAGAGTCTCAAACCAGATCAAGATTGATACTTAAATTAATTTCAAACCGAAGAAAGATTTAACTACTTCTGAATGCTATATGCTATCTCAATTAAGTTTTATATCATTGACATGTAAATTGACTCTAAAGCTAACACAAAGCATGCTAAACACGCACCAAGATGACACCAAGCAGTTCAATGATATGCAATAAGAAATGTATATCTTCCACCCCCAACTTAAGATAAGCATTGTCCTCAATGAAAAAGCAAAAGTTAAGGAAACTCTCTTTTTAACCAACGGTGCATGGAGTTGAAAGTTGTGCACGATCATTTGAACTGCTTCGTTTATTTGTCCCTGAAAAATAAATACTAAAGTAAAACTGGAAAACAGCAAAAGAATAATAATAAACAAGAAAAAGAAATATGAAAAACAGTAAAAGTAAAAGGATACGTTGTGGGCTACCTCCCATGAGCGCTAAGTTTTACGTCTTCAGCCAGACGCTCTTATTCCCTCCTTGAAAAACATCGCTTGAATGCATCCGCCACTGCTTTATTGCCAAATTCGGTGCTTCTATGCTTGGGAGGGGCCTCAAGGATGTCATCAGTAACATCTGCAAATGCTGGCTCGATATATGCTTTGGTGAAGCCATGGGTGAAGGTGGACTCTAACTGATTAAGGTGCTGGACCTTTTCCATGAATGAGTCCATCATGTATGCTTGTGCTTGATGGCTTTCAGCCACATCCTCTGATTTTTTCGTTGTTGGGATGTGTACTGATTTACCACCAAGTGTCTCAATGGCATTCACCTCCTCCAAATTATTTTGTGCTAGGTGTTGACCATGGGATGTGGACTGAGCTTGAGCAGGAAACTTACCTCGCTCAGTCACACTCAAGTAGCTCATCAACTTGGACACTTGGCTCTTTATTTTTTTATGCTCTTCCATCACCTGCGTAAATAATGCCTCAAACCTTTGGTTTGCCTTACTTTGTGCCTCTATAAAGGCCTGTAAGGTGTCTTCTAGCGAGTTCCTAAAGGATGAGGGTGCATGATAAGGTGCAGGGGATGATCTAGGGGGCTGTGCATGCTGGTTTTCAGATTTCCAACTGAAGTTGGGGTGATTTCACCACCCCGGGTTATAAGTGTTAGAGAAAGGTGCAAGAGGCTTTTTGTACATGCCTAAGACATTACATTGTTCCTCATAAAACCCTCTCATATCAGCAAATATGGGGCATTCTTAGAGGAGATGATCTACCCCGCCACACACAAAACATGGTTCAAAAGATTTTGCATGATTAATCACGTGTGTTGGCTTTAAGCTCTTAGTCTTTAACTCATTTATCTCCCTAGTGAGCATCTCGACCTTGGCTCTAAGGTTATCCTCTTCCCTAAGATAGTAAATTCCACCACCATTTGGGTGACCTATAGGTCGTGACCTATTTTTACTTTCAGTAGCACTAGGTCCAGTCCAAGTGTGAGCTTTTTCAACAAGCTCATTGAGGTACTCTATGGCCTCATCAGGATCTTTCTCTAAAAACCCACCATTACACATCATCTCTACGAATTGGCACTCTCTATAGGTAAGTCCCTCATAGAAATAGCTCACTAAACGCCAACTCTCATACCCATGGTGAGGGCACATACTCAATAACTCCTTAAATCTCTCCCAAGACTGATATAAAGTCTCACTATCCTTTTGTGCAAAGGTGGAGATTTGCCTTTTCAAAGTGTTGGTCTTATGTTGGGGAAAGTATTTGTTAAAGAAAGCCCGAGTCATCTCATTCCACGACCCAATAGATCGTGGTCTAAGTGAGTATAGCCAACTCTTGGCTCTATCCTTCAAAGCGAAAGGAAAGAGCTTAAGTTTCATAATGTCATGAGTTTCGTTTTAACTATGAAAAGTCGCAACTACTTCCTCAAACTCTCTAATGTGCACATATGAGTTTTCGTTATCCAAGCCATGGAATATAGGGAGTAATTGAATCATCCCTGGTTTAAGATCTTGATGGCGAGTATTGGCTGGAAACATGATGCATGATGGTATGGTTGTGCGTGTAGGGTGGAAGTAATCCTGAAGTGTCCTAGCAACATTCTCATTATGGTTATCGGTCATGTTAACAAAATCCTCTAGATTCTCACTTGAGTTTTCTCTATGGGTTGATCTAGGCGAGGTTTTACTATCAGACTCGGAAGGAGAGGGTAATTCTAGCTTAGGTCCTCTAATGAATCTACCTCGCAGATCTCTTGTCTAAGCATGCACCAAATGAATCAGAGAGGAAATTAAATAAATAAAACAAGAATTTTTTTTTTTTTTACCGTCACACTCAAAGTTGACAAGCTTCCTTGTGCTTAAGCGCGTTTCCCTGGCAACGGCGCCAAAATTTGATTACGCCCAAAACATAACGCAGTTATTGTAGTATAGTTTTGGGGTGTTAACACAAACGATAAAAGATCAAATGAATCTGAGTTTGTTTGAGAAAAAGGGTAATTGTGTAAATAAGTTTAAAATAAAAATGACAAGGTTCCGGAAATCCTCCCTAGGTTCGTTTCTCTAATCCTAACTTGATTAAGTTGTTTTTATCTCGATTGCAAGTTTCACATCCCAAACAGGCAATTGGAAAATATTCAATTAAAGCGCATTTATAAATCCTAATGTAATTGTTACGAAATCTTCTTTACTTTCAAGTACACATGACCTAACTTATAAATTATCAAAAGACGACGATATATCTAAACGATGATACCGCATCAATGGACAAATCTATAAAAGAGATCTACCGGACTCAATCACACCCAAACAGGTACACATAAGAAAAGCCTGACTGAACTTATATGGAAAAGAAGCATGCAACCACCGAAGTTATAATAAATCTACTAATTAAATTAAAGAATAAAACATAACAATATTTAACGAAAATAATTCCAACTACAACCGAATCAAATAAAGGAAAAATAAGAACAACTACACCTAGGGATTCATCCCTTCGCCTTGCTTGAAGACTAGCTGGCCATGGGGCTCATGCGTCCTCAAGTTACCTCCGGCCTCCCGACGATCATCTCTCCCGACCTTCAAACTTTAAACTTCGGGTTCCTCCTAAAGGCCCTCTAGATTCATCCCCGATTGATTATCAAAGCTAAAGTGGAGTGGGTCTTATATAGGCAAATACCAAGAATGCAATATGTTTCCCATCCGATGTGGGATGTGGGATATAGAAATGCGTTTTCCAACCGATGTGGGATGTGGGATTTAAGCCCAAAATCACGCTGAAATCCCGCACAGCCCGCACAGCCTGACATTTGTCTACTAAAACTGCCATAACTTTCTCTACAAAAATCCTTTTGATGAACCGTAAAATTCTACAGAAAATAGACTTCCGGATCTTTCTAAGCATATATGGCTCATCTCCTGGTTCTTCTTGTATCAATACAGTTTAATTTTCAAAGATGATTGATCTGTACGGGCAATTCTCGCAATTTAGTGAAACTTTTTTCCAATGCGAGCAGCAGCTGTTGCTCTTTTAAGCCCTCAATCTTGTCCTTCCAGAAGTATTCCTTCACTCCAGTATGCCTCGAGTCTTTGTGCTTCAAGCAATGATAACTTTTCCTCCTCTTTTGAGCTTAAAGTACCTGAAAATGCACCGAAGTATATCAATGATCCAAGAATGATACTTTAGAGTTGTTAACATATAAAAGTGCAATTAAAACCTAGATCAACCCTAAAATGCTAACAATTAAGTATTGATAACAGGCATTTTATGACTTTCATCACAACCATACAAGCAGCAGTCAGTGGTACAAAGAAGGAATTTGAAATTATCTCCAAGATTCTATGGTCCATATCGAGTGCTGGACAAGATCGGTACTATTGCTTATCGGCTTGAGCTCCCTCCTGAGGCAAAGATACAGTCGGTGTTTCACGTATCTTGCTTAAAGGAGAAGTTGGGAGAAAGACACCAGCTGGATGTTACTCTTCCACCAATAGACAAGGATGGAATCATTCAACCGGAAGCAGAAGAAATATTACATAGGAGGTTGAAGAAGAAAAAAAATCATGCGGTGACCGAAGTATTGGTGAAATGGAAGGGGCTCGGTGAAGAGGAAGCATCTTGGGTGGAATATTCTACCTTAGTCAACGAATTTCCAGACCTTGTGGACAAGGTCATTTGGGGGGGGGGGGGGGAGGGGGGGGATTGTCATGTGCACGTTGGCTGGGTCATGGTTTGCATAAAGGGCCCAGTTGTTGGTTGCTTATTATTTAATCTAGTAGAGTCCAGAATCCAGTTGAGTTTGGTAAGTTTGATTATTTGGGTCCA
Organism: Bretschneidera sinensis; assembly: GCA_023935145.1. Lineage (NCBI taxonomy): Eukaryota > Viridiplantae > Streptophyta > Magnoliopsida > Brassicales > Akaniaceae > Bretschneidera > Bretschneidera sinensis. The sequence continues at coordinate 106,575,235 of CM043697.1, read as the reverse complement.
ATAACTGTACGTGGGCATCAGGTTAAGACTTTTTCTTAATCTATTGATTCACAGCCAAGTAAATTGGCTTAAGAATATGTCTTCAAGTTGGGTCGTTAGCTAAATATCAACGTCGTAGTTATGCTATTTTTATGGGTTGAGTCGTTGTAATCTGGTCAGTTGTTATTTCCAGTTGTATTTAAGTCTTTCATGTTAATGAGAAAGGCATCAAAATAGTTGCAATCAGTGAGTATTGGAGGCTATAGATTTCCTCGAATTAATCCAACTCCTTTCTTCTAGCTTGAACCTGACAACATTAATACATAACGGAATACAAGGATAAACTAATGCATTACGCATATGGATGCAGCATAGATAGATCAATTTGTCACTAAACTGTAATCGCAAGTTAAATGGAAGAGGAACATCTTGATAATCAGTAAATTTACCAAACAGAAGGGGTCTTTTCGTGGAACAAAATCTAGGGTTGCACTGTAGAAATTTCGATTCAATTTAAATTGTGATATAAAAGAAAAAAAAGGAAGAAGAGAACGAGAGAAACAGTTACCTTTTTGTATGGCGATCGTTTACTGGAGTGATTGCTTCCTTCTTGTCACTATTTACGGGTTCTTTTAACCTTCTGGGTCTAGAAACTATCTCAACATAAAACGACGTCACTTTAGTGTGTCTATATTTTTATTTTGGCTAAATATTATTTTTCGTCTGACTATTCATATAATTTTTTCTTTAAATTTTTAATTTAAGTAATATCTTTTTATGAAAAAAAGTACTCATTCCATTTTATATTTTTAGTCAGTTTTGACTTTTTGGAAAAAAATTATTCTTATTTTTCATTTTATAAATTTAAAATTATGAAAAATAATTTTTAAAAATTTATGGATTCTATAAAGTAATATATTAAAAAAAAATCGATACTTTATCAATTTAACAATAATAAAGAAATTGATCGTTTAATTAGATGAATAGTATACTTCGACAAATAATAATTGATAAAAAATAGTATTTTATAATTTCAAAATAATTTTCTAATAGAATTGTCATAATTTTGTAACGTTTTAACGGACCTCCACTTTTAACTTTATCAATTTAAAATGGCGTATTTATATTAACAATGCAATTTGATCATTATTTTTTTTAAAGGAAATCTGATCATTGTTTTGAATCATTAAAAAATTGTCTAATAATTTATAGAAGTTTTTATTAGTAATTTATATGTTTTATCAATTTTATCTTAAATAAAATCACTATATAAATGTTTGTGAGAACATGTTTGACCGATAATTAATTTTGATTGTTTGAAAATATCTTTACCGAATTTAAAATAATGATAAATTGTTAACATAAAAAAGGCAAAAGTTGACATCATTTCTACCTTCTGAGCACCTTATCAGTGCATTTATAATTTTACCGTAACTTTCAGACTATTTTATTAGAGATTGTTGGTTGCATTGGGCCTAAAATAAAATTTGGTTGAAAATTCGATTGGTAATTTTTAAAAACTTTATTAATAACATTCGTACGTACGTATATGTACTCAATAAACATTATTAAAAAAAAATTCAAATATTACCAGTTAAATTTCAACGATAAGAATTTTCCTATTTTACTCTTAAAAATACTGTAGATAATAGGAAAAAACACAAGCCATAGAAGCTTCTAATTGGTCCATTTCTATGTCATGATGACCTTCCTGGTCCTCAGCATCTTTGAATGTGGTTGTTTCTTTGGTTTTTTAGTTGGTTTGTTTTGTTTCTTCTTTCCTGCGTTTCTGTTTTCGTTGCTCAGTGTTTTTTGTGGTTGTAATTTTCATAGAAAAAGAAAATAGCACCCACAGACAAAAGTTCGTGAACCAAGCTATAGGAGAGGAGATTGAAAATGAAAAATCATTTTAATTAAAACAAAATATTACACAGTACTGGTGCTCTTAAGTCAAATTAAGCTGTCCATTTATTGAATTGTCTTCTTCTTCTGGAAGTTCAAGTTCACACCCCCAAGGAGCATGGCCATGGCCATGGCCGAACCTTGTAGGAGAATGCTTAACGTAACAAAGTTTGCTAGCTTTCGTATGGTAGTGATTCTGAAATTCTTAATTGGTGGAAATCACACAATTCTAACTTTGTGGAAAAATGCATGATTCCAACTTTGATGAGAAATGGAATCTTTGACTTTGATTTCCATCTTATAAAAAACAAAAAGAATCTCACTGATGATGGTATCTGAGTGGTAAGGTTGTTTTTGTACTAGCTTAGTTGGTGGAGTATTCTGTTCTTACACAAAAGATCAAAGATCAAACCTCAATCGCATGATGGATAGGAGGGATAAGGGATGCGAGAGTATTACTTCCATGCCAAGCTTGTGGGTAGGGATGACTGAACTTACCATGTCAGGTGGGGCTTATCAACTCACGCCATATCAATAAAGTTTGGGATATTTATGATTAAATGTGTCAAACTTTATTAATGTGATGCGAGCTAATAAGCAAAACGTGCCAGGCTCGAACCTTCACTTCATTCTATCGTTGTTTGTATCTACCAAACATTTTTCCTATATACCCAAAGCTATTGATGCTTTAAACAGAAGTTAAATCCATTATGAGATGATTCTGTTCCTTACAGCTGGTTTACCCACACTTCTATTTTTACTAACAAATCATATAAATAAGTTTTTATTTACTGACATGATGATTACTTACTTATCTAATGATAAATGTCGCGTGATAAATTCAAAAGATAATGATGGTATTTAATTGATGCGTTTAATTTTTTTTATAAATAATATTACTCTTTTCTATTGTTAAACCTGTGAAGCTAAATGAGTGAAGAATAGGAAAAACATTTGTCAAAGCAGCAATTTTTCATGTTTACTAAGTACAACAAAATTGACAGATCAATCAACTTCATTCCATTTTGGGTGGTCTAAGTCAGCACATCTTCCCAGGCACCTAGAAGTGCTGGTCTTGTCTTAACATCATCAAAAAAGAAGGATATGTTACAAGATTCTGTGTCTATAAAATCCCCATAACCCATTTTGAAATCGTTGTGCCAACTTCAAAGATTCAATTCATAGTAGATACCCTTTTAGTAACTATGGCTACAAAACAAAAAAATTGCTTGTTGTCTCTCCTTGTTTTGACCATTTATTTTTCTCTTGCACTTTGTTGTCTCATCAACGACCAAGAATTCATGCTAAAGAGGCATGAGGAATGGATGGCCGAACATGGACGCATCTATACAGATGTGGAAGAGAAGGAGAGACGCTACGTGATATTCAAGAATAACGTTGAACATATAGAAGCTCTTAATAATGTTGCAGAAAGAAATTTTAACTTAAGCGTGAACAAATTTGCAGATCTTACTAATGAGGAATTTCGCGCTATGCGTACTGGCTACAAGAGCCAACCCTCAAAATTGATGTCCAAATCAAAAGCTACTCCTTTTCGATATGGAAATAACAGCTGTTCCATCTATTATGGACTGGAGGAAAAAGGGGCCTGTAACCCCTGTTAAGGATCAAGGCCAGTGTGGTATGTAAGAACTAAGAAGTTAATCATAGAACAAAAACAGACACCGTCCTTTTTCCTTTTTTTTTGTTGTTGTGATTTTCTCTGTTTTATGGTTACTTACTGTTTGTTATTGTGGGTGCATATGGTGTTGTTGGGCATTTTCAGTAGTGGCAGCCATGGAAGGAATTACCCAACTGAAGAAAGGTAAATTAATTTCATTATCAGAGCAAGAGCTGGTGGACTGTGACATCAAAGGCGAGGATCAAGGTTGTGAAGGAGGTTTCTTGTACACTGCCTTTCAGTTTATCAAAAGCAACAACGGCCTCACAACAGAAGCCAGTTACCCTTACAAGAGTGTTAATGGAACTTGTAAAACTAAAAGAACATCTGCTGCTGCTTCGATAACTGGGTACGAAGATGTGCCAGCTAACAACGAAAAGGCCCTGATGCAAGCTGTGGCTAACCAACCAGTTTCCGTGGCAATTGAAGGCAGTGGGTTTGATTTCCAGTTCTATTCTACCGGTGTGTTCACTGGGGAGTGTGATACTAACCTAAATCATGCTGTTACTGCAATTGGGTATGGTACTAATACTGATGGCACTAAGTATTGGTTGATCAAGAATTCTTGGGGAACTGGTTGGGGAGAAAAAGGTTATATGAGGATCCAGAAGGATGTTCGTGCCAAAGAAGGCCTTTGTGGCCTTGCCAAGGATGCTTCTTATCCAACTGCATGAAACAAGATTATTGATGGTTGGTGCTTGTATCAAAGTCTAATCTATCAAATATTTCATGTTAGTTATCTGTGTAGTTTGGATTTAATGCAAAGTTTGTGAGTGTTAAATATGTGAACTTGTGTTTCTTTCTCCTATTCTAATATTTGTACAATTTCAATAATGAAGTATTTGGTTTTATGTAAAATTCCACTCTGTTCTTTACGTGAGTTTGTCTGTTATCATGAACAAATATGAAAAAGGAGAAGTAAATCACTGAAAATTAAACCATATTAGCATAAAATAAAAACAACTGTTGAATGAACCTTATATATCAAACAATGAATTGAAAAGTTATCCTGTCAACATCAGAAAAATGTGAATTTTCTATTTCATGAATTAATGGCCACCAATAGAAGTACAAGAGAAGAGATCCTTAATAAATCACTAGATTAATGCTCTTCAAGGTGCTTAAAGAAAAAAATCTCTACCCCATTTTTGCACCACTTATACAATATTACTTGGATGAGTAAACAAGATAAGCTGATAAGCACCCAAGTAGAAAAGTGGAAGGAAGAAGAAGAGGAAAGAAAAATAATTGTAGAGCATTTTTTAATTGTTTGGTGGCAAAGAAAAGTATGAGGAAAGAAAAGTGGGAGGATTGATGTTTTTTCCCACATGTACAAATCACAATCTTCACAAATTGGAATGATTGAAGAGTGGAAGGGAAAAAAAAAGAAGTTACTTCTTTTTGTTAATTTCTTCTTTCCTCCCATTTTTTCGTCCTCTCCTCTCTTCTTTTTTCTTCTTTTGTCTTCCTTTTTCTTCCTCCCACGTCTTTTTCTCTACCAAGAAGAGCCTAAAAGTTTGCATGCTATGAGCTGAGTTCAAGTTTGCATTAGCTCAGCCAGTTCAATCCATAAACCATTGCATCTAATTCTCACATAATTATGCTGACAAATTTTTTGGTCGCTTCAGACCGAATTGCATGGTGTTAATGTATTATATGAGCTTAGTTAGTTTAGTCCCACATTGGTTGTGTATTGCTTTGTCTCTCCTATTGGCTTGTATAAATAAGATAGCTCCCTTCTAAGTAAATCACACCATTCAATACAATTCTCCTCTTTGTATTGTCTCACTTCCTCTCTTAAACTTCACATGGTATCAGAGCCTTAGTGATTCTTAATATATTAAGAGTTGAGTATGATCTGTGATTGTTACTATTAGTGGATCTTTCACATCAGAAAAACTTCTAGTATATCATTTTCATACCTGTCGGGCCATCACTAGTACTTACATGGAATATTCTTATAACCAAAAGAAGGCTTTGTTTGGTTTTCAAAGTTCTTGAATCTTATATAATTGGTTTAATCAAATTACAAAGATTATGATGCCACTGTAATTCACTTTTAATATTGTCTTGGATGAGGAAAAGCTTAAAGTTGGAATAGAAACCAAAGAACATGCTAAGATTTCCTTAAGCCTAGCTGAAGCTTTAGCTGTGAGAAGTCAAATATATGGATAATTAAATCTAATTATCTCTTGATTCAAAAAACAAAAAAAAATAAATATAGATATCTTAAACACTTAATGAGAAAACAAGTGCAATATATATATATATATATATATATATGATGGAAAATGTATTAATTTATAGAGATTTGATTAATTAATTAGTTACCTGCTAAGGCATCAAGAAGAGTAGACTTGCCGCAACCAGAAGGACCCATAATAGCCAAGAGCTGTCCAGGTCGTGCATAACCAGTGAGACCTTGAAGGATTGATCTGCTACCTTTTCTTCCATTTGAGACCGTTACCCATAAATCTTCCCAACTCAAGAAAACACCATTATAGTTATCTCCCTCTTTATAATTACTCTTCATGCAACTTAACGCTGGATTATTAATGGTTTCCATTTTCAGTCCTGCCCTACTTTTGATTTCTGCGTAATTAGTAGGCATAGACCTAAATGAGTCATTATAACTAATTTCACTAGCAGTTACATGATGAGGAGAGACCATAGCTACTTTTGAAATGAAATCATGTTGTGGCATTACAGAACAAGCATAACGAACCTTTTTTTTTTCTGTTTGTTTTTCTCGGTATCTTGAGCTAGGTTGTTTTTGTACTAGCTTAGTTGGTAGAGTATTCTGTTCTTACACAAGAGATCAAATATCAAACCTCACTTGCTCGATAAATAGGAGGGATAAGGGATGAGAGAGTACTACTTCCATGTCTAACTTGTGGGTAGAGATGACTGAGCTTAACATGTCAGATGGGGCTTATCAACTCACGCCACATCAATAAAGTTTGGGACATTTATGATTAAATGTGTCAAACTTTACTGATATGATGCGAGCTAATAGGCAAAACGTGTCAGGCTTGCACCTTCACTTCACTCTATTGTTATTTGTATCTGCCAAACATTTTTCTTGTATACCCAAAGCATCAACCTGCTTTAAATAGAAGTTAAATCCATTAGGAGATGGTTATGTTCCTTACAGCTGGTTTAGCCGCACTTCTATTTTTACTAACAAATCATACTAATAAGTTTTTATTTATTGACATGATGATTACTTACTTATCTAATAAAAAATTTCGTGCGATAAATTCGAAGGATAATGATGGTATATAATTGATACGTTTAAATTTTTTTTTTAAATAATATTACTCTTTTCTATTGTTAAACCTATGAAGCTAAATGAGTGAAGAATAGGAAAAACATTTGTCAAAGCAGCAATTTTTCATGTTTACTAAGTACAACAAATTTGACAGATCAGTCAACTTCATTCCATTTTGGGTGGTCTAAGTCAGCACATCTTCCCAGGCACCTAGAAGTGCTGGTCTTGTCTTAACATCATCAAAAGAGACGGACATATTACAAGATTCTGTGTCTATAAAATCCCCATAACCCATTTTGAAATCGTTGTGCCAACTTCAAAGATTCAATTCATAGTAGATACCCTTTTAGTAACTATGGCTACAAAACAAAAAAATTGCTTGTTGTCTCTCCTTGTTTTGACCATTTATGTTTCTCTTGCACTTTGTTGTCTCATCAACGACAAAGAATTCATGCTAAAGAGGCATGAGGAATGGATGGTCGAACATGGACGCATCTATACAGATGTGGAAGAGAAGGAGAGACACTACGTGATATTCAAGAATAACGTTGAACGTATAGAAGCTCTTAATAATGTTGCAGAAGGAAAATTTAAGCTAAGCGTGAACAAATTTGCAGACCTTACTAATGAGGAATTTCGCGCTATGCGTACTGGCTACAAGAGCCAACCCTCAAAATTGATGTCCAAATCAAAAGCTACTCATTTTTGATATGGAAACATAGCTGCTGTTCCATCTACTATGGACTGGAGGAAAAAGGGGGCTGTAACCCTTGTTAAGGATCAAGGCCAGTGTGGTATGTAAGAACTAAGAACTAAGAAGTTAATCATAGAGAATAAACAGTCTTTTTTCTTTGTCTTTGTTTTTTTTGTTGTGATTTTCTCTGTTTTATGGTTACTTACTGTTCGTTATTGTGGGTGCATATGGTGTTGTTGGACATTTTCAGTAGTGGCAGCCATGGAAGGAATTACCCAACTGAAGAAAGGTAAATTAATTTCACTATCAGAGCAAGAGCTGGTGGACTGTGACATCAAAGGCGAGGATCAAGGTTGTGAGGGAGGTTTCTTGTACACTGCCTTTCAGTTTATCAAAAGCAACGGCGGCCTCACAACAGAAGCCAGTTACCCTTAGAAGGGTGTTGATGGAACTCATAAAACTAAAAAAACATCTGCTGCTGCTATGATAACTGGGTACGTAGATGTGCCAGCTAACAATGAAAAGGCCCTGATGCAAGCTGTGGCCAACCAACCAGTTTCTGTGGCAATTGAAGCCAGAGGGTTTGGTTTCCAGTTCTATTCTACCGGCATGTTCACTGGGGAGTGCGGTACTTACCTAAATCATGTTGTTACTGCAATTGGGTATGGTACTAATACTGATGGCACTAAGTATTGGTTGATCAAGAATTCCTGGGGAACTGGTTGGGGAGAGAAAGGTTATATGAGGATCCAGAAGGATGTTCGTGCCAAAGAAGGCCTCTGTGGCCTTGCCAGGGATGCTTCTTATCCAACTGCATGAAACAAGATTATTGATGGTTGGTGTTTGTATCAAAGTCTAATCTGTCAAATATTTTAGTTATCTGTGTAGTTTGGATTTAATGTAAAGTTTGTAAGTGTTAAATATGTGAACTTCAGTTTCTTTCTCCTATCCAATAATAAAGTATTTAGTTTTATGTAAAGTTCCACTCTGTTCTTTACGTGAGTTTGTCGTTTATCTTGAAAAAACGAAAAAAGAGAAGTAAATCACTAAAAATTAAACCATATTAGCATAAAACAAGAGCCAACCGTTGAATGAATCTTATATGTCAAACAATCAATTGAAAAGTTATCCTGTCAACATCAGAAAAAAAGATGAATTTTCTATTCCATGAATCAATGGCCACCAACAGAAGTACAGGACAAGAGATCTTTAATAAATCACTAGATTAATGCCCTTCAAGGTTCTTAAAGAAAAAAAAATCTCTACCCCATTTTTGCACCACTCATACAATATTACTTGGATGAGTAAACAAGATAAGCTGATAAGCACCCAAGTAGAAAAGTGGAAGTAAGAGGAAGAGGAAAGAAAAATAAGTGTAGAGCACTTTTTTATTATTTGGTAACAAAGAAAAGTATGAGGAAAGAAAAGTGGGAGGACTGATGTTTTTTCCCGCATGTACAAATTACAATCTTCACAAATTGAAATGATTGGGGAGTGAAAGGGAAAAAAAAAACTATTTCTTTTTGTTAATTTCTTGTTTCCTCCCATTTTTTCATCCTCTCCTTTCTTCTTTTGTCTTCCTTTTTCTTCCTCCCATGTTTTTTCTCTACCGATAAGAGCCTAAAAGTTTGCATGCTATGAGCTGAGTTCAAGTTTGCATTAGCCTGACATCAGCCAGTTCAATCCATAAACCATTGCATCTAATTCTCACATAATTATGCTAACAAATTTTTTGGTCACTTCACATCGAATTGCATGGTATGAAAACAGAACCATTCCCTGATTAGGAAATTACTTACAAAATCTGGCTAATAGTTAGAATTCCATAAAACTATAAAGCCTAATAAGGACAAAAATTCAAGTTATCTTTTAAGATCTACCCTGATAGACAACTCATGAAAGGCCTCTCTTGCAGTTATTGTTATTCCAAGTTTGAGGGAAACTTTGAGATTCTTAATCACCACATTTTCTCAATCATTTTCATTGTCTTCACTTGGCTTATGCTCCATTCAAATTATTTGAATTATTTAGACCGATGATATGCATTTTAGTTATGAAAGCAATCAAGATGGGCAAGTACTTTATATATATTGAACTTTACAAAGTCCTTTTTACCCTATTTTTAATACTTGTATGGTAATACACAAACTAGTCCTAAAGAGGACAAACATGTACATTCATAGAGATACAAGAACAGAAGAGAATCTATCTCTTGCTTTAAAAGTAACAGCAGATATATTTTACCTTCAGGCTTCTAGCAGTTTGTTAGAAATGGATCGTGACAGGATCGTAAATTGATCGAGTAATAATGACAAAACAATAAAGTAAGATAAAAGGGGAGACAACAAATTTACGTGGTTCGGCTTAAAGCCTACTCCACGGGCAGAAGCCAGCAGGCAAAATTTCACTATAGTGAGAGAATATACAAAGAGTGTTTACAAAATTGGCTTTAGCCAATACACACAATCTCACAATTTCTCTCTTAACTTCTCTTTCACTTGATGATTCTTGATGTTACTTGATGATGGAATGCTTCAAATTGGAATGCCTTTTATAGGCTCACAAAAGTTCCAAAGGACAAACAACAATGAATGCTCATCATTTTGTTGCTCATCATTTTGTTCTCCAATTATACCAAAGTGAACTTTGTCTTCCACCATGGCCTAAAGTAGAAGATGCTTTTGACCCACAAACAAAAGCCACAAATTATGCAAGAAGTGGACTCAACTTTAGACAATTTTTGGTCCACCACTAATTCAAGGCATAATTATTCAACAAATCTCCACCTTGACTTTAATTTGACAATAGTGAAAATAAAAGCTTCAACCTCTGCCAAACAACCCCGAAGGGTCTAATGCAAATGCTGTGCAACACCAACCAAGTCCATGCAGTGTGTGAACTTGGTAATGGGAAGATATTTTGTCAGCATATTAGCTGGATTATTCAAAGTGCCAATCTTTCTTACAATAACATCACCTTGAGCCACAATATCCCGAATAAAGTGATACTTCACATCAATGTGTTTAGTTCTCTCATGATGCATCTGATCCTTCGTCAAATGTATAGCACTCTGACTGTCACAATAAACTACAGTTTTATTTGTTTCCAAACTGAGTTCATTAAGTATACCTCTTAACCAAATGGCTTCTTTGGCAGCTTCTGTAACAGCCATAAATTCTGCCTCTATAGTAGACAATGCAACTGCCGGCTGCAAGGTAGCTTTCCAACTGACTGCACAAGTCCCAATCGTAAATACATAACCTGTAATTGATCTTCTCCTGTCCAAATCACCTGCAAAATCTGAATCCACATATCCAGCTAGATTGTCAGAAGTTTTACCGAATTCCAAACAAGCAGTAGAAATACCCTTCAAATATCTCAAAATCCACTTGACAGCTTGCCAATGAGTTTTTCCTGGACAGGATAAATATCTGCTAACTACACTGACAGCATGTGAGATATCTAGTCGAGTGCAAACCATTGCATACATAATACTTCCCACTACACTAGAATAAGGAACTCTAGACATATACATTATCTCTTCTTCTGACTGTGGTGACATGGATGCTGATAATCTAAAGTGAGAAGCTAAAGGAGTACTCACAAGTTTAGCATCATGCATACCAAAACGTTTCAGGACTTTCTCAATATATTTCTGTTGTGATAGAAATAATCTACCTGCACCTCTGTCTCTGTTGATCTCCATTCCCAAAATTTTCTTTGCTGCACCTAGGTCTTTCATCTCAAATTCATCATTTAGCTGAGATTTCAATCTATTAATTTCATATATGTTCTTTGCTGCAATCAACATGTCATCAACATATAGCAACAAATATATGAAAGTACCATCATCAAGTCTTTGATAGTAGACACAACTATCGTACTTGCATCTAGAAAATCCAATACTCAGCATAAAAGAGTCAAACCTTCGATATCACAGGCGTGGAGACTGCTTGAGTCCATACAAGGATTTCTTTAGAAGACAAACATGATCTTCCTTACCTTCAACTTCAAAACCTTCTGGTTGCTGTATAGATTTGTTCATCAAGATCACCATGAAGAAAGGCTGTTTTCACATTAAGTTGCTCCAACTCCAAATTATGCATTGCAACTAGAGCAAGTAAGACACGAATAGAAGTATGTCTAACAACTGGAGAGAAAACATCATTAAAATCAACTCCCTCCACCTGGCTGTAGCCTTTCGCTACTAATCGTGCCTTATACTTGGTGTCTTCAACACCAGTGACTCCTTCCTTCTTCTTAAATATCCATTTACACCCGATAATTTTCTTACCATTAGGTGGTTCGACCAATTTCCAGGTGTCATTTTTCTTTAGAGATTCCATCTCTTCATGCATCGCAACGAGCCATTTGTCTGAATCAGATGAACTGATGGCCTCAGAGTATGAGGTTGGATCGGCGACATCAATGGTTTCTGCAACATTTAATGCATAAGCCAACATATCTTCAAAACCATACCGTTGGGGTGGTTTTATCTATCTCCTTTGTCTTCCACCAGCTAGAGTGTGATGCTCAGCTTCATGGTGTGTCTCTCCTCCTGGAGACGAACTTCCTGGCTGAATAGGATTAGGATTTGCAGATGATGAGGTATCAACCTCAAGCTCCACCTTCTCTTGTGCATTCTTATTTCCTGTATCACACTAAACAGGCAATTCTTTTCTAGGGTGAAGCATAACAGATTCATCAAAAGTAACATCTCTGCTAATCATAAACTTATGAGTATCATGACACCATAAGCGAAAACCCTTAACACCAGAAGCATAACCAAGAAAAATACATTTCTTCGCCCTAGGCTCCAATTTTCCTTCATTCACATGAGCATATGCAGGGCAACCAAATATTCTTAAGTTAGAGTAATCAAGAGGGCTACCTGACCATACCTCTTCAGGTGTCTTAAGTTCAAGTGATCTGTGAGGAGAGCGGTTCACCAAATGACATGCCAAATTGACTGCTTCTGCCCAAAATTCCTTGCCAAGACCTGCATTAGAAAACATACATCGAGTTCTTTCTAACAGTGTTCGATTCATCCTCTCTGCGACACCATTCTGCTGTGGTGTCTTTCTCACCGTCCGATGTCTGACAATGCCTTCATCTTTGCAGAATTGATTAAACTCTGAATCACAAAACTCAAGACCGTTATCTGTTCTGAGTCTCTTGACTAGCTTCCCGGTCTGCTTCTCCAATAAGGTCTTCCATTGCTTGAAAATGCCAAGTACCTCATTCTTGTGCCTGAGAAAATAGACCCAAGTCTTTCTAGAAAAATCATCAATAATCGTTAGCAAGTATCTGGCTCCTCCTTTGGAAATTTCATGAGAAGGCCCCCATAGATCAGAATGAATGTAATCAAGAGTACCTTTGGTTCTGTGAATTGCAGTGTTGAAGCTGACTCTTTTCTGCTTTCCAAAGACACAATGCTCACAAAAATCCAGCTTCCCAATCTTTCTTTCAGGCAGAAGACCTCTTTTACTAAGTACAGCTAATCCCTGCTCACTCATATGCCCTAATCGCATATACCACAACTTGGTAGAGTCTGAATCTGACATGGATGAGGAAACTTCTGCAGAGCCTGTAACTGTTGAACCCAATAAGGTGTATAGACTGCCAGACTTCTTTCCTTTCATGAGAACAAGAGCACCACGGGAAATTTTCATGTTCCCATACTCAATCACAGTTTTGCAGCCATTGGCATCCAGAATGCCCAAAGAAATAAGATTTTTCTTCAAATCAGGTACATGTCTGACATCAGTCAATGTCCTGACAACTCCATCATGCATCTTGAATTTTACTGTGCCTACACCAACAGTTTTGCAAGTGGCATTATTGCCCATTAGCACAACTCTACCTTCAACAGAATCATATGTAGAGAACCAATCTCTGTTGGGGCACATATGATAAGAACATCCAGAATCAAGAATCCACTCGTCATTGGATCTGGACTTGTTGGTTGCAAATAGAACATCATCACCTTTTTCTTCTGCTACATCAGCATCAGCTGTTTCTTCCTTCTGCTTGCCCTTGTCATTTTTCCATTCATTCTTCTTTTTGTTTTGCAGCTTGTAGCATTCCGCTACGATGTGTCCCTTCTTCTTGCAATAATTGCAAGTCAAATTTTTTTGCTTTCCTCTTGACTTTGATCTTCTTCTATTCTTGCCACCATCAAAGCCTCTGTCATTGGATCTGCCTCTTGCAACAAGACTAGAGCCCTGATCATCAGACTTACTAGACAAAAGTTCATTATCTAATTTCTCCTTACTCATAAGGGAAGATATTACATCATCAAAATTTAATTCTTCCCTACCATAAATTAGTGTCTCTAAAATTTTTATATGAGAGTGGTAATGAACATAATAATAAGAGAGCTTGATCTTCAGACCCAATAATAACTTCAAGATTTTTCAAATCATTAATAATTGAGATAAACTCACTGATATGAGACTTGAGAGAGGAACCTTCCGTCATGTGGAGACCATAAAGGCGTTGCTTCAAAACCAACCTGTTAGCCAAGGATTTAGTCAAGTACAACTCCTCTAGCTTGGTCCATAAGTCTGTAGAAGTCTTCTCTGACAGAACTTGTTGTAAGGCATCATTTGAAAGACTCAGTTGGATTGCGGATAGAGCCTTGTCATCCAAGTCATCCCAATCTTCATCACTCATGCCGGTAGGCATCTTGGCTTTCCCTAGTAGTGCTTTCTTCAAGCCATTTTGGGTTAGAATGGCTAACATACGAACTTGCCATAGACTGAAACTGTTGTTTCCATCAAACTTCTCAATATCAAACTTCATTGTTGACATCTCGATCGAACAAAATGATCCTGAACAAAATTTTACTATTCACGAAATTTACTATTCACATGAACAGTAAACTCGCAGAAAAACAGACAGAAATTTACTACCTGCAAGCTCTGATACCAGTTTGTTAGAAATGGATCGTGACAGGATCGTAAATTGATCGATTAATAATGACAAAACAATAAAGTAAGATAAAAGGGGAGACAGCAAATTTACGTGGTTCGGCTTAAAGCCTACTCCACGGGTAGAGGCCAGCAGGCAAAATTTCACTATAGTGAGAGAATATACAAAGAGTGTTAACAAAATTGGCTTTAGCCAATACACACAATCTCACAATTTCTCTCTTAACTTCTCTTTCACTTGATGATTCTTGATGTTACTTGATGATGGAATGCTTCAAATTGGAATGCCTTTTATAGGCTCACAAAAGTTCCAAAGGACAAACAACAATGAATGCTCATCATTTTGTTGCTCATCATTTTGTTCTCCAATTATACCAAAGTGAACTTTGTCTTCCACCATGGCCTAAAGTAGAAGATGCTTTTGACCCACAAACAAAAGTCATAAATTATGCAAGAAGTGGACTCAACTTTATACAATTTTTGGTCCACCACTAATTCAAGGCATAATTATTCAACACAGTTGGGTAAGAAGATTCCTTGGCAATACCACAGAGACATTCGTTAGCATCAATATCTCTTTCCATTCTGATGTAACCATCTTCACCCCAACTAGCACCCCATGAATTCTTCACCAATCAATATTTAGTCCCATCATCACTAGTTCCATAACCAACTGCTGTAACCCCATGATCAAGCTGGGTCCCACATTCCCTGGTGAAGATACCGCTCGAGTAAAGTTGGAAATCAGATCCACCAGCATCAATGGCAACAGAAACAGGTTGGTTAGCAACAGCTTTTAAAAGTGCTGCCTCGCTGTTTGCAGGCACATCTTCATAACCAGTAATCTTGGCTGCACCAGGAGCTGCCTTCTTACAACTTCCTTCAACTCATTTATAAGGGTATTTGGCTTCAGTTGTTAGGCCTTTGTTGTCTATGATAAATTTAAAAGCATCATCCGTGAGACCACCCTCGCAGCCCTGGTCTATACCACTGGTGTCACAATCTACTAGCTCTTGCTCTGATAGCGAGATCAATTTACCCGTTGTGATTTGGGTAATACCTTCCATTGCTGCCACAGCTGAAAATGCCCAGCAACATCCTGCATTTTTTTCATTTAAATAAGGAATTAGCATAATCAAGAGAAGCAGAATTTTATTCATTTGTTGTAATTAAGTTCTGTCACTTACCACATTGGCCTTGATCCTTGATGGGGGTTACAGCTCCTTTCTGTCTCCAATCCACAGTAGATGGAACCGCGGACAGATTTTCATACTTGAAAGATGTGTTTGCTGAGGAAGGTATAGCGTGGGAGGATCCTGTCTTGTAACCATTTCTCAAAGCATTAAACTCTTCATTGGTTAGGTCCATGAATTTGTTGGTACCTAGCTTGTATTATTTGGTCATATCAGCATTGTGGGATTCAATGTAATCAACATTTTCCTTGAAGATCTTAAAATGCCTCTCCTTCTCAGATGCATCACTGTAAACATGACCATAACGTGTCAACCATTGTTCGAATTCCTCAGACGTGGATAGCTCAGGAACAGAACAAGATGAGGCATAAGAAGCCCAAATTCCCAAAATGAAGAGCAATGCCAAGAAATTGCAAACTGGCTGCGACGAGTGAAAGGCATTGTGTGCTAGACTACTAATGCTTTAAAGAAGTATTGAAGTGAATCAAAGTGAGTTGTACCAATTTGTTTATATAGGGTTTTTTTTTTCCCTCAAGTTATGATTGATTAACTGATAAACTAGCTTTTCTACGTGCCCAGGAAAATGTTATGATTAAGACCTGTTTGCGTTGCAATCACATTGTTCTCTTTGGAACAAATTTTTTCGTAAAAGGTTTTCTCCTCCTTTACTTTAGTAGTTTGAACACTTTTCTTCCCTTTACTGCTATTTTATACTACTCTTTAATCATTTAGTATATTATTAAGTTAACGTATACATATATATTTAAAATTGAATTAAGGTTTTTTTATGAAACAGTAGACTATTATCTCAGAATTAAGGTTTTTTTTATGAAACAGCACTAACCTAGGTGACAATTCCCAACCAGAGATTTCTGGAAATGCATTCTAACAAAGCTAAAATTCTCCAAATCTAACTAGATTGACGCAACTCCAGACGAACAAAATCTGTGACTGCAGGAACTGAAATGTCAACAGTTGGTCTCAACTGGACGCAAACTTCAATGGCTCCATGAACAGGATCAAATAGGAAGTTGCTAATGAGATCCCGATTGATGGGAGCAACATTATCCACTGCTAACAAAGCTTGTTGGTTAAGGAAGTAATCAAAGCGTGGTGAGCACTTTTGTGATCCCAATCGTGCAGTCGTAGAACAGTTATCAACCATGAATGAGACTCCCCGAGCATGCATAAAGGGGTTCAGAGAATCCACTGCTTCAATCAAACTCTCATTAATGATTTCCGAGTATGAGTGCCCCTTCTTCCTCAAGACCTCAATCTGGATTTTTAAACAGTTAAAGTATAAGGTAAATCAAATGCAAACTGGAACAAAATAGCTGCTTTAGTCCACCTACCAACATCACAGCAAACATGAAAGATAATGATTCATCAATGATAAAATAAATTACCTGTGACATCATGAGTGCCACAAAAACACCAGCGGTGAAAGGATGCAAAGGACTCAAGTCACCAGTAGGCCTTGTTGCTCGAACTCTCACCAACTTTCTACATTCTTGTTTGATCGATCGAACAAGCTCAGCCAACCACCTAGTTGCTTATGAATAACTGAGCTTAAATAATGAACATATATTAATGATTGGCATCTATTATGACCCAGAACTATTATAACTGACAACAAAATGGTAGTAACTTACATAAAATCGACATCCAGCCAAAACAACACTTTGAATCTCACTCCCACCGGCAACATCTTCGTGACACTCATACAAGATGTCCATACAAGGATAATATGAGGCACTATATGCAGTCTCAAATGCCATTTTGCCATCCTCTGACAATGAGTTGTACACAGCCAACATACCCTATTGAAACAGACACAAAACAGAACCAGAAGAGAAGTCCAGAATAAGTACATACACCCATTAAAACGTGTGTTAGCATGTGCACTAGAGAAAGTGAGAGAGAGAACCTTTGTTGAGATGGTCTTTGATACAATTTCTGTTATGCACTCAACAGTATTCATGTAATCCCTGTCTTCATTCTTTCCATACTCAACGTACCTTCTGAACAAGCACTCTACAGCTCCATGAGCAGTACCAAGTAAAATACCTGCAGCAGAAAAGCAAAAATGGCACAGCATAAACCATTAAGTCACGAAGCCAATTAAACACATGGTTCAAGAGACACAAAAACTATGGAGCTCACCTGGCTCCCCAAAAATGTCACTCTTATACTCCTGCTCTAATGTGGTGGCAAATGTAAATGGAGAACCAAGAGAGACAGACCATCCCAAGGCAAAGTCTGTTGCTCTACCATCAACATCCTGTGCAAAATTCAGGACATTTCTCCAAGAACATATTAAATTATTAAGTCATTAACTAGCACAAGGTGGTTAAAATGGGACAGTAGTTGTGCAGACACACACATAAACACATGCTAAGAGAGAGATTACCTGGTGGACAGCAAAACTGGCATTAATCCCAGCACCATTTATCTCTTTCCCCTGAACATAGAGTCTCCTCACAGATGGGCCCATCCCCTTGGGGCAGACAGAAATTACACTAAAGTTCTTTGTAAAATCCAGCCCTGAGGATTGTAAATGACCAAGAAGAAACCCATGGAAAAGCCCATGAATGCTGTTAGGTTTCATGTGGGAGAAAACCTTCTCATAATTATCAGCCTGCAGTACACAGAAAGAAAATCAGAGCCACAAGAGAGAACCAAATATGTAAAAAAGGATAGTCATAAACAAACATTCCCGTTCATCATAACCAAAGGCAGCCCACAAAACTATCCAGTTTCCCACAGTTTGCTGCTGAACTGTTGTTCTCTCTAACATGATAAATTTCGTGTAATAGTTCTTTTTTTACATAAATTTAATTTTTTAAAAACTATTTTTCAAAAGACCCAATTTGTACCCTTATTTTGAATATGTCTTGCCTTCATTTACATGTGGATTCCATTGAAAATGTTTTTATCTTCCTGAACGAAATAAAAATGACTAAATTGACCATGAGTTATTTTTGGGTGTTAACATACATATATTTATAGATAGATATTTATCTTAAATGATTTGGATATACTATCCCATAATATGTCAAACATCTCTAATGTTTTTATAAACGAAATAATTGGATAAAATGTAATGTTCAAGGCATTGGACCATATCACCACAAGATAAAAGGCAAACGCTGGCGCTTTTTTTAGCATATTACGACGCTTTAAAGTGCCGAAATATGCAATACCAGTGCTTATGAAAAGTGCCGGTATGTGTGGTGTCGAAGTACCAATACTTTAAGCGCCGCATTATGCATTTTGTTTTTTCGGTGCTTCTAAGCATTGCTATATTTCGGCCCTTTTAAGCGCCGTAATATGCCGGCACTTAGAAGTGCCGCTATATAGCGAACATATTATGCATATTGCGGCATTTTTAAGTGCCGTAATAGAGTGGCTTTAAGTGTGTTTTACATTATTTTGGCTTAAATATCAACACTATTCACCCTTCAATAAATAAAATGAACCATCAAATCCATAAAAATTCAAATGTTCTTCAATATATAAAATGTACAATCAAAACCATAAAAATTCAAATATCAATACAAAAGTCATCTCATTTACACAAAAAACAATCATAGTTAACATATAAAATTCATACAAAACAAAGTAATGGAATGTAGTCTAGAAAATTATTTTACCGTCACAAAATCAATTATGAGGTCCTCTATTAACCAACTGTTGTAGTAAAGACTTCAACTCATCAACTTGGGATTGCATATTGTTCATTTGATCATCGTGCCTCGCTGTTATTTCTTGAATCTGATGCGCATGCTGTTGATTGTTTTCTTCTATTTGTGCTTTCAAACTATTTATCTCTTCAGCATAAGCCCCATTGTATCCCAAATCATTCCTAATTTGAGCTGAAAGTCCATACATGGCAGAGGTTGTAACTCTAAACCCTTGACCTCGGACACAACCAGAACTTTCTTCACCCATAAGCTCAGTGAAGACTTCATTTTGTATTGCTAAATTATTGTTAGCATCAGAGAATCCTGAAGCTGCAACAAGTTCGACAACACGAGCTTCAGCTATCACCTACAATTATGAAACAATAAAGATTAAACACCCCCAAAGATTATGTAGCGAAAGTTTCATAAAAGAAAAGTTGTTTATTAGATTTTATAAAAAACGAGCAGAATTTCCCCAATATTTCCATAAAACCTCCTGCAAATGAAAAACAAAAATACAGTCCAATACTTATCTGCATAATATTTTATTTTTTTATATAAAAGGCATTTAGTTTAATTTAGAGCATCAGGCACTCTCGCCTCAAGGGTCTATCACCCCAAATGATGCATTTGGCTGGGTGCTAAAGGTCTACTTATCATATACCATTACATTTGAACAGCTATTATTGCGACCTTTCTTAAAAAAACATTTCAAGAAATATTCCTTAGAATCATTAAGAGAACAAAAGCAAATTAATGCCTAGATGATCATTGTTTCTCTTATAGATCGACAATAGTCATTTTACGAAATAAACCCAATTACAGTGCCATCCTGAAATAACTATAGTGAGGCATTTCTCCTACTTATTTAGACACCCTATCTCTCTTCTATCTCTCCTCCCTTCTTTCACGTCAACTTCCTTCTTTCCACACACAGCCCACCACTGCATCAACAAGCAGCATAAACAAAAAAATTTCCTCCATTTTCCTCCCTTTTCTCGGCAACCAAACGCAGCATACAAGTACAAAATAGCCACAAAAACCAAAATTACAGCCCGTTGTTACCACTTACTAGATCCAAAAAATCCAAAACTAAAACCCTTGTGTTAACTAGATCCCAAAAAAATACCAAATGATGAGAAGTCCAAGACAGTTTTCACATTCCATTTCTTTTTTAATTCCTACATGAATAAAGCGTGGTGAAAATTTAGTGTGAAAAAAAATTGACAGATGCTGTTGAGAATGTCCTAGAAGCCAAAGTTATTTAGTGTACTCTTTTCTTTTGCTACATTTACTGAACAATAAAAATTTCTGCACCAACAAAAATTTACGGTAAACATCGTGACTAAAACTCTTGTGATTCACATAAAGTTGGCCATTAGCATATATTAAGTTGCTTTATGACCCATTAGTAAGCCAACTGTTTCCAATAAAAAAAATAAACATGAGGCAAGACTGGTGATAAGTGAGTTTATCCAATTAACAAAAAATACAGAAAACAACAACAGTGATTAAAATTAGCAGCATCAATGTATATATACAGAAATATTGCATTTTTCAAGCTTCTAATCACCCTTTGGGGCTACAATTAAGTTATGTTGTGACTTGTTAGGTTGCAAGATAGTACAATCCTTAACATAGAATATAGATATATTATATATATGAATCAGTTCACATAAGCACACAGAGGTATACAATAAACAATTAGCCTCACTGACCAAAATCAAACTGCTTCCTTAACTGATCCTTAAGAACCCAGTTGGTATCAAAATCAGTTCAATACTTATTGTGTGATCACATTTTTCATGCTATGTTTTATTTATTGCTAACTCCAAGCACAATTTCAAAGTACACAATAAGCTGGATTGGAGCTTATCAAGAACCAAATTGGATGAAAACAGTCAATAAATTAGAAGTACATTAACAAATATGCAAAAATACAAACAGAAATACATAATAAAGTGATTGAATGGGTAAACAAAAGGCTTACAGTATCCTTGTGTTGGAGTTTAATGTCATGCACGATTAAGGTCTTGGTAGAGGATTGGGAAGTATCAGTGGACCAATAAAGAGAAGAAGTGAAGTGAGGAGAAGAGGCCCAGAGGAAATCTGACTATTTCACAGCTGCTCTAGTAGTCAATACAGCCAGTCCCAAAAACGACCAGAAAAAAAAAACACACATGACAACAATGCAGTTGCACAATATAAGTAACAGAGCAAAAAATATAAGTAACAGAAAAATAATCAAATGGTATGACAAAGAATAGGAGCAGTTCCATTGTACTTCAGAGAAGGAAAAAAAAAACATTGTAAAAAGGAAAGGAACAATTACAGGAGTTTACCAGAAAATATTATGGCGGGGAGCTAAGGGCGACAACTAGATGAAGAAGCAAGAAGAGTATGGCGGGGGAGCTCGCAGGACCGAAATTTCAGGGGAAACAGCTCGGTGGAGCTAAGGGAGCAGCAAAAAAATTTTGGGGGAAAAAATATCGCGGCAAGAAAATTTACATGTGAAATTGTTATCATATACCGGCGATTTGAAGCGCTGAAATATGTAATGGAGCATATACCGGCGCTTTGTTCTTCAAAGCGCCGGTATATGAAATGGAGCATATTCCAACACTTTAAAGCGCCGGAATATGCTCGAAACCCATTTCATATTCCGGCACTTTCAAGCGTTGGAATATGCTCCATTTGATATACCGGCGCTTTGAAGCGCTGAAATATGTAATGGGGCATATATATTGCGGCGCTTCTAAGCGCCGCTATATGTATTAAGATTCATATATAACAGCGCTTTGAAGCGCCGTTATATGTTCTTTGAATATTACGGTGCTTCAACGAAGCGCCGGCGGTTATTATATTGCGGCATTTTTACGAAGCGTCTGAAATAAAACGCCGGCAAATGTCAATTATCTTGTAGTGTATGTTTTATGGGTATTTATTTTTATTTTTAAAAAATTAATAATAAAACCTCAAGACGAAAAAAGTGTGTAACTTTCAAGTGTACTAATAAGGTGTATATCTCTTAGGCGAAGAAGGCGTACCCCTCTAACCTCATCAGATGCTCAAGCTAAAAAGCCAATCACTCTAAGATTTTGGTCCATTATTCTCCTGCTAGAGGTTGGGTGGGTCAAACACTGATGATTCTGTATCTTGTAATCCAGATCACTGTAGTGGTGGTGGGTTACTTAGGGATGTGAAAGGTTAATGTATTAGAGGTTGTACAAAAAAGATTATTGGTTTTGGTTTTAGTGTGTCAGCTGAATTATGGGTATTAAGAGATGGATTTATCATGGCCTGTAATCTTACTTTACCGCAGATGCATGTGGAAGTTAATGTTCAGGTTGTTTTGGGGATGATTGAAAATAATGTTTCGAATGATCACCCATATGAATACAGGTTGTTCAGAAAAATAATACTCTTATTCATGAATGCAGGTTGTTACTTAGAGGCTTCAGTGACTATACCTTACATCATGTGTAAAGGAAAGTCAATCAAGCTACTGATATGCTGGCAAAGAAAAGAAAGACGGTGCTTTGGATTTTTTTTTGTTTCCCTTTTTTATCTTTGTTTCCCACCATAGTTATCTTGAATTCTAGATATGGGCATTAGATGAATTTCTTCCTTTAGGACTGCTTGCATTTCTGGTTAGTTTTTGTTCTGTTCTGTTCTTCACCAAAAAAAATGTGGGCCTCAACCATTTACTCAAAAAAGGCGCAGCCTGAGGAGTACATACCTCAACAGCAAAGGCGTTCCATCTTATTTTTAACGTCTTAGTGCAATGTTTGAATGCCCCCAAAAGTCCCGAGATGCTCCCGTAAACATCATTGAAAACATTGAATCTTTCCAGTTGGAAGTCCTATTAAAAAAAGAGTTAACCCTATGCAGGTAGCCAGCCAACAAAACTCTTAACTAGAGAGTGTCAAAAGTGATATAGCTACTAATAATAATGCAGCTACTCAAGTTTAGGAACTTCCCTCTTGCAAATGTTTTCAAAAGGACTACAGAAAATTAGCAAGTAAATTAACATAAACAGGGACATCATTTTAACATTTATCTCAAAAAGAAAATAATTTCGGCACATAACACATTCTTGAGCCATTCAATTCCAAAATTGTGGATGATGTCGGACTAACTAAAACATGAAAATCCTCCATCATTGCCTTCAATACCATGTTAGAACTGTGAGGGGGTTTTGCATGAGTAAATTAATAGAAGCCTTAAGAATATCATCTCGATGGGGATAATGTGTCAACATTTACTTGAATTAGCTTGAATATTTAACATACAGAAAACAAACAAAATTGAAGACTAAACAAGCTATATTTTTTAATGATTCACTATCAGTTGGTTATAGCAAAACAAAGTGGCTAGCAATTAACAAGGCAAGGCTCTCAACAAAAACCTCCGTCATCAAGAAGGGCTAACTCCTGTCATCTATATGCAATTTTCTAGCTCGTCTGATTACCATAACTTAGTCACTCGTCCATCATTCAACAAAAGTGGCTTGGCTCACATTTGGCACTCGTCTAATCGACTTTTGTGCAGCTGAAATGTAGGATTAACCCAAGCCCCACAGCTGCATTGCATTCCTACCCAGTTGAAGGAACCCAAGCGGGCTTTGCAGCCCATGCACTGAAGTTTCTCTTCCACATAACCTTCTTGTACTGGCCAAGTTAAACGATGTTAGCATGTTACAAAGAAAAATTTAATATTAGTGAAAGGAAACATAAAAGTTGTATTAAAACTAACCTGTTTGCATCCACTTCATGGGCTCCACAAATACGGAAGAGCAGTCAGCAGGTTCTTGATCCATTACGCTTCTTTTTTTCCATTTAAAGCATTGCTCTCCCTTTCCACGTTCAGGGGAACGATGTTCTCCTCTGCAGCAGCAATTCTCCAACATTTTTTACAGCGGTATATGACTTGAGGTTTTGGGACAGCTTCCTGAACAGAGTTACTGGCTACTTCCATTTGCATCTCGAATACTGTCACTGCCTAAGAAAACCAAAAACTACGAATACATATTAACAAAACCATTGATTATGATTAGTATGTGTCATTCACCAAATCATGAACCAAGTGCAGAAGCAGAAGCAGAAGCATCTCAACAACTTGGATCGACAAGAGTAGGGTAGACATGTCAGTCATCTTTTTTAAACGAAAATGAAGATGAGTGTCAGGAAATTTTTTGGGGGAGGGGGGGAGTAAGAAAAGAAAATGAAGAACCCACCCCCCGCCACAGAGTAGTTTATAAACAACGGGTGAAAATACTTTATATAAAACAGGATTTTGGGCATCAAATTCCCTCAAATCTTAAACAGATTTAGGCAAGTTTGAGCATGCTCTAGATACTCGACCAACAAACGTAACTCAATGGCATCACTGTTCTTAATATTACTATCCTTAGTAGGTAGCTTGGCTGCAACTATGGTGCTGTTACCAACCAAATTACGGACAATTGGTACTTTTTACCAAAATGGTACCATTTTACCAAGTTACTGTCAAATGGCATGTCAATAACAGTCGAATGATACCATAAAAATTTCATTTTACTATCAAATGGTACCAAAAATCCATGTGCCGTCATTTTTATAAAGGGCACCACCATAGACTCACCCAGGTAGCTTAGATGCAAGTTTTAGTACAAGTATTGGCTTTTCAAAGTAAACAAAAAGCAAAATCATATTAAAATACACTACACCCGGTCTTTCCATGCCAGCCAATAAGAAACTTCTCTTAGACATCGGGATGAAAGAGGAAGAGAAGCCCCCACATAACCTGATGTAATAAAAAATATACTGGCCAATCAAAGGCTGGCACGTGGCAATTATTAAGGACTAGGAAGCAATTTTACAACTCAAAACCATCAACCATCCATGTGAGGACACGCAGTGCCTAGAGGATGGGATAAAATCACCCTTATACGAACTCACAAAAAGTATCCCTCTCATTACTCTCTACCTCTTTCAAATTACTTATCTCTAAAAATACTAACTTGAGTGCCCCGGAGACCCAAACCCCGGGAGAATATTTAATTTACCTGCTCCGTGAGCTCCTATGCAGATTTTCGGCATCAACATAATCATATAAAAAAAATCACAAAACTATCCAGTTTCTCATTGTTTGCTGCTGAACTGCTGTTCTCTCTAACATATAATAAAGTAAAGAACATTTGAATATTTTTTGCCATTCAGCTCTACAAAATTTCAAAATTTATACCCGCCATTATATCATCAATAAAAAAATTGTTCTCTTTTAAATCAATTCAACTGAATTTTGTTTCGGGCTTCCTCTCCTCCATCAATTAACTACCAAGTAACGGATCGCTCGGTGCCACACCAACTTCCCACGAATAAATCAACTTCTAAATGAGTAATTAAGCATCAAATGAATAGAATGACAGTGATCCTAACTATAGACTAAACTATAGAAGAAACAAACACCATGCCTAAACTACACTAATATTAATGACCAAAACACGATCACAAATGCCACACTCAAACGCCAAATCAAGAAAAGAAAAAACCAGAACACATTAATACATAACGGAATACAAGGATAAACTAATGCATTATGCATATGGATGCAGCATAGATAGATCAATTTGTCACTAAACTGTAATCGCAAGTTAAATGGAAGGGGAACATCCTGATAATCAGTAAATTTACCAAACAGAAGGGGCCTTTTCGTGGAACAAAATCTAGGGTTGCACTGTAGAAATTTCGATTCAATATAAAAGAAAAAAAAGGAAGAAGAGAACGAGAGAGACAGTTACCTTTTTGTACGGCGATCGTTTACTGGAGTGATTGCTTCCTTCTCATCACTATTTACGGGTTCTTTTAACCTTCTGGGTCTAGAAACCGTCCCAACATAAAACAACGTCACTTTAGTGTGTCTATATTTTTATTTTGGCTAAATATTATTTTTCGTCCGACTATTTCTATAATTTTTTCTTTAAAATTTTAATTTAAGTAATATCATTTTATGAAAAAAAAGTACTCATTCCATTTTATATTTTTAGTCAGTTTTGACTTTTTGAAAAAAAATATTCTTATTTTTTTTATTTTATTAATTTAAAATTATGAAAAATAATTTTTAAAAATTTATGGATTCTATAAAGTAATATATTCAAAATAATTTTGTAATAGAATTGTCATAATTTTTTTTAACGTTTTAATGGACCTCCACTTTTAACTTTATCAATTTAAAAAGGCGCATTTATATTAACCATGCAATTTGATCATTATTTTTTTTAAAGGAAATCTTATCATTGTTTTGAATCATTAAAAAATTGTCTAATAATTTATAGAAGTTTTATTAGTAATTTATACGTTTTATCAATTTTATTTTTAATAAAATCACTATATAAATGTTTGTGAGAATATGTTCGACGGATGATTAGTTTTGATTGTTGGAAAATATCTTTACCGAAGTTAAAATAATGATAAATTGTTAACATAAAAAAGAAGAAGCAAAAATTGACATCGTTTCTACTTTTTGAGCACCTTATCAATGCATTTATAATTTTATCGTTAAGAAACTTTTAGATTATTTTATTGGTTGAAAATTCGATTGATAATTTTTAAAAACTTTATTAGTAACATTCATACGTACGTATATGTACTCAATAAATATTATTAGAAAATTTCTCAAAATTTACCAGTTAAGTTTGGACGATAAGAATTTTCATATTTTACTCTTAAAAATACTGTAGATAATCGGAAAAAGCTTCTAATTGGTCCATTTCTATGTCATGATCACCTTCCTGGTCCTCCTCAGCATCTTTGAATGAGGTTGTTTCTTTGTTTTTTAGTTGGTTTGTTTTGTTTCTGCTTTCCTTCGTTTCTGTTTTCGTTGCTCAGTGTTTTTTGTGGTTGTAATTTTCATGGAAAAAGAAAATAGCACCCACAGACAAAAGCTCGTGAACCAAGCTATAGGAGAGGAGATTGAAAATGAAAAATCATTTGAATTAAAACAGAATATTACACGGTACTGGTGCTCTTAAGTCAAATTAAGCTGTCCATTTATTGAATTGTCTTCTTCTTCTGGAAGTTCAAGTTCACACCCCCAAGGAGCATGGCCATGGCCATGGCCCAACCTTGTAGGAGAATGCTTAACATACAAAGTTTGCTAGCTTTCGTATGGTAGTGATTCTGAAATTCTTAATTGGTGGAAATCATACAATTCTAACTTTGTGGAAAAATGCATGATTCAAACTTTGATGAGAAATGGAATCTTTGACTTTGATTTCCATCTTATAAAAAACAAAAAGTTTGTGGGTAGGGATGACTGAGCTTACCACCATGTCAGGTGGGGCTTATCAACTCACGCCAAAGTTTGGGACATTTATGATTAAATGTGTCAAACTTTCTTAATGTGATGCGAGCTAATAGACAAAACGTGCCTGGCTCGAAACTTCACTTCACTCTATTATTGTTTGTATCTACCAAACATTTTTCCTATACATCCAAAGCATCAACTTGCTTTAAACAGAAGTTAAATCCATTAGGAGATGATTCTGTTCCTTACAGCTGGTTTTGCCGAACTTTTATTTTCACAAACAAATCATACAAATAAGTTTTTATTTACTGACCTGATGATTACTTACTTATCTAATAATAAATGTCGTGCGATAAATTCTAAAGATAATGATGGTATTTAATTTATACGTTTAATTTTTTTAAAAATAATATTACTCTTTTCTATTGTTAAACCTGTGAAGCTAAATGAGTGAAGAATAGGAAAAACGTTTGTCAAAGCAGCAATTTTTCATGTTTACTAAGTACAACAAATTTGACAGATCAATCAACTTCATTCCATTTTGGGTGGTCTAAGTCAGCACATCTTCCCAGGCACCTAGAAGTGCTGGTCTTGTCTTAACATCATCAAAAGAGAAGGACATGTTACAAGATACTGTGTCTATAAAAACCCCGTAACCCATTTTGAAATTGTTGTGCCAATTTCAAAGATTCAATTCCATATTCATAGATAGTAGATACCCTTTTAGTAACTATGGCTACAAAACAAAAAAATTGCTTGCTGTCTCTCCTTGATTTGACCATTTGTGTTTCTCTTGCACTTTGTCGTCTCATCAACGACCAAGAATTCATGCTAATGAGGCATGAGGAATAGATGGCCGAACATGGACGCATCTATACAGATGTTGACGCCGGGCAGAATAGCGATTACTCTGCAGGCTAGTCGAACAGATAGTTCACAGGGAGTAACACAAGAAAAACCCTAAAACAATACAGAGAAACTACTCTGATGCTTTATTTTAATTTATTCCAAAAATATAATTATAATATTACGAAATCCTAAGACCTTATTTATAAGGTCGAAGCTAAAATAGGAAAATTAAATTAAGGCCGAATTTAAACAAAATAAAATAAAAGGTTTCCTAAAAACTAAAAACTGTCAATTTGAAGATCTAAACTTCGTTTTTTGGCTTAAAAACGATAAGGCTTACTGTACTAAGTTTTTCCCGGAAGCTCGTTTTCAATCAGGCTAAGGTCTTCGGGGCCCAATCCGAACCTGTGGCTCGCTAAACGATGTAAACCGGCTTAGGTAGCCCACTTGCCATCTGACAGCTCAGCATCATCTGACTCGGATCCTCCTGCATCAGATGTGGAAGAGAAGGAGAGACGCTACGTGATATTCAAGAATAATGTTGAACTTATAGAAGCTCTGAATAATGTTGCAGAAAGAAAATTTAAGCTAAGCGTGAACAAATTTGCAGACCTTACTAATGAGGAATTTCGCGCTATGCATACTGGCTACAAGAGCCAACCCTCAAACTTGATGTCCAAATCAAAAGCTACACCTTTTCGATATGGAAACCTAACAGCTGTTCCATCTACTATGGACTGGAGGAAAAAGGGGGCTGTAACCCCTGTTAAGGATGGCCAGTGTGGTATGTAAGAACTAAGAACTAAGAAGTTAATCATAGAGCATAAACCGACACCGTCCTTTTTCCTTTTCCTTTTTTTTTTGTTGTTGTGATTTTCTCTGTTTTATGGTTACTTACTGTTCGTTGTTGTGGGTGCATAGGGTGTTGTTGGGCATTTTCAGTAGTGGCAGGCATGGAAGGAATTAACCAACTGAAGAAATGTAAATTAATTTCACTATCAGAGCAAGAGCTGGTGGACTGTGACATCAAAGTCGAGGATCAAGGTTGTGAAGGAGGTTTCTTGTACACTGCCTTTCAGTTTATCAAAAGCAATGGTGGCCTCACAACAGAAGCCAGTTACCCTTACAAGGGTGTTGATGGAACTTGTAAAACTAAAAAAACATCTGCTGCTGCTACAATAACTGGGTACAAAGATGTGCCAGCGAACAACGAAAAAGCCCTGATGCAAGCTGTGGCTAACCAACCAGTTTCCGTGGCAATTGAAGGCAGTGGGTTTGATTTCCAGTTCTATTCTACCGGACTGTTCACTGGGGAGTGCGATACTAACCTAAATCATGCTGTTACTGCAATTGGCACTAAGTAATGGTTGATCAAGAATTCTTGGGGAACTGGTTGGGGAGAAAAAGGTTATATGAGGATCCAGAAGGATGTTCGTGCCAAAGAAGGCCTTTGTGGCCTTGCCAAGGATGCTTCTTATCCAACTGCATGAAACAAGATTATTGATGGTTGGTACTTGTATCAAAGTCTAATCTATCAAATATTTCATGTTAGTTATCTGTGTAGTTTGGATTTAATGCAAAGTTTGTGAGTGTTAAATATGTGAACTTGTGTTTCTTTCTCCTATTCTAGTATTTGTACAATTTCAATAATGAAGTATTTGGTTTTATGTAAAATTCCACTCTGTTTTTTTACGTGAGTTTGTCTGTTATCATGAACAAATACGAAAAAGGAGAAGTATATCACTGAAAATTAAACCATATTAGCATAAAACAAAAACCAACCGTTTAATGAATCTCATATGTCAAACAATCAATTGAAAAGTTATCCTGTCAACTTCAGAAAAATGTGAAATTTCTATTTCATGAATTAATGGCCACCAACAGAAGTACAAGACAAGAGATCCTTAGTAAATCACTAGATTAATGCCCTTCAAGGTTCTTAAAGAAAAAAAATCTCTACCCCATTTTTGCACCACTTATCTAATATTACTTGGATGAGTAAACAAGATAAGCTGATAAGCACCCAAGTAGAAAAGTGGAAGGAAGAGGAAGAGGAAAGAAAAATAAGTGTAGAGCATTTTTCTATTGTTTGGTGGCAAAGAAAAGTATGAGGAAAGAAAAGTGAGAGGACTGATGTTTTTTCCCATATGTACAAATCACAATCTTCACAAATTATAATGATTGGAGAGTGGAAGAAAAAAAAAAGCTTTTTCTTTTTGTTAATTTCTTCTTTCCTCCCATTTTTTCATCATCTCCTCTATTTTTTTTTTCTCTTCTTTTATCTTCCTTCACTACAAGATAATTAGCATTTGCGGGCGCTTCATAAAAACGCCGCAATATAATAATCGCAGACGCTTCTTTTGTGGCGCTTTCTTGAAGCGCTGCAATATACGAGGCACTTCAAAGTGCCGGCTTAGAAGCGCCGCATTATACCGGCACTTAAAAGCGTCGAAATATGCTCCTCTGCATATACCGGCGCTTCAAAGCGCTGGAATATGAAATGGGTTTCAAGCATATACCGGCTCTTTAAAGTGCCGATATTTTCCGGCGCTTTAAAGCGCCGGAATAGGCTCCTCTGCAAATTCCAGCGATTCAAAGTGCCGGAATATGAAATGAGTTTCAAGCATATTCCGGCGCTTTAAAGCGCCGGTATATGCAGAAGAGCATATTTCGGCGCTTTAAAACGCCGAAATATGAAATAGGTTTAAATTCCAGTGCTTTAAAGCGCCGGTATTTTTCGGCGCTTTAAAGCGATACCGGCGCTTTAAAGCATCTTTATATGCAAAAAAAAAAAAAAAATACATATATAACTTTGCCGCTATATTTTTTCACTAAAATTTTTTTGCCGCTCCCTGCTCCACCTCGCCTTTTCCCCCAAATTTTTTCCCTGCTCCCTTACAGGTCTGGTTACATAGCCATCGTCATCGACACAGTTCACCCCAGCCATCTAATTTTTCAGTATTCTGCAAGAAATGGAGATGGCAATGGAAGATTCATGCTCGCATATTTATCTGCTTCTCTCCATGGCTCGCGCTTTGCTCTCTGGTAGTGTACGGACTCTACGGTTTGTGAAGAATCCTATACCGACTACGCCACGAATATGTAAAGTTCCTGTTTGTTAAAGAATCTTTGTTAGAGATTGTAAGTTTTTTTGTTTGCTTGTTTGTTCTTGGTTTCTTCTCTGTCTTGGACCTGAAACTTGAAGAATTGAAGTCCAAATCTGTAGGGTTTTGTCGAACTCTATGAGATTTGCTTGTTAATTTGAAACCTTTCAGTCCCCCTCTTCAATTTCCAGAATGTTTCATTGAAGAACTGAAGTCCAAATCTGTAGGGTTTTTTATTTTAAATTTTGTTTTATCCATTTAAGTAGTTGTGCAAGTGTTCTGTTGGGGAGAAAGAGGGGATTTGGAGGAAAAGTTAAATTAAGAAGATATAGAACAGTCTACTTTTGTCATTTAAAAAAAAATCTTTTTACGTTGTAATTTTTCCCCTTTTGTAATCGTGCATTTCCTTTTAGTATTCATATGGAGCATTTGTGTTACTATTTTTCTTTTGAATGATTAAATTTGATGATTCGGATGATTTTTCTTGTTTGATTTTTGAGAAATCCGAGAAAAACAAAACAAAAAAAATATTGAAACGAAGGGAATTTTTGAATTTCATGCAAGTTTAGTCTCAAGGGAGCTATGTAGTTGTTTGGCTTGGTTGAGTACTGGTGTTTGACTTCTTAGTTTAAAGAGAGTCTAAAGTGTAAGCTTTATCGTTCTCTATTTCTCTTTTTTTTTCTTTTTCGTTTTTGCCTTTCTTGCCTCATCAAGATATTTAATGAATCTTTTTAAAAAGGAAAATGTTAATGTGTCTTTTTGCCACAATTTCTCATTGATTAAGTGGAGCAGTAAATTCTTCTCCTTTTTCTTTTTCCCTCTATAGTGTAAACTTTGTTCACTTCTCTAACTCCTCTCATTGTGACTTTGCAGAGTTTGATACAGTGAATAACCAACATTTGCTTTGGCATTCATGTTGATATTAGTTTTTGAACACTACTGGCCCTTTTAGGAGTTCTTTCATTATTTTCAACTCACTCACAATTAATGCATACTTTGAAGGGCATTGTTTTTGCCAAAGGAAGATATGTTTTAAGCAGAATGTTTCTAGAAAGTTTCAATGGAGTCTTTGCTTTGTGGGTCTTTTCCTAAATCTTCTTTAATTACAACAGGTATGAGTTTTTTTTTGAGTTCATTTCATGATCAATTTATTACATAATGATTTCAAACATCTGGGTAACTTTCATTTCCTGTCCTTTCCTTCTGTTATTTTGTTCTTCATTTTCTGGTTTGTAGAGAAAGAAATTACTCTGATATAAATATTGAGACTGAGGGAAGTATGATTTTATATTTTAAACCCGTTTTGGTTCTATTTAAAATTGTCCTTATTTTCAATAAATTGGAATATGGCTCAGTTCAGTAAACTTGATTTGATTTTAGATCTTATTGAGTTCATGAAATGTTGTATTAGTTTAATTTGATGCTCATTTATATTATTTTGTATCTCTTTGTCTGATGCATGCAACGATTATGAGGTGGTTTTTTTTGGAGGAGTAACAATTTCAAGGCTTCTCAGTTCCCAAGTACGTTTGTCGCTCACCTCAATGTTCAATCTTTGCTTATCTTTCACTTTTTTGCTGTTCTTTGTTACATAAGCACATATATGATTATATACATAGTAAATAGGCTAAGAAACTGATTTTTTTAAAAAAAGTTTAATGTCGAAAAAGCTAAAATAAGAAATGTTGAATGCTATATTCCATTGTGTTACTTGGTCGCTTTAAAATGCCCCCTGGGGATTTTCTTATCTGTTTTTCCTTCTTTTCCGGGAAACCGGTGAAGCTTTGTGGTCTAAGCCTCCTTTGTTGTATCTTTTTGATAGCTAAAAAGCATTTTTATCAATCGAAAGTACTTTAATATGTGTTTGGTTACGACTTAAGGGCTTCGGTTTAAAAAGCATTTTGATAGCTTTGTGGTCTAAGCCTGGAATGCATATAATAGTGGGGTCTGTTAACTGATCTTATGGTCCTTTCATCATACTTAAATTTCTGCTTAAAACATATCTTCCTTTGACATACTTTTAGTTTTAGGTCATTTATGGCTTCAATTTAATTTTATCATATTCCTGGATTATAGGTTCCAATGTAGGAGTTCAGGTCTCAAGATGCAGAGCATGTCACATTCTGGCCCCTCTTCAATTTCCAGAATGTTTCATCATTCTTTTAATTTACTCGGTACTTCAAATTTTCTGTTTTGTTTCTTCTTTAATTTCCTTTGTAATTCATGCCCTGCAGTATCGGATTTCAAATGTAAGGTACAACATAACAGATGGATTTAGCACTCCAGTTAAGGATCCTTTTGCTCCAGTTTACATAACAATTGGTGATGGGGGCAATATTGAAGGGATTGCCGATTGGTGAGTCACTCTCCTTCATCCCCTCTTGGTAGAATCCCCTTCTTCTCCCAATGATTTGATTACTTACCAAGTCAATCTTTGCTTATGCAGTTTTACTGATCCACAACCCAGTTACTCAGCATACCGAGAAGCGAGCTTTGGGCATGCAATTCTTGAGATAAAAACCCGAACTCATGCCTATTATACTTCGCATCGTAACCATGATAATGAAGCTGTTGAAGCTGATTCTCTTTGGTTATATAATAGGTACTGGTATCCTGAAGAAGAGCCTAGCTTAGCTAATAATATGGTTTAGGAGGCATTTTTTTGGGTTAATGAAGCATTCTTGTTTTCTCTCCATTTTGGTTCAGTAGTTTGCAGTTATTTTGTTAGAACTCTCCTTGTAAATGCCGAAATGCCCAAGATTATGATTTGTTGAAAGTGAATTTTGTTGAAGCGTGCAGTCTTGAATATTTTCTTTTAACTACTGCATCATGAACCACAATAGCAGATGAAGCAAAGCAGTGTAACTTCTCTAATCTCTACCTTGGGCTCTTATAGCGTGTAGGCTGCAGCAAATTATATTCTAGGAATATCATTTACTAGTAAATTAAGTAATGCAATGCGACATCTTGGATCTAATAAAAGTCTTAAAATCCTTGATGTATGTATGCATTGTGAATAGAACTCCAAAACTGTCAAATGCAACGATATATGGAAATAATGTAAAAACACAATTAAAACCACTTTTAACGGCACTCAAAACTACTTTTAGTGGTGCTTAAAACAACTTTTAGCGGCGCTTAAAAGTGCCGCTGCAATAAGTGCTGGTATATTTCGGCGTTTAAAAGAGCCAAAATATACCGGCGCTTAGAAACGCCGCTATATAAGTGCCGGTATATAGCGGCGCTTCTAAGCGCCGGTATATTGCGGCCCTTAGAAGCGCCGAAAAAATATGCATATTGTGGCGCTTTTTTTAAGCGCCGGTATTTGCGCTTCGACGCTATACATACCGGCGCTTGCAATAAGCGCCGTTAATGCATATTGCGGCACTTTAAAGCGTCGAAATATGCCAAAAAAAGCGCCGGCAATAACCTTTTATCTTTTAGTGCTTTTTCTTCCTCCCACATCTTTTTCTTTACCGATAAGAGCCTAAAAGTTTGCATGCTATGAGCTGCCTTCAAGTTTGCATTAGCCTGACATTAGCCAGTTCAATCCATAAACCATTGCATCTAATTCTCACATAATTATGCTAACAAATTTTTTGGTCACTTCACACCGAATTGATTGGTGTTAATGTATTATATGAGCTTAGTTAGTTTAGTCTCACATTGGTTATATATTGCTTTGCCTCTCCTATTGGCTTGTATAAATACAATAACTCCCTTGTAAGTAAATCACACCATTCAATACAATTCTCCTCTTTGTATTGTCTCACTTCCTCTCTTAAACTTCACATGGTATCAGAGCCTTAGTAGTTCTCGATATATTAAGAGTTGAGTATGATCTGTGATTGCCACTATTAGTGGATTCTTCACATCAAAAAAAACTTTATAGCATATCCTTTTCATACCTGTCGGGCCATCACTAGTACTTACATGGAATATTCTTATAACCAAAAGAAGGCTTTGTTTGGTTTTCAAAGTTCTTGAATCTTATATATTCAGTTTAATCAAATTACAAAGATTATGATGCCACTATAATTCACTTTTAATATTGTCTTGGATGAGGAAAAGCTTAAACTTGGAATAGAAACCAAAGAACATGCTAAGATTTCCTTAAGCCTAGCTGAAGTTTTAGCTATGAGAAGTCAAATATATGGATTATTAAATCTAATTGTCTCTTGATTCAAAAAACAAAAAAAATATGTAAATATCTTATGCAGGACAGGTGGACGGAGCAGAACAAATGGCCCTGGACTACCTAGAACGGTTGGATCGCTCCAAATCTAAGGGTGCGGTTTACATCGTTTTGCGTGACACGGGCTCGGATCGAGCTCCGGAGACCCTAGTCTGATCTGAAACGGGCCCGCGATCAATACTCAGGCTTTGCCATAGTTTTCCCCAATTTTATATTTTCAGGGATTTTTGTCTTTTTTAACTTTGACCTTATAAATAAGGAGGTTGTTAGAAATGGATCGTGACAGGATCGTAAATTGATCGAGTAATAATGACAAAACAATAAAGTAAGATAAAAGGGGAGACAGCAAATTTACGTGGTTCGGCTTAAAGCCTACTCCACGGGCAGAGACCAGCAGACAAAATTTCACTATAGTGAGAGAATATACAAAGAGTGTTTACAAAATTGGCTTTAGCCAATACACACAATCTCACAAATTTCTCTCTTAACTTCTCTTTCACTTGATGATTCTTGATATTACTTGATGATAGAATGCTTCAAATTGGAATGCCTTTTATAGGCTCACAAAAGTTTCAAAGGACAAACAACAATGAATGCTCATCATTTTGTTCTCCAATTATACCAAAGTGAACTTTGTCTTCCACTTTGTCTTCCACCATGGCCTAAAGTAGAAGATGTTTTTGACCCACAAACAAAAGCCACAAATTATGCAAGAAGTGGACTCAACTTTAGACAATTTTTGGTCCACCACTAATTCAAGGCATAATTATTCAACAGAGGTCACATACGGAAAATGGGGATTATTATTATTGAATGAAATTGGTGTTTCCTTTCTCTTCATGAGAGTTTATCGTATTAAGGGTTAAAAACACAATTCTTATTCCTAGTTCTTTCTTCCGCTAGTGTTTTACGTCAATATGTTAAACACTTAATGAGAAAACAAGCGCAATATGTATATGTATATATATATATATATATATATATATATATATATATATAGAGAGAGAGAGAGAGAGAGAGAGAGAGAGAGAGACTTGCCGCAACCAGAAGGACCCATAATAGCCAAGAGCTGTCCAGGTCGTGCATAACCAGTAAGACCTTGAAGGATTGATCTGCTACCTTTTCTTCCATTTGAGACCGTTACCCATAAATCTTCCCAACTCAAGAAAACACCATCATAGTTATCTCCCTCTTTATAATTACTCTTCATGCAACTTAACGTTGGATTATTAATGGTTTCCATTTCCAGTCCTGCACTACTTTTGATTTCTGGGTAATTAGTAGGCATAGACCTAAATGAGTCATTATAACTAATTTCACTAGCATTTACATGATGACGAGAGGCCATAGCTACTTTTGAAATGAAATCATGTTGTGGCATTACAGAACAAGCATAATGAACTTTTTTTTTTTCTGTTTGTTTTTCTTGGCATCTTGAGCTAGGTTGTTTTTGTACTAGCTTAGTTGGTAGAGTATTCTGTTCTTACACAAGAGATCAAATAACAAACCTCACTCGCTCGATAAATAAGAGGGATAAGGGATGAGAGAGTATTACTTCCATGTTTAGCTTGTGGGTAGAGATGACTGAGCTTAACATGTCAGATGGGGCTTAACAACTCACGCCACATCAATAAAGTTTGGGACATTTATGATTAAATGTATCAAACTTTATTGATGTGATGCGAGCTAATAGGCAAAACGTGTCAGGCTCGAATCTTCACTTCACTCTATTGTTGTTCGTATCTGCCATACATTTTTCCTGTATACCTAAAGCATCAACTTGCTTTAAACAGAAGTTAAATCCATTAGGAGATGATTCTGTTCCTTACAGCTGGTTTAGTCGCACTTCTATTTTCACTAATAAATCATACAAATAAGTTTTTATTCACTGACATGATGATTACTTGCTTATCTAATGATAAATTTCATGTGATAAATTCAAAAGATAATGATGGTATTTAATTGATACGTTTAATTTTTTTTTAAAATAATATTACTCTTTTCTTTTGTTAAACCTATGAAGCTAACTGAGTGAAGAATAGGAAAAACATTTGTCAAAGCGGCAATTTTTCATGTTTACTAAGTACAACAAATTTGACAGATCAATCAACTTCATTCCATTTTGGGTGGTCTAAGTCAGCACATTCCCAGGCACCTAGAAGTGCTGGTCTTGTCTTAACATCATCAAAAGAGAAGGACATGTTACAAGATTCTGTGTCTATAAAAACCCCATAGCCCATTTTGAAATCATTGTGCCAACTTCAAAGATTCAATTCTATATTCATAGATAGTAGATACCCTTTTAGTAACTATGGCTACAAAACAAAAAAATTACTTGCTGTCTCTCCTTGTTTTGACCATTTGTGTTTCTCTTGCACTTTGTCGTCCCCCTCAACGACCATGAATTCAAGCTAAAGAGGCATGAGGAATGGACGGCCGAACATGGACGCATCTATACAGATGTGGAAGAGAAGGAGAGACGCTATGCGATATTCAAGAATAATGTTGAATGTATAGAAGCTCTTAATAATGTTGCAGAAAGAAAATTTAAGCTAAGTGTGAACAAATTTGCAGACCTTACTAATGAGGAATTTCGTGCTATGCATACTGGCTACAAGTGCCAATCCTCAAAATTGATGTCCGAATCAAAAGCTACACCTTTTCGATATGGAAACCTAACTGCTGTTCCATCTACTATGGACTGGAGGAAAAAGGGGGCTGTAACCCCTGTTAAGGATCAAGGCCAGTGTGGTATGTAAGAACTAAGAATTAAGAAGTTAATCATAGAGCATAAACAGACAGTCTTTTTTCCTCTTTTTTTTCTCTTTTTTTTTTGTTGTGATTTTCTCTGT
The DNA here is from genome assembly GCA_023935145.1 of Bretschneidera sinensis. NCBI lineage: Eukaryota > Viridiplantae > Streptophyta > Magnoliopsida > Brassicales > Akaniaceae > Bretschneidera > Bretschneidera sinensis. The sequence continues at coordinate 106,536,614 of CM043697.1, read as the reverse complement.
TTTATGGTTACTTACTGTTCGTTATTGTGGGTGCATAGGGTGTTGTTGGGCATTTTCAGTAGTGGCAGCCATGGAAGGAATTACCCAACTGAAGAAAGGTAAATTAATTTCACTATCAGAGCAAGAGCTGGTGGACTGTGACTTCAAAGGTGAGGATCAAGGTTGTGAAGGAGGTTTCTCGTACACTGCCTTTCAGTTTATCAAAAGCAACGGCGGCCTCACAACAGAAGCCAGTTACCCTTACAAGGGTGTTGATGGAACTTGTAAAACTAAAAAAACATCTGCTGCTGCTATGATAACTGGGTACGAAGATGTGCCAACTAACAACGAAAAGGCCTTGATGCAAGCTGTGGCGCCCCAACGAGTTTCCGTGGCAATTGAAGGCAGTGGGTTTGATTTCCAGTTCTATTCTACCGGAGTGTTCACTGGGGAGTGTGATCCTAACCTAAATCATGCTGTCACTGCAATTAGGTATGGTACTAATACTGATGGCACTAAGTATTGGTTGATCAAGAATTCTTGGGGAACTGGTTGAGGAGAGAAAGGTTATATGAGGATCCAGAAGGATGTTCGTGCCAAAGAAGGCTTTTGTGGCCTTGCTAAGGATGCTTCTTATCCAACTGCATGGGACAAGATAATTGATGGTTGGTGTTTGTATCAAAGTCTAATCTGTCAAATATTTCATGTTAGTTATCTGTGTAGTTTGGATTGTAAGTGTTAAATATGTGAACTTGTGTTTCTTTCTCCTATTCTAGTATTTGTACAATTTCAATAATGAAGTATTTGGTTTTATGTTAAATTCAACTCTGTTCTTTACGTGAGTTTGTCTGTTGTCATGAACAAATACGAAAAAGGAGAAGGATATCACTGAATATTAAACCATATTAGCATAAAATAAGAACCAACCATTGAATGAATCTCATATGTCAAACAATCAATTGAAAAGTTATTCCGTCAACATCAGAAAAAAAGATGAATTTTCTATTCCATGAATTAATGGCCACCAACAGAAGTACAAGACAAGAGATCCTTAATAAATCACTAGATTAATGCCCTTCAAGGTTCTTAAAGAAGAAAAATATCTACCCCATTTTTGCACCACTTATACAATATTACTTGGATGAGTAAACAAGATAAGCTGATAAGCACCCAAGTAGAAAAGTGGAAGGAAGAGGAAGAGGAAAGAAAAATAAGTGTAGAGCAATTTTCTATTATTTGGTAGCAAAGAAAAGTACGAGGAAAGAAAAGTGGGAGGAACGATATTTTTTCCCAAATGTACAAATCAAAATCTTCACATATTGGAATGCTTGGGGAGTGGAAGGGAAAAAAAAGCTATTTCATTTTGTTAATTTCTTCTTTCCTCCCATTTTTTCATCTTCTCCTCTCTTCTTTTCTCTTCTTTTGTCCTCCTTTTTCTTCCTCCCACGTCTTTTTCTCTACCAATAAGAGCCTAAATGTTTGCATGCTATGAGCTGAGTTCAAGTTTGCATTAGCCTGACATCAGCCAGTTCAATCCGTAAACCATTGCATCTAATTCTCACATAATTATGCTAACAAATTTTTTGGCCACTTCACACCGAATTGCATGGTATGAAAACAGAACCATTCCCTGATTAGGAAATTACTTACAAAATCAGGCTAATAGTTAGAATTCCATAAAACTATAAGAGTAGTGCACGAAATCACTTTAAAGCCTAATAAGGACAAAAATTCAAGTTATCTTTTAAGATCTACCATGATAGACAACTCATGAAAGGCCTCTTGCAGTTGTTGTTATTCTAAGTTTGAGGGAAACTTTGAAACTTTGAGATTCTTAATCACCACATTTTCTCAATCATTTTCATTGTCTTCACTTGGCTTATGCTCCATTCAAATTATTTGAATTATTTAGACCGATGATATACATTTTAGTTATGAAAGCAATCAAGATGGGCAAGTACTTTATATATATATATATATATATATATATTGTACTTTACAAAGTCCTTTTTACCCTATTGTTAATACATGTAAGGTAATACACAAACTAGTCCTAAAGAGGACAAACGTGTACATTCATAGAGATACAAGAACAGAAGAGAATCTATCTCTTGCTTTAAAAGTAACAGCAGATATATTTTACCTGCAGGCTTCAAGCAGTTGGGTAAGAAGATTCCATGGCAATACCGCAGAGACCTTTGTTAGCATCAATATCTCTTTCCATTCTGATGTAGCCATCTTCACCCCAACTAGTACCACATGAATTCTTCACCAACTAATATTTAGTCCCATCATCACTAGTTCCATAACCAACTGCTGTAACCCCATGATCAAGCTGGGTCCCACATTCCCCAGTGAAGATACCGCTCGAGTAAAGTTGGAAATCAGATCCACCAGCATCAATGGCAACAGAAACAGGTTGGTTAGCAACAGCTTTTAAAAGTGCTGCCTCGCTGTTTGTAGGCACATCTTCATAACCAGTAATCTTGGCTGCACCAGGAGCTGCCTTCTTACAATTTCCATCAACTCCTTTATAAGGGTATTTGGCTTCAGTTGTTAGGCCTTTGTTGTCTATGATAAATTTAAAAGCATCATCCATGAGACCACCCTCGCAGCCCTGGTCTATACCACTGGTGTCACAATCAACTAGCTCTTGCTCTGATAACGAGATCAATTTACCCGTTGTGATTTGGGTAATACCTTCCATCGCTGCCACAGCTGAAAATGCCCAGCAACATCCTGCATTTTTTTCATTTAAATAAGGAATTAGCATAATCAATTGAAGCAGAATTTTATTCATTTGTTGTAATTAAGTTCTGTCACTTACCACATTGGCCTTGATACTGGATGGAGGTTACAGCTCCTTTCTGTCTCCAATCCACAGTAGATGGAACCGCGGACAGATTTTCATACTTGAAAGATGTGCGTGCTGAGGAAGGTATAGCGTGGGAGGATCCTGTCTTGTAACCATTTCTCAAAGCATTAAACTCTTCATGGGTTAGGTCCATGAATTTGTTGGTACCTGGCTTGTATTTTTTGGTCATATCAGCATTGTGGGATTCAATGTAATCAACATTTTCCTTGAAGATCTTAAAACACCTCTCCTTCTCAGATGCATCACTGTAAACACGACCATAACGTGTCAACCATTGTTCGAATTCCTCAGACGTGGATAGCTCAGGAACAGAACGAGATGAGGTATAAGAAGCCCAAATTCCCAAAATGAAGAGCAATGCCAAGGAAATGCATTGGCAGCGACGAGTGTAAGCCATTGTGTGCTAGACTACTAATGCTTTAAAGAAGTATTGAAGTGAATCAAAGTGAGTTGTACCAATTTGATTATGGTTCTGGGTTTATATAGGATTTTTTTTTCCTCAAGTTATGTTTGATTAACTGATAAACTAGCTTTTCCACGTGCCCTAGAAAATGTTATGATTAAGACCTGTTTGCGTTGCAATCACATTGTTCTCTTTAGAACAATTTTTTTTTTTTATTTTAGTTGTGTTGTCTACTATGATGCTTGATATACTATGGTTCTTCCTTGACTTTTGTTTTATCCGTTTTCTGGTTTTTACCCTATGATGTTTCCATGCCAACTTAATTAATGCTTAATGAAAAGTGTTATATTAATATTCATAAATGGTATTTTATTAATATTCAGTTTTCCTGTCCAGACGGGCCATGAAGAGGGAATCAGAATGGCAGTTTCCCTTCTTGAAGAGTTTGGACTTCCCCTGGGACTTCTCCCTCTTGCAGATGTAATTGAAGTTGGTTTTGTGAAGAATACTGGTTACATGTGGATCGTACAAAAGAAGAAGGTTGAACACTGCTTCAAGATCATCAGCAAGCTTGTGAGCTATGACACTGAAATAACTGGGTTCATAGAGAAGAACCGTATCAAAAAGCTCAAGGGAGTGAAGGCTAAGGAACTTATGCTCTGGCCTCCACTCAGTGAGATAATCGTGAACAACCCACCCACCGGGAAAATCCACTTCATTAGCCTGGCTGGCATCACAAAGACTTTCCCTGTGGAGGCTTTTGCTGCAGGCCAATAAAACTTTCTGATTATCAGTTCATCTCTGGTTACAAAGTGCTGGTCGCTTTTTTAAGAAGGCGTTTATTCTTGTTTTTCAAGTCTATGAAACGGAGCGTAGCGGACTAGTTGGCCAATGGTAAAACAGGTTTGATCCCACTTAAAGTACTGTTTGCGGGGCTATAGAAGCTTCGGTTTATGATTATTAAAATTGTTTTAAAAATATGTTTTAGTAATATAGCAATGAACTAAAATTATTTATTCCTTCCGTCCCATAACTAAAATTATTTATTCCTTCCGTTCATCATTTTAAAATGGATGTCTTATAGTATTTGTCAATTTTTCTTAAATAAATGCAAAAACCAATAACTATATAAATATACCTTTGATATCTTATTTTTATATCACACAGAATTTTTGTAAGGCACATATGTACTTAACTCAACTTTAATTTTGAATGGTATTTTGGACAAAACAACATTTGCATTAAATTTTGTGTAAATACAAAGTGAACTAAATATATGAGACAGAAGTAAATGTTCTTTTTTTATATAAATTTAATTTTTTAAAAATTATTTTTCAAAAGACCCCATTTGTACTCTTATTTTGAATATGTCTTGCCTTCATTAACATGTGGATTCCATTGAAAATGTTTTTTATCTTCTTGAACGAAATAGAAATGATTAAATTGAACGTGAGTTATTTTTGGGTGTTAACATACGTATTTTTATAGATAGATATTTCTCTTAAATGATTTGGATATGCTATCCCATAATATGTCAGACATCTCTAATGTTTTTAATACGAAATAATTGGATAAAATGTAATGTTCAAAGAATTGGACCATATGTTTTTTGGGTATTTATTTTTATTTTTAAAAAATTAATAATAAAACCTCAAAACGAAAAAGCTATGTGACTTTCGAGTGTACTAATAAGGTGTATATCTCTTTGGCGAAGAAGGCTCTCTAACCTCATCAGATGCTCAAACTAAAAAGCCCATCACTCTAAGATTTTGATCCATTATTCTCCTGCTAGAGGTTGGGTGGGTCAAAACTATTGATTCTGTATCATGTAATCCAGATCACTGTAGTGGTGGTGGGTTACTTAGGGATGAGAAAGGTTAATGGATTAGAGGTTATACAAAAAAGAATATTGGTTTTGGTTTTAGTGTGTCGGCTGAATCATGGGCATTGAGAGATGGATTTTCTTTTCAAAAGGACTACAGAAAATTAGCAAGTAAATTAACATAAATAGGGACATCATTTTAACATTTATCTCAAAAAGAAAATAATTTCGGCACATAACACATTCCTGAGCCATTCAATTCCAAAATTGTGGATGATGTCGGACTAACTAAAACATGAAAATCCTTCATCATTGCCTTCAATACCATGTTAGAACTGTGAGGGGGGTTTTGCATGAGTAAATTAATAGAAGCCTTAAGAATATCATCTCGATGGGGATAATGCGTCAACATTTACTTGAATTAGCATGAAGATTTAACATACAGAAAACAAACAAAATTGAAGACTAAAAAGTTATATTTTTTAATGATTCACTATCAGTTGGTTATAGCAAAACAAAGTGGCTAGCAATTAACAAGGCAAGGCTCTCAACAAAAACCTCCGTCATCAAGAAGGGCTAACTCCTGTCATCTATATGCAATTTTCTAGCTCATCTGATTACCATAACTTAGTCACTCGTCCATCATTCAACAAAAGTGGCTTGGCTCACATTTGGCACTCGTCTAATCGACTTTTGTGCAGCTGAAATGCAGGATTAACCCAAGCTCCACAGCTGCATTGCATTCCTACCCAGTTGAAGGAACCCAAGCGGGCTTTGCAGCCCATGCACTGAAGTTTCTCTTCCACATAACCTTCTTGTACTGGCCAAGTTAAACGAAGTTAGCATGTTACAAAGAAAAATTTAATATTAGTGAAAGGGAACATAAAAGTTGTATTAAAACTAACCTGTTTGCATCCACTTCATGGGCTCCACAAATACGGAAGAGCAGTCAGCAGGTTCTTGATCCATTCCGCTTCTCTTTTTCCATTTAGAGCATTGCTCTCCCTTTCCACGCTCATGGGGAACGATGTTCTCCTCTGCAGCAACAATTCTCCGACATTTTTTACAGTGGTATATGACTTGAGGTTTTGGGACAGCTTCCTGAACTGAGTTACTGGCTACTTCCATTTGCATCTCGAATATTGTCACTGCCTAAGAAAACCAAAAACTATGGATACATATTAACAAGTGCAGAAGCAGAAGCATATCAACAACTTGGATCGACAAGAGTAGGGTAGACATGTCAGTCAACTTTTTAAAACGAAAATGAAGATAAATGTCAAGAATTTTTTTTTTTTGGGGAGGGGGGAGGTAAGAAAAGAAAATGAAGAACCCACCCACTGCCACAGAGTAGTTTATAAACAAGTGGTGAAAATACTTTATATAAAACAGGATTTTGGACATCAAATTCCCTCAAATCTTAAACAGATTTAGGCAAGTTTGAGCATGCTCTAGATACTCGACCAATAAACGCAACTCAATGGCGTCACTGTTCTTAATATTACTATCCGTAGTAGGTAGCTTGGATGCAACTATGGTGCCGTTACCAAGCAAATTACTGACAAATGGTACTTTTTACCAAAATGGTACCATTTTACCAAGTTACTGTCAAATGGCATGTCAATAACAGTCAAATGATACCATAAAAAAATTATTTTCCTATCAAATGGTACCTAAAAGCCATGTGCTGCCATTTTTATCAACATTATCACCATAGACTCACCCAGGTAACTTAGATGCATGTTTTAGTGCAAGTATTGGTTTTTCAAGGTAAACAAAAAACAAAATCATATTAAAATATAGTACACCCGGTCTTTCCATGCCAGTCAATAATAAACTTCTGTCAGACATTGGGATAAAAGAGGAAGAGAAGCCCTAAATATACCGGCCAATCAAAGGCTGGCAAGTGGCAATCATTAAGGACTAGGAAGTAATTTTACAACTCAAAACCATCAACCAACCATGACGACACGTGGTGGCTAGGGGATGGGATAAAATCACCCTTACACGAACTCACAAAAAATATCCCTCTCATAATTCTCTAGCTCTCTCAAATTACTAATCTCTAAGTATACTAACTTGAGTGGCCCGAAGACCCAAATCCCGGGAGACTATCTACTTTACGTGCTCTGTGAGCTCCTCATGCAGATTTTTGGCATCAACATAATCATTTAATAAAAAATCACAAAACTATCAAGTTTCCCATAGTTTACTGCTGAACTACTGTTCCATATAATAAAGTAATGGACATTAGAATATTTTTGCCATTAAGCTCTACAAAATTTCAAAATTTATACCCGCCATTATATCATCAATAAAAAAATTATTCTCTTTTAAATCAATTCAACCGAATTTTGTTTCGGGCTTCCTCTCCTCCATCAGTTAACTACCAAGTAATGAATCGCTCGGTGCCACACCAACTTCCCGCGAATAAATCAACTTCTAAATGAGTAATTAAGCATCAAATGAATAGAATGGTTGTGATCCTAACTATAGACTAAACTATAGAAGAAACAAACACCATGCCTAAACTACACTAACGTTAATGACCAAAACATGATCACAAATGCCACACTCAAACGCCAAATCCAGAAAAGCAAAAACCAGAACACATTTGTCATGTGCACATGGGTTGGGTCATGGTATGCATAAAGGGCCCAGTTGTTGGTTGCTTATTATTTAATCTAGTAGAGTCCAGAGTCCAATTGAGTTTGGTTAGTTTGATTATTTGGGTCCAATAACTGTACGTGGGCATCAGGTTAAGACTTGTTCTTAATCCGTTGATTCATAGCCAAGTATTTTGGCTTAAGAATATGTCTTCAGGTTGAGTTGTTAGCTGAATATCAGCATCGTAGTTATGCTATTTTTTATGGGTTCAGTCCTTGTAATCCGGTCAGTTGTTATTTCCAGTTGTATTTAAGTCTTTCATGTTAATGAGAAATGTATCAAAACAGTTGTAATCAGTGAGTATTGGAGGCTGTGGATTTCCTCGAATTAATCCAACTCTTTTCTTCTGGCTTGAACCTGATAATTGGTATCAGAGCCAGGTCGTTCCAATGGCTGAGGGTACAGGTACCAGATATTCCCAGCTTGCAGAATCTTTGGCAGCTGTCAAACAAAATCAAGAGCAGTATCAGCAAAATCATAATTCTTTGCAACAAGAGGTTGAAGGGCTGGCCCATCAATTAGAAGTGGTTGCCTTGAATGTGGGGACATTGGTGCAGATGAAGACTAAGTATAATTCTGGTGATACAGAAGGGTCTAAATAACAAATGACTGACCCTTTTTTTGAAGATAATGGGGGAATTCAGACTCGCGCAATGCGGTTGGATTTTCCTAAATTCAATGAAGAAGACCATAGTGGGTGGGTCTATCGAGCTAATCAATTCTTCAATTACCATCAAACCAATCCACATCATAAAGTCCTATTGGCATTCTTCCATATGGAAGGGAAGGCCTTGGTTTGGTTCCAGGACATTGAAGCTATAGGGGGAATTAGTAGTTGGGAAGGATTTGTACGTGCATTTTAGACAAGGTTTGGATCATCACCTTATGAAGACCCCATGGAAGCTCTTATTCGGCTAAAGTAAACTTCAACAATGGAAGATTATAAGAGCCAATTTGAGGCTCTTCCAAACCAACTTAGAGGATTGGCTGAGTCTTACAAACTTAGTTGTTTCCTAAGTGGGTTGCAGGAAGATATTCGGTTTTATGGTATGTATGCTTAATCCTTCATATTTACATATTATTTTTGGTTTAGCAAAAATGCAAGAAGAGAATGTGATAGCTCTTAGGAGAACTGCAAAGTTAGGATTTGTTCCTACTCGTTTGGCTATTGAGCCTCCGATTCCACCTGAAAAAAGGGCCATTGTTCTGGTCCAAAGGCTATCACCTAGACAAATGAAGGAGCGATAGGATAAGGGACTTTGTTATAATTGTTATGACAAATAGGCCTCGCGGCATAAGTGCAAATCAGCCCGACTGTTTATTATGGAGTGTAATGAATCAAGTGATGATGAGGTGCCCAAATCTGAAGTTGCAGAAGGGAGTGCGAGCAAGTCTAAGGAGGAAACACCTATAGTAAAGTTAGAACCCGGAATATCCATCCATACATTTTTTGGATCACCAAATCCAAAAGCAACGAGATTATTGGGGCACATTTGTGGAAGGGCAGTAGTTATCTTGGTTGATACGAGAAGTACACACAATTTCATGGACCCATCTATTATTCAAAAGGCTCACCTACCATCTAATCCAACGAAAGGGCTCTCTGTCAAAGTGGCTAATGGGCAGGCAATTCGTATTGAAGGGAGCTGTGCAGCAGTACCTCTACATATGCAGGGTAATCTCTATACCATTGATTTTTACATTTTGACCCTAGGAGGATGTGATATTGTTTTGGGGGTTCAATGGCTTCGAACCTTGGGACCTATCCTTTGGGATTTCTCAAGACTTCAAATGGAGTTCTCAGTTTTGGACAAACCTCGAAGATATAAGGTATGTCACCAACTGGTATCTTATTAATAGAAGGAAAAAAATGGTAAAGTTTCTAGGCAAAATAAAAAGAGGTTTAGTTATTTAGCTTATTGATTTGGAAAATTCCAGTTTGCTGTCCATTGAAACTTTTGTTGAGCCACTAATATATGACCTTCTTAACCAATATCCAGAAGTGTTTTCAGAACCCAAAGGATTGCCCCCACTTGAAATCATGACCACCTTATTGAATTACAGTCGGGTGCAAAACTAGTTTGTGTAGGGCCTTATAGATACCCTTACTTTCAAAAATCTGAAATTGAAAAAATAGTCCATGAAATGTTACAATCTGGTATTGTTAGACCTAGCCAAAGTCCATTCTCATCCCTGGTCTTATTAGTAAGAAAATGTGATGGAAGTTGGAGGCTTTTTGTTGACTATAGAGCCCTTAACAAAGAAACCTGATGCAGTACAACAGGAGTGGGATTTCTTAGCCCAAAGAGAACACCCGAAGGCCCAAAAGACCCTGTAGTTGTGCAATTTTTTGATAGTTTATGGTTCTCTTCTACAATTTTTATTTTTATGCATTTAAGGTTTTCTTTTATAATGTTTGTAACGCCGCTTGACGGCTGGACAATTTTTTTTGATGATTAATTCTAATTGAGTTTTCTCAATCCTCAATCAATTTCTCGGTATTCTTCGTGAATCAACGAGTTTTGATCTGCGATTTTTCTTCTTCACCACGTACGCTGCATCAGATTGGTATCAGATTTGGTACGATCCTGCAACATGCCACCAAGGAGATGTGTCAATGATGCCCAGATGGAAGATGTGCTCCGGCGAGAAGAGATCGCACAATTGCGACAGCAAGTGGACCAACTAACCCAACAGTTGGCTGCCCTTCAACAACCACCACCACAACCACAATACGAGTTCGCTTCGGCGGATAACGATTCTGACCACTAAGAAAACCCTTTTGCTTCCCCTCGTGACCAACCTCGGCTAGCAGATCGACGATGGGAGACTAGTTTCAAGGTTGACATTCCAGAATTCCATGGTGGACTCCAGGCTGACGCATTCCTGGATTGGCTGCATACGGTGGAAGAAGTTCTTGAATTCAAGGAGGTTCCAGATTCTCGCCGTGTTCCACTAATCACTATGAGGTTGCGTGACAGGGTACAAGCATGGTGGCACCAAACAAAGTCAACGAGGGCACGCACTGGTAAATCCAAAATCATCTCTTAGGAAAAGTTCAAAAAGCATATACGGGCAGCGTTTTTACCATACAACTATGAGCGTGAACTGTATCAACACTTTCAACTCCTGCGTCAGGGGACTCGATCTGTCGACGACTACACCGTCGACTTCTACCAGTTGCTTGCACGAACAGAGATTGTTGAATCCCCAACTCAACTGGTTTCCCGGTATATTGGCGGTTTGCGACTCCAACTACAAGATGTGCTTAATATGTTTGACCCGATGACAGTCTCTAAAGCACATCAGAGAGCACTACAGGCTGAGAAACAGTTAGCTCGACGAACGACTAGTGGATTCAAGCAGTTTCCTAATCATGGAGGCAGCTCATCTACCCACCCAAAACCAGGACCTGAACGACAACTGCCTATTCTCCCCCAAAATCGTGTTGGTGGTGGCCCTCCACAAGGTCGTTTTGGTGGCGAACTCTGATGCTTTAATTGCGGCGAGACGGGACACCGACAAGCAGACTGTCGTAAGGCGAATCCTAACACTAGGGGACTGTTTGCTAATGATATGGATACCGATACAAACCCCATTTTTGATACCTATGATGACACAAAAGTTGAAGAAGAGCTTTTAGAAGGTGATATCGGCCCGTTATTAATGCTGTGACGAGCATTTTTTACTCCCCGTGCCCTGGATGATGATTGGCGTCACACTACTCTTTTTCAGTCCACATGCACAATGGGGGTGAAGGTATGCCGCTTTATTATCGATTCTGGCAGTTGTGAGAATGTGCTGTCCAAATTGGCAGTGGAGAAATTGGGTTTGAAAGAAGAAGAACACCCTAAACCATACAAGCTCGCTTGGCTTAATAAAGGTATGGATATCACTGTTTCCCGCCGTGCCTTGGTTTCATTTTCCATTGGACCTACCTACACTGATGAGATATACTGTGATGTGGTACCCATGGATGCATGTAATTTGTTACTGGGGTGCCCTTGGCAATTTGATCGAGAGGCTATTCACCACGGCCGTGCCAATACGTACTCGTTCATGTTTCGTGGGAAGAAGATTGTGTTGCTACCCAGTAAAGATAAAATTGTCTCACCCACTAGAGACAATATCACTCTTTTGTCCAGAGCTCACTTTGAACATGCCATGGCAGAATCAGGGGTTGTTTATAGGCTTTATACAAAAATTGCCAGCACAATTTCTACTGTATCAGTTGTCATCCAACCATTACTGGTATAATTTACCGATGTCTTTCCTGAAGCACTTCCCAACCAATTACCTCCATTGCGTGACATTCAACATCAGATTGATTTGATTCCAGGAGCCGTTTTGCCCAACTGACCGCATTACATGATGAGTCCCAAAAAACATGAGGAATTGCACCGCCAAGTTGAGGAGTTACTAGCAAAGGGTCACATTCGAGAGAGCCTTAGTCCATGTGCTGTACCTGCCCTCCTAACCCCCAAAAAGGATGACACTTGGCGTATGTGTGTGGATAGTCGTGTAATTAATAAGATCACGGTACGCTATCACTTTCCTATACCCCGCTTGGATGACTTGCTTGATCAATAAGGGGGTGCAACGGTGTTTAGCAAGTTAGATTTGAAGAGTGGATACCATCAGATTCGAATCCGGCATGGCGATGAATGGAAAACAGCATTTAAAACCCGTGAGGGTTTGTATGAGTGGCTAGTGATGCCTTTTGGCCTCTCTAATGCCCTTAGCACGTTTATGCGAGTTATGAATCAAGCACTACACCCTTTCATTGGTAAATTTCTTGTGGTTTACTTTGATGATATCCTTATTTATAGTGCTAATCCAGAGGTGCATCTCCAATACTCGCGGGAGGTTTTGATGGTCTTTCGTAGGGAAAAATTCTATGTTGCAACTAGTAAGTGTGCTTTTATGACAGATACCGTTCAATTTTTGGGTTATACGGTGTCTAAGGATGGACTCGCGGTGGACAATACCAAAGTAGAGGCCATACAGCAATGGCCACAGCCTAAAACTATTACAGATGTACAGAGTTTTCATGGTCTCGCCTCATTCTACCGCCGTTTCATCCCTCACTTCAGCAGTATTATGGCGCCCGTTACTGATTGCATGAAGGGTACTAAGTTCACTTGGACACCCGATGCTGAGGCCGCCTTTCAAGAGATCAAACAGAAATTGACCACAACACCAATCCTTGTACTTCCTGATTTTGTACAGCCATTTGAACTTCATTGTGATGCTTCCAAAACTGGTATTGGCACTGTTCTTAGCCAAGATGGTCGCCCAATCGCCTACTTCAGTGAAAAACTTTTTGGTGCTAAACTCTGTTTCAGCACATATGATGTTGAATTCTACGCGCTTGTTCAAGCTGTGAAGTATTGGCGCCATTATCTCTTTCAGTAGGAATTTGTACTTTTTACAGACCATGACGCCCTCCGACACCTTTCTAGTCAGGACAAAATTTCATCTCTTCATGCCTCTTAGCAATCATACTGGGAGCAATTTGCGTTTGTGCTCAAACACAAAGCAGGATCTCTGAACCGCGTGGCTGATGCTCTGAGTCGCCGTCATAGCCTACTTGCTGAGATGCGGATCACAGTTCCTGGTTTTGATTCTTTTTTGGACTTATATACTACAGACCCATTCTTTGCAACAGTTCTACTGAAGATCCAGAATGGCGAGAGGACAGATTTTGTGTTGCAAGATGGGTTCCTTTTCCGTGGCCTCCAACTTTGTATTCCAAAAAACAGCTTACATTTGAAGATCATTTAGGAATTGCATAATGAGGGACATGTCGGACGTGATAGCACCTTGCATCTGGTTTCTACTTCTTATTTTTGGCCGACTATGCGATAGGAAGTGGGCAGATTCGTTGATCGTTGTCGTGTTTGTCAGTTAACGAAAGGTACATCCACTAATGCTGGTTTATATATGCCTCTTCCTATACCTAGCCAACCTTGGACAGACGTTAGTATGAACTTTGTGCTTGGTCTTCCGCGCACACAGTGTGGCAGTGATTCCATCTTTGTTGTGGTCGATTGGTTTTCCAAGATGACTCACTTCATCGCTTGTAAGCATACCACCGACGCTGTTCATGTTGCTCAGTTATATTTTTGGGAGGTTTATCGCTTGAATGGGTTGCCTGCCTCCATTGTGTCTGATCGTGATACTCGATTCTTCAGTCATTTCTAGCGGAGTCTTTGGAGATTGGTTAATACTAGCCTCAATTTTAGTAGTGCTTACCATCCACAGACTGATGGACAAACGGAAGTGGTCAACCGCTCACTCGGTAATTTATTGCGTAGTTTGGTGGGCGACAATGTGAAGTCCTGGGATCTGAAGCTATCCCAAGCCGAATTTGCTCACAACCACGCGGTCAATCGTAGCACTAGCTATAGCCCTTTTCAAGTAGTATATGGATTAGTCCCTCGTGGCCCTCTTGATCTTCTCACTTTACCAAATCAGGTGCGCACTCATGCGACAGCAGAAGATTACATCACCCAGCTCCAGGAAGTTCACAAACAGACTCAGTCGCAATTGATTGCCTCCACTGAAAATAAAAGATGCAAGCGGACAAGAAGCTTAGACCTGCTGACCTCAATGTCGAGGATTATGTCTGGGCTGTCTTAACTAAGGATCGCTTTCCTGCCCATGAATACAACAAGCTAGCCGCTCGACAAATAAGCCCAGTGGAGATTGTTGAAAAGATTAATCCGAACGCCTACCGCTTACAGCTTCCTAGTCATATCCACACGTCTGATGTCTTTAATGTTAAACATCTCATTCCCTAATCTGGTGACAGTTCTTCTGATAATGAGCAGGTTTCTGATTTGAGGACGAATCTTCTCCACCCAGGAGAGTATGATGCAGTACAACAGGAGTGGGATTTCTTAGCCCAAAGAGAGCACCCGAAGGCCCAAAAGACCCTGTAGTTGTGCAATTTTTCGATAGTTTATGGTTCTCTTCTGAAATTTTTATTTTTATGCATTTAGAGTTTTTCTTTATAATGCATGTAACGCCGCTTGACGGCTGGACAATTTTTTTTTATGATTAATTCTAATTGAGTTTTCTCAATCCTCAATCAATTTCTCGGTATTCTTTGTGAATCAACGAGTTTTGATCTGTGATTTTTCTTCTTCACCACGTACGCTGCATCAAAACCATTAAGGTTAAATTCCCTATACCTATAGTTGACGAACTTCTTGATGAACTTCATGGATCAACCATCTTTAGTAAGCTGGATTTAAGGTCGGGATATCACCAAATTAGGGTCCATCTAGAGGATATACCTAAGATAGCCTTCCGTACCCATGAAGGGCATTATGAATTCTTGGTAATGCCCTCCGGGCTTACCAATGTCCCGGCAACCTTCCAAAGCTTTATGAATGACATCTTTAAACCTTATTTATGAAAGTTTATATTGGTTTTTTTAATTTTATGACATTCTTGTCTATAGTAAGAACCTTTCTGGCCATGTCCATCATTTACAAACTGTTTTGGACATTTTAAAACAGCACCAGCTTTTTGCAAAAAAAATCTAAGTGTTGTTTTGGATGTGCTGAAATTGAGTACCTTGGTCACCTAATCTCAAAAGATGGGGTACGAGCAGATCCTACCAAAATTGAAGCAATACTTAACTGGCCATTTCCTACCAGCCTTAAATCCCTTAGAGGATTCCTAGGTTTAACTAATATTATAGAAAATTTATCAAAGGATATGGACTTATAGCAGCCCCCTTAACAGCCCTTTTAAAAAAGAATTCCTTCCAATTGACCGAATCCACAAAATGGGCCTTTCAAGATCTTAAACATGCTGTAACTAGCCCTCCTGTCTTAGCTTTACCAGATTTTTGTATTCCTTTTACTATTCAATGTGATGCTTTTGGTATTGGTGTTGGAGTTGTATTAATGCAACAGGGCAGGCTCTTAGCATACATGAGTCAAGCAATTCATGGGAAAGCCTTGCAACTATCTACCTACGAGAAGGAGTTGATGGCATTGGTCTTAGCAGTAAAGAAATAGAGGTCTTATCTTTTAGGACACAACTTTAAGATACAAACGGACCAGCAAAGTCTCAAGTACTTACTGGAACAAAAGGTGGGTACTCCTCTTCAGCAAAAAATGGATTACCAAGCTTTTGGGATATGAGTTTGTGGTAGAATATAAACAAGGGAAGAAAACAAGGTTGCTGATGCCTTGTCCCGAAAAATAGAATATCAAAAGGAAGGGAAGCTATCTGTTATTACAGCACCAACTAACACTTGGTTGGAACAACTCAGAACCAGTTATGCTACAGATCCTAAATTGCAGCAGATTATTAAAAAGCTTAAACCCAAAATTATAAACAGAGGGATGGATTATTGTTAGTATTTGTCTAAGGTTTAAACAAGTTTTAAACATGGTTCAAAGATGGTTGAAGTCTAAACCAGGGTTGGAAGATTAAATTTCAGCATATTAAAGGAGTGCACACATGTGTGTGCATCACTTTGGGTGTGTGTGCACACCCCTATTCAGCAAGGCAAAGGAGTGTGCACAGCTGTGTGAAGGGCAGTATCAGTGTGTGCTGCACCACTCCTTCACCAGCGCCGCACCGCCCAGCAAGAAGGTGGTTTGATGGAGGGCAGCACCGCATGCACCGCCAAGTAAGTGGTGAAAAGGGTGCTTTGCCTAGCGCCGCACCGCCCCCTGTTCAGTGCCGCAGCGCTAGGCACACTGATGCACACATGGACAACTTGTTTAAGCCTCTTCTTAGGTGCGTGGATGCAAGGTTAAAATGCACAACACCACTTAGGATTGATGGAGGGCCATGGTTAAGTGGTCATCAAGATCTAAGGGTGTAGATTGACTCTCAAGATTGGACAAGAAGTTGGTGCACTATATAAAGGGTCACCTAGCTTCATTCTCAACATAAGTTTGTGCCATAATTTGAGATCAATTGTAAAGAGTGACAAAACACAATACAAGAGAGAATTATGTGAGAGTGCAAAGACACAAAACACAAGAGGGACTCATTGTAGAGAGGCTAGTTGTAAAGAAGAGAGAGTAATATAGATAGAGAGCATTGTAATAGTTTTTATCATCTTCTATCTTTTCTTCTTGGTTTCTTCAAGAACTTGAGGTTTCTTGAAGAGGGTTGCTATAATTGTAAAGAATCATTGATTTATTGCAGATAGTTCAGAGGAACTTACGGGGACGTAGGCTATTGCCGAACCTTAATAACAAATCGCTTGTCTTTTTTTCTTTCTTGCTTTCGATTGCTGTATTTCTTTCTACAAGGCATTCTAGACTTGGGTGTTTGGAAGATCACCACCTAGGCATCTTGTCAAGGTGATTTCCAACAGTGGTATCAGAGCTTGCACAGCTAGGTATCGGAGCAAGAACAAGAAGGTTACGGAGTCAAGACTCCAAGAATCAAAGATCAACTTCTTGGGTGATTCAAGAACGGAGTAAAGATCAAGATTAGATCGTGTTATTGAGGGTGATTCAAGAACGGTGTTAAGATCCATCTTCAATCGTGTTCTTGAGGTTGAAGAAAGCATTTGTAGGTATTGCATAAATCTGGGATCTTGTCCGCAAAGATGGCTTCAAATTTCGTGGTTGAGAAATTTAATAGAAAGGGAGATTTTTCCCTATGGAAGCGGAAGATCAAGGCTGTTCTTATGCAACAGAAAGTGGACTTGGCTATTGGAGAAGATGATACTTTTCCAGCAAGTGTCATAGAGGACCAGTGGATTGAGATGAAGAAGATGGCTTACAGCACCATTTTCTTGCACATGTCGGATAGTGTCACAAGGGAGTACGGAGACTCGAAAGATCCGGCTGTCATATGGAAAAAACTAGATGAGTTGTTTCTTACCAAAACTCTCCCTAACAAAATTTATCTTCTTAAAAGAATCACTACTTTTAAAATGGATCCTAGTAAAGAGTTGTAAGATAATTTTGATGTCTTTAATAAACTAGTTCAAGATTTAGCTAGTTGTAGTATTAAATTCCTGGATGAACAATTGGCTGTCATTTTGTTAAATTCTCTTCCTGATTGCTTTGATAATTTGATTAATGTTATTGAGTATGGAAGGGATACTTTAACCAAGGAGATTGTGATCAATGCCATAAGAGCACATGACTTCAAAGCCAAGATGAATGAGACATCAAGTGAAGATGGGCTGTTCGTAAGAGGAAGGCCATCAACTCAAAATGGCAGTAGCAACCATGGCAACTACTAGGAGAAATCAAGAGGTATAGGGCAAAGCCATGGGAGAGCACATTCCAATTCAAGATTTGGAAAGAGGTGTTTCTACTGCAACAAGGAGGGCCATTTTAGAAAAAATTACAAAAAAAAAGATGTGGGATGAGAGAAGAAGCCACACCAACAATTGAGAGGCTTCGGTTGCCAAGGGAGAATAACAAGATGATGTCCTTATTGTGTGCTCAAATGTGAGTAGGAGGCAAGGTAGTGAAAAGTGGATTCTGGATTCCGGGTGCACTTATCACATGTGCCCTCATGAGGAATGGTTCAAGAATTTCAAAGAGATCAATGATGGAAGGTTCTTCTTGGGGAATGATAATTCTTGCCAAGTGAGGGGGATTGGAGACATCCAATTAAGGATGTTTGATGGAGTCACAAGGCTGCTGTGAAATGTGAGGTATCTTCCAGATTTGAAGAGAAATTTGATCTCATTGGGGCAGCTGGATTCCATGGGGTATACATGCAAAGTAGAGGGAGGAAAGATCAAGGTGGCCAAGGGATCTTTGGTAGTGATCAAGGCAGCAAGAAACGATGGACTCTATGAGATGATTGAAGAGACAAAAATCAATGATCAAGCAGCAAGCTTGATGGCTGAGATGGATAGGGCAGCCCTTTGGCACACTCACTTGGGACACATGAGCGAAAAAGGGCCTGTAAGTTCTTAGCAAGGAAGGTCTACTTGGTGGTGAAAAAGTAGAGAAACTGTATTTCTGTGAGAGTTGCATTCTTGGGAAGCAATACCATGTTAGCTTCAACACCAAAGTGCAAAAGTGTAAGGGGATTCTTGACTACATTCATTCGAACCTTTGGAGACCAGCAAGAACACCAACACAAGGAGGTAACTTTTACTTTTTTTTCTTTAATTGATGATTATTCAAGAAGAGTGTGGGTTTATTTACTTAGAAATAAATCAGATGCCTTAGATAAATTTGTTGTGTGGAAGAAGTTGCTGGAAACGCAAACGGGTAGGGTAGTTAAGGCTTTACGAACTGATAATGGCTTAGAATTTTGCAATAAGGATTTTGATAAATTCTGTGAATTAAATGGCATTCTAAGGCATAGAACGGTTGTAAAAACACCTCAGCAAAATGGAGTTGTTGAGAGGATGAATAGAACCCTTATGGAAAAGGTTAGGTGCATGTTAATAGGATCCAGTTTACCAAAATATTTTTGGGAAAAGCTGTGGCTACAGCTGCATACTTGGTAAATAGATCACCCTCTAGAGCTTTAGAGCTCAAGATTCCTATGGAGATGTGGACTGGGAAACCCCCTGAATTAAGCAACCTTAGGACTTTTGGGTGTGCTGCATATGCACATCAAAATGAGGATAAACTTAGCTCAAGATCTAGAAAATGTGTGTTTCTAGGATATGGTGATGGAGTTAAGGGATATAGGTTGTGGTCCTTAAAAAAGAAAGGCATGAAACTTATTATAAGTAGAGATGTTATTTTCAATGAATTGTTATTTCCCTACTTGGAGAAAACTAACCTTGCAAGGGCTAGTGAGCAAACCAGTCTGGAAGTTATGGAGCAACGCATCAAGGAGAGTTCAGTTCAGGTAGTGCAAGGAAGGCAAGAGGGTTTGGACCAGGTAGAGCCCTTGAATGAAGGCCATGCTCAAGAAACTCAAAAAGAGGCTGAACAAGAAGAGGTTGATGCAGCAAGTCAAAATGACTACCAGCTTACAAGAGACCAGGGAAGGAGGGTGATTAGACCACCTTTGAGATATGGGTTTGCGGATGCTAATGTAGCAGCTCCTTGGACATAAAGAGAGGTTGAACTAGAAACTTATATGGAAGCCATGGAATGTAAGGATTCATCAAAGTGGTAGCTAGCTATAGAGGAAGAAATGGATTCTTGGATGAAGAACAACTCTTTGGAGTTGGTGCCCAAACTAGAAAAACAGAGACTTGTGGATTATAGATGGATCTACAAGTCAAAGAAGGGAATACTTCAGGGGATGAAGTTCGGTATAAAGCTAGGCTGGTGGCGAAGGGGTTCACTTAGAAAGAAGGCATAGATTTCACCAAAATCTTTTCACCGTTTGTGAAGTACAAGACAATACGGATAGTGTTAGCACTGGTGGTCTAATTTGATTAGGAAATCAAGCAAATGGATGTGAAGACAGTGTTATTACATGGAGAGCTCGATGATACCATTTTCATGAGGCAACCCGAAGGCTATGAGGAAGGAAGACAGGGAGAGTTGGTGTGCAAATTGAAGAAATCTCTCTATAGCCTGAAGCAATCACCTCGACAATGGAATAAGAGGTTTGATTCCTTTGTAATCAGCCTGGGTTTCATGAGGAGCTATTATGATTCGTGCTTGTACTATAAGAGGCAGAAGGTTGAGGAAGTGGTGATCATCCTTATCTATGTTGATGACATATTGTTGGTTGGGAGCAGCATGGAGAGGATAAGAATATTGAAGGCTCAACTCAGTGAAGAGTTTGAGATGAAGGATCTTGGCCATGAACAGAAGATCCTTGGTATGTGTATCATCCGAGAAAGGGAGAAAAACAGATTGAAGATCTCTCAAACTTCCTACATAGAGAAGATGATATCTAAGTTCTCTATGGAAGATAGCAAACCAGTGAAGGTTCTCCTTGCTGGTCATTTCAAGTTCTCCATCAATCAATGTCCGAGATCGGAGGCAGAGAAGAAGGAAATGAAAAAAGTCCCTTATTCTAGTGTTGTTGGTTCTATTATGTTCACCATTGTAAGCACTAGACCTGATATTGCTTATACAACAAGTGTTCTCAGCAGGTTTATGAGTAATCCTGGAAAGGAGCATTGGCTTGGGATAAAGTGGTTGCTGAGGTACTTGAAGGGAAGCCCAAAAGTAGGGCTGGTTTATGAGAAGAGAGGTAAGTCCATCTGCCTTGAGGGATTTATGGATTCGGACTATGGAGCAAACTGGGATAAAAGGAGATCGATTACCTCATACTTCTTCAACTTAAACGGATGTTGTGTAAGTTGGAAGGCTCAGTTGCAGCCGGTGGTAGCACTCTTAACAACCGAGGCTGAGTATATAATGGCTACGGAGGCCATTAAGGAGGCTATGTGGTACAAAGGGTTGCTGGAAGAGTTGAAGGTACTGGAGGAGCAGGTTGTGGTGTTTTCGGATAGTCAAAGTGCATTGCACTTGTGTAAAAATCTGGTGTTCCATAAGAGGACAAAGCACATGGATGTTCGGTATCATTTTATTTGGGAAAATGTTACGAAATGATGCATCCATGTGGACAAGGTAGCCGCAGAAGAAAATCCTATGGATTTAGGTACTAAAGTCCTACCTCTAAGTAAGTTCAATCATTTCCTTTGACTACTTAGGATTGGAGTCGGTTAATTGATGACTCAAAATGAGTTTGGATCTTGAAGTTCTCTGCACAATGGTTCGGGTTTAAACACTTAGACAAAGGTAGAGATTGTTGGTATTTGTCTAAGGTTTAAACATGGTTCAGAGATGGTTAAATTCTAAACCAAGGTTGGAAGATTAAATTTCAGCATGATAAAGGAGTGCACACATGTGTGTGCATCACTTTGGGTGTGTGTGCACACCCCTATTCAGCAAGGCAAAGGAGTGTGCCCAGCTGTGTGAAGGGCAGCATCAGTGTGCGATGCACCGCTCCTCCACTAGCACCGTACCACCCAGCAAGAAGGTAGTTTGATGGAGGGCAGCGCTGCACCGCTCCTTCACCAGCGCTGCACCGTCCAACAAGTGGTGAAAATGGTGCTTTGCCTAGCGCCGCACCGCCCCCTGTTCAGTGCCGCAGCGCTAGGCACACTGATGCACACATGGACAACTTGTTTAAACCGCTTCTTAGGTGCATGGATGCAAGGTTAAAATTCACAGCACCACTTAGGATTGATGGAGGGCTATGCTTAAGTGGTCATCAAGATCTAAGGGTGGAGATTGACTCTCAAGATTGGACAAGAAATTGGTGCACTATATAAAGGGTCACCTAGCTTCATTCTCAACATAAGTTTGTGACATAACTTGAGATCAATTGTAAAGAGTGACAAAAAACAATACAAGAGAGAATTGTGTGAGAGTGCAAAGACACAAAACACAAGAGGGACTCATTGTAGAGAGGCTGGTTGTAAAGAAGATAGAGTAGTATTGATAGAAAGCATTGTAATAGTTCTTATCATCTTCTTTCTTCTCTTCTTGGTTTCTTCAAGAACTTGAGGTTTCTTGAAGAGGGTTGCTGTAATTGTAAAAAACTATTGATTTAGTGCAAAGAGTTCAGAGAAACTCACGGGGGCGTAGACTATTGCCGAACCTTGATAACAAATTGCTTGTCTTCTTTTTTTTCTTGCTTTCGATTGCTATATTTCTTTCTACAAGTCATTCTAGACTTGGGTGTTTGGAAGATCACTACCTGGGCATCTTGTCAAGATGATTTCCAACAATTATTATTTTACAAGAGAAGATTGTTCATTCCATCCTCAAGGGAGTTGAAAGAACAGATTCTTCAATTATTGCACAGTAGCCCACAATAAGGACACTCAGGATTTCACAAGACTCTTCATAGAGCTAAATCTGAGTTTTATCGGGAAGGAATGAGGAAGGAGGTGAGAAGGTTTATCAAGGAATGTGATATATGTCAGCAAACACAAGTCCGAGAATATCCGCCCGGCTGGATTGCTGCAACCATTGCAAATTCCTACCAAGGTATGTACTGATATTTCCCTTGATTTCATTAATGGACTACTGAATTCTGAAAGCTATAGTGTTATTATGGTGGTAGTGGATCGGCTGTCTAAGTATGCTCACTTTATTCCTATTTTGCATCTGTACACTACCTCTAAGATTGCTCAGGTGTTCCTAGCCAATATTTTTAAATTACATGGGCTGCCTAATTCTATTGTTACTGATAGAGATCTAACTTTTACGAGTACATTTTGGAAGGAGCTCTTTAAGCTGCAGGGAACCACTTTGAAATTTTCATCAGCTTACCATCCTCAAACGGATGGCCAGACAGAGATTGTCAACAAGATAGTTGAGTAATATCTTAGGTGTTTCTCGGGGGACAAGCCAAAAAGATCGGTTAAATGGCTTCTGTTGGCTGAGTGGTGGTACAACACGAACGTTCATACCTCTACCAAATTATCCCCTTTTGAAGCTGTCTATGGCTACCCGCCCCCAAAATTAATTCCTTATACGCCAGGAACCATACAACTCCAAGAAGTAGAAAATACCTTGAAGACCAGAGACGAAATCATCCCCATCTTTCGTTTGAATCTGTAGTTGGCACAAGACAGAATGAAAAAATTCGCAGATATTAAGAGGACTGAGAGAAGCTTCAATATTGGAGATTGGGTTTACCGTCGATTACAACCGTACAAGCAGCAGTCGGTGGTACAAAGAAGGAATTTGAAATTATCTCTAAGATTCTATGCTCCATATCGAGTGCTGGACAAGATCGGTACTATTGCTTATCTGCTTGAGCTCCCTCCTGAGGCAAAGATACAGCCGGTGTTTCACGTATCTTGCTTAAAGGAGAAGTTTGGAGAAAGACACCAGCTGGTTGTTACTCTTCCACCAACAGACAAAGATGGAATCATTCAACCGGAACCAGAAGAAATATTACATAGGAGGTTGAAGAAGAAAAAAAATCATGCGGTGACCGAAGTATTGGTGAAATGGAAGGGGCTCGGTGAAGAGGAAGCATCTTGGGTGGAATATTCTACCTTAGTCAACGAATTTCCAGACCTTGTGGACAAGGTCATTTTTTTTGGGGCGGGGGGGGCAATGTCATGTGCACGTTGGCTGGGTCATGGTCTACATAAAGGGCCCAGTTGTTGGTTGCTTATTATTTAATCTAGTAGAGTCCAGAATCCAGTTGAGTTTGGTTAGTTTGATTATTTGGGTCCAATAACTGTACGTGGGCATCAGGTTAAGACTTTTTCTTAATTCATTGATTCACAGCCAAGTAAATTGGCTTAAGAATAGGTCTTCAGGTTGGGTCGTTAGCTAAATATTAACGCCGTAGTTATGCTATTTTTATGGGTTGAGTCCTTGTAATCTGGTCAGTTGTTATTTCCAGTTGTATTTAAGTCTTTCATGTTAATGAGAAATGTGTCAAAATAGTTGCTATCAGTGAGTATTGGAGGCTATAGATTTCCTCGAATTAATCCAACTCTTTTCTTCTAGCTTGAACCTGACAACATTAATACATAACGGAATACAAGGATAAACTAATGCATTACGCATATAGATGCAGCATAGATAGATCAATTTGTCACTAAACTGTAATTGCAAGTTAAATGGAAAAGGAACATCCTGATAATCAGTAAATTTACCAAACAGAAGGGGCCTTTTCGTGGTACAAAATCTAGGGTTGCACTGTAGAAATTTCAATTCAATTTAAATTGTGATATAAAAGAAAAAAAAAAAGGAAGAAGAAAACGAGAGAGACAGTTACCTTTTTGTACGGCGATCGTTTACTGGAGTGATTGCTTCCTTCTTGTCACTATTTACGGGTTCTTTTAACCTTCTGGGTCTAGAACCATCTCAACATAAAACGACTTCACTTTAGTGTGTCTATATTTTTATTTTGGCTAAATATTATTTTTTGTTTGGCTATTTATATAATTTTTTCTTTAAATTTTTAATGTAAGTAATATCTTTTTATTAAAAAAAAAGTACTCATTCCATTTTATATTTTTAGTCAGTTTTGACTTTTTAGAAAAAAAAATGTTCTTATTTTTTTATTTTATTAATTTAAAATTATAAAAAATAATTTTTAAAAATTTATGGATTCTATAAAGTAATATATTCGAAAAAAATCGAAACTTTATCAATTTAACAATAATAAATAAATTAATCGTTTAATTAGATGAATAGTATACTTGGACAAATAATAATTGACAAAAAATAGTATTTTATAATTTCAAAATAATTTTGTAATAGAATTGTCATAATTTTGTTAACGTTTTAACGGACCTCCACTTTTAACTTTATCAATTTAAAAAGGTGCATTTATATTAACCATGCAATTTGATCATTATTTTTTTTAAAGGAAATCTGATCATTGTTTTGAATCATTAAAAAATTGTCTAATAATTTATAGAAGTTTTAATTAGTAATTTATATGTTTTATCAATTTTATCTTTAATAAAATCACTATATAAATGTTTGTGAGAATATGTTCGACCGATAATTAATTTTGATTGTTTGAAAATATCTTTACTGAATTTAAAATAATGATAAATTGTTAACATAAAAAAGGCAAAAATTGACATCATTTCTACCTTCTGATCCCCTTATCAGTGCATTTATAATTTTACCTTAACTTTCAGACTATTTTACTAGAGATTGTTGGTTGCATTGGGTGTAAAATAAAATTTGGTTGAAAATTCGATTGGTAATTTTTAAAAATTTTATTAATAACGTTCGTACGTACGTATATGTACTCATTAAACATTATTATAAAAAATTTCAAAAATTACCAATTAAATTTCAACGATAAGAATTTTCCTATTTTACTCTTAAAAATACTGTAGATAATAGGAAAAAACACAAGCCATAGAAGCTTCTAATTGGTCCATTTCTATGTCATGATGACCTTCCTGGTCCTCCTCAGCATCTTTGAATATGGTTGTTTCTTTGTTTTTTAGTTGGTTTGTTTTGTTTCTGCTTTCCTGCGTTTCTGTTTTCGTTGCTCAGTGTTTTTGTGGTTGTAATTTTCATAGAAAAAGAAAATAGCACCTACAGACAATAGCTCGTGAACCAAGCTATAGGAGAGGAGATTGAAAATGAAAAATCATTTGAATTAAAACAAAATATTACACAGTCTGGTGCTCTTAAGTCAAATTAAGCTGTCCATTTATTGAATTGTCTTCTTCTTCTGGAAGTTCAAGTTCACACCCCCAAGGAGCATGGCCATGGCCATGACCCAACCTTGTAGGAGAATACTTAACGTAACAAAGTTTGCTAGCTTTCGTATGGTAGTGATTCTGAAATTCTTAATTGGTGGAAATCACACAATTCTAACTTTGTGGAAAAATGCATGATTCCAACTTTGATGAGAAATGGAATCTTTGACTTTGATTTCCATCTTATAAAAAACAAAAGAAATCTCACTGTTGACGGTATCTGAGTGGTAAGGTTGTTTTTGTACTAGCTTAGTTGGTTAAGAATTCTGTTCTTACACAAAAGATCAAAGATCAAATCTCAATCGCATGATGGATAGGAGGGATAAGGGATGAGAGAGTATTACTTCCATGCCAAGCTTGTGGGTAGGGATGACTGAGCTTACCATGTCAGGTGGGGCTTATCAACTCACGCCACATCAATAAAGTTTGGGACATTTATGATTAAATGTGTCAAACTTTATTAATGTGATGCGAGTTAATAAGCAAAACGTGCTAGGCTCGAACCTTCACTTCACTTTATCGTTGTTTGTATCTACCAAACATTTTTCCTATATATCCAAAGCATCAACTTGCTTTAAACAGAAGTTAAATCCATTAGGAGATGATTCTGTTCCTTACAGCTGGTTTAGCCACACTTCTATTTTTACTAACAAATCATACAAATAAGTTTTTATTTATTGACATGATGATTACTTACTTATCTAATGATAAATGTCGCGTGATAAATTCAAAAGATGATGATGGTATTTAATTGATACGTTTAATTTTTTTTTATAAATAATATTACTCTTTTCTATTGTTAAACCTGTGAAGCTAAATGAGTGAAGAATAGGAAAAACATTTGTCAAAGCAGCAATTTTTCATGTTTACTAAGTACAACAAAATTGACAGATCAATCAACTTCATTCTATTTTGGGTGGTCTAAGTCAGCACATCTTCCCAGGCACCTAGAAGTGCTGGTCTTGTCTTAACATCATCAAAAGAGAAGGATATGTTACAAGATTCTGTGTCTATAAAATCCCAATAACCCATTTTGAAATCGTTGTGCCAACTTTAAAGATTCAATTCTATATTCATAGATAGTAGAAACCCTTTTAGTAACTATGGCTACAAACAAAAAAATTGCTTGCTGTCTCTCCTTGTTTTGACTATTTGTGTTTCTCTTGCACTTTGTCGTCTCATCAACGACCAAGAATTCATACTAATGAGGCATGAGGAATGGATGACTGAACATGGACACATCTATACAGATGTGGAAGAGAAGGAGAGACGCTACGTGATATTCAAGAATAACGTTGAACGTATAGAAGCTCTTAATAATGTTGCAGAAAGAAAATTTAAGCTAAGTGTGAACAAATTTGCAGACCTTACTAATGAGGAATTTCGCGCTATGCATACTGGCTACAAGAGCCAATCCTCAAAATTGATGTCCAAATCAAAGGCTACACCTTTTCGATATGGAAACCTAATAACAGCTGTTCCATCTACTATGGACTGGAGGAAAAAGGGGGCTGTAACCCCTGTTAAGGATCAAGGCCAAGGTGGTATGTAAGAACTAAGAACTAAGAAGTTAATCATAGAGCATAAACAGACACCGTCCTTTTTCCTTTTTTTTTTTTTTGTTGTGATTTTCTCTGTTTTATGGTTACTTACTGTTTGTTATTGTGGGTGCATAGGGTGTTGTTGGGCATTTTCAGTAGTGGCAGCCATGGAAGGAATTACCCAACTGAAGAAAGGTAAATTAATTTCACTATCAGAGCAAGAGCTGGTGGACTGTGACATCAAAGGCGAGGATCAAGGTTGTGAAGGAGGTTTCTTGTACACTGCCTTTCAGTTTATCAAAAGCAACGGCGGCCTCACAACAGAAGCCAGTTACCCTTACAAGAGTGTTAATGGAACTTGTAAAACTAAAAAAAATCTGCTGCTGCTTCGATAACTGGGTACGAAGATGTGCCAGCTAACAACGAAAAGGCCCTGATGCAAGCTGTGGCTAACCAACCAGTTTCTGTGGCAATTGAAGGCAGTGGGTTTGATTTCCAGTTCTATTCTACCGGCGTGTTCACTGGGGAGTGCGATACTAACCTAAATCATGCTGTTACTGCAATTGGGTATGGTACTAATACTGATGGCACTAAGTATTGGTTGATCAAGAATTCTTGGGGAACTGGTTGGGGAGAAAAAGGTTATATGAGGATCCAGAAGGATGTTCGTGCCAAAGAAGGCCTTTGTGGCCTTGCCAAGGATGCTTCTTATCCAACCGCATGAAACAAGATTATTGATGGTTGGTGTTTGTATCAAAGTCTAATCTATCAAATATTTCATGTTAGTTATCTGTGTAGTTTGGATTTAATGCAAAGTTTGTGAGTGTTAAATATGTGAACTTGTGTTTCTTTCTCCTATTCTAGTATTTGTACAATTTCAATAGTGAAGTATTTGGTTTTATGTAAAATTCCACTTTGTTCTTTACGTGAGTTTGTCTGTTATTATGAACAAATACGAAAAAGGAGAAGTAAATCACTGAAAATTAAACCATATTAGCATAAAATAAAACCAACTGTTGAATGAATCTCATATATCAAACAATCAATTGAAAAGTTATTCTGTCAACATCAGAAAAATGTGAATTTTCTATTTCATGAATTAATGGCCACCAATAGAAGTACAAGACGAGATCCTTAATAAATCACTAGATTAATACCCTTCAAGGTTCTTAAAGAAAAAAATCTCTACCCCATTTTTGCACCACTTATACAATATTACTTGGATGAGTAAACAAGATAAGCTGATAAGCACCCAAGTAGAAAAGTGGAAGGAAGAGGAAGAGGAAAGAAAAATAAGTGTAGAGCATTTTTCTATTATTTGGTGGCAAAGAAAAGTACGAGGAAAGAAAAGTGGGAGGACTGATGTTTTTTCCCACATGTACAAATCATAATCTTCACAAATTGGAATGATTAGAGAGTGGAGGAGAAAAAAAAAGCTATTTCTTTTTGTTAATTTCTTCTTTCCTCCCATTTTTTCATCCTCTCCTCTCTTCTTTTTTCTTCTTTTGTCTTCCTTTTTCTTCCTCCCACATCTTTTTCTCTACCAAGAAGAGCCTAAAAGTTTGCATGCTATGAGCTGAGTTCAAGTTTGCATTAGCCTGACATCAGCCAGTTCAATCCATAAACCATTGCATCTAATTCTCACATAATTATGCTAACAAATTTTTTGGTCACTTCACACCGAATTGCATGGTGTTAATGTATTATATGGGCTTAGTTAGTTTAGTTCCACATTGGTTGTGTATTGTTTTGTCTTTTCTATTGGCTTGTATAAATAAGATAGTTCCCTTGTAAGTAAATCACACCATTCAATACAATTATCCTCTTTGTATTATCTCACTTCTTCTCTTAAACTTCACATGGTATCAGAGCCTTAGTGATTCTTGATATATTAAGAGTTGAGTATGATCTGTGATTGCCACTATTAGTGGATCCTTCACATCAGAAAAACTTCTAGTATATCATTTTCATACATGTCGGGCCATCACTAGTACTTACATGGAATATTCTTATAGCCAAAAGAAGGCTTTGTTTGGTTTTCAAAGTTCTTGAATCTTATATATATTCGGTTTAATCAAATTACAAAGATTATGATGCCACGTAATTCACTTTTAATATTGTCTTGGATGAGGAAAAGCTTAAAGTTGGAATAGAAACCAAAGAACATGCTAAGATTTCCTTAAGCCTAGCTGAAGCTTTAGCTGTGAGAAGTCAAATATATGGATTATTAAATCTAATTATCTCTTGATTCAAAAAACAAAAAAAGAAATATAAATATCTTAAACACTTAATGAGAAAACAAGCGCAATATATATACATATGATGGAAAATGTATTAATTTATAGAGATTTGATTAATTAATTAGTTACCTGCTAAGGCATCAAGAAGAGTAGACTTGCTGGAACCAGAAGGACCCATAATAGCCAAGAGCTGTCCAGGTCGTGCATAACCAGTAAAACCTTGAAGGATTGATCTGCTACCTTTTCTTCCATTTGAGACCGTTACCCATAAATCTTCCCAACTCAAGAAAACACCATCATAGTTATCTCCCTCTTTATAATTACTCTTCATGCAACTTAACGTTGGATTATTAATGGTTTCCATTTCCAGTCCTGCACTAGTTTTGATTTCTGCGTAATTAGTAGGCATAGGCCTAAATGAGTCATTATAACTAATTTCACTAGCATTTACATAATGAAGAGAGACCATAGCTACTTTTGAAATGAAAACATGTTGTGGCATTACAGAACAAGCATAACGAACTTTTTTTTCTGTTTGTTTTTCTCGGTATCTTGAGCTAGGTTGTTTTTGTACTAGCTTAGTTGGTAGAGTATTTTGTTCTTATACAAGAGATCAAATATCAAACGTCACTTGCTCGATAAATAGGAGGGATAAGGGATGAGAGAGTATTACTTCCATGTCTAACTTGTGGGTAGAGATGACTGAGCTTAACATGTCAGATGGGGCTTATCAACTCATGCCACATCAATAAAGTTTGGGACATTTATGATTAAATGTGTCAAACTTTACTGATGTGATGCGAGCTAATAGGCAAAACGTGTCAGGCTTGCACCTTCACTTCATTCTATTGTTATTTGTATCTGCCAAACATTTTTCTTGTATACCCAAAGCATTAACCTGCTTTAAATAGAAGTTAAATCCATTAGGAGATGGTTATGTTCCTCACAGCTGGTTTAGCCGCACTTCTATTTTTACTAACAAATCATACTAATAAGTTTTTATTTACTGACATAATGGTTACTTACTTATCTAATAATAAATTTTGTGCGATAAATTCAAAGGATAATGATGGTATATAATTGATACGTTTAATTTTTTTTTAAAATAATATTACTCTTTTCTATTGTTAAACCTATGCAGCTAAATGAGTGAAGAATAGGAAAAACATTTGTCAAAGCAGCAATTTTTCATGTTTACTAAGTACAACAAATTTGACAGATCAATCAACTTCATTCCATTTTGGGTGGTCTAAGTCAGCACATCTTCCCAGGCACCTAGAAGTGCTGGTCTTGTCTTAACATCATCAAAAGAGACGGACATGTTACAAGATTCTGTGTCTATAAAAACCCCATAACCCATTTTGAAATCGTTGTGCCAACTTCAAAGATTCAATTCATAGTAGATACCCTTTTAGTAACTATGGCTACAAAACAAAAAAATTGCTTGTTGTCTCTCCTTGTTTTGACCATTTATGTTTCTCTTGCACTTTGTCGT
This sequence comes from Bretschneidera sinensis, assembly GCA_023935145.1. Taxonomy (NCBI): domain Eukaryota; kingdom Viridiplantae; phylum Streptophyta; class Magnoliopsida; order Brassicales; family Akaniaceae; genus Bretschneidera; species Bretschneidera sinensis. The sequence continues at coordinate 106,505,456 of CM043697.1, read as the reverse complement.
CTCATCAACGACCAAGAATTCATGCTAAAGAGGCATGAGGAATGGATGGCCGAACATGGACGCATCTATACAGATGTGGAAGAGAAGGAGAGACGCTACGTGATATTCCAGAATAACGTTGAACGTATAGAAGCTCTTAATAATGTTGCAGAAAGAAAATTTAAGCTAAGTGTGAACAAATTTGCAGACCTTACTAATGAGGAATTTCGCGCTATGCGTACTGGCTACAAGAGCCAATCCTCAAAATTGATGTCCAAATCAAAAGCTACTCCTTTTCGATATGGAAACCTAGCTGCTGTTTCATCTACTATGGACTGGAGGAAAAAGGGGGCTGTAACCCTTGTTAAAGATCAAGGCCAGTGTGGTATGTAAGAACTAAGAACTAAGAAGTTAATCATAGAGCATAAACAGACAGTCTTTTTTCCTTTTCTTTGTTTTTTTTGTTGTGATTTTCTCTGTTTTATGGTTACTTACTGTTCGTTATTGTGGGTGCATAGGGTGTTGTTGGACATTTTCAGTAGTGGCAGCCATGGAAGGAATTACCCAACTGAAGAAAGGTAAATTAATTTCACTATCAGAGCAAGTGCTGGTGGACTGTGACATCAAAGGCGAGGATCAAGGTTGTGAAGGAGGCTTCTTGTACACTGCCTTTCAGTTTATCAAAAGCAACGGCGGCCTCACAACAGAAGCCAGTTACCCTTAGAAGGGTGTTGATGGAACTCGTAAAACTAATAAAAAATCTGCTGCTGCTATGATAACTGGGTACGAAGATGTGCCAGCTAACAACGAAAAGGCCCTGACGCAAGCTGTGGCCAACCAACCAGTTTCCGTGGCAATTGAAGGCAGTGAGTTTGGTTTCCAGTTCTATTCTACCGGCGTGTTCACTGGGGAGTGCGGTACTTACCTAACTCATGTTGTTACTGCAATTGGGTATGGTACTAATACTGATGGCACTAAGTATTGGTTGATCAAGAATTCTTGGGGAACTGGTTGGGGAGAGAAAGGTTATATGAGGATCCAGAAGGATGTTCATGCCAAAGAAGGCCTTTGTGGGCTTGCCAGGGATGCTTCTTATCCAACTGCATGAAACAAGATTATTGATGGTTGGTGTTTGTATCAAAGTCTAATCTGTCAAATATTTTAGTTATCTGTGTAGTTTGGATTTAATGTAAAGTTTGTAAGTGTTAAATATTTGAACTTCAGTTTCTTTCTCCTATCCAATAATGAAGTATTTGGTTTTATGTAAAATTTCACTCTGTTCTTTACGTGAGTTTGTCGTTTATCATGAAAAAAACGAGAAAAAGAGAAGTAAATCACTGAGCATAAAACAAGAGCCAACCGTTGAAGGAATCTTATATGGTCATATCAGCATTGTGGGATTCAATGTAATCAACATTTTCCTTGAAGATCTTAAAACACCTCTCCTTCTCAGATGCATCACTGTAAACACGACCATAACGTGTCAACCATTGTTCGAATTCCTCAGACGTGGATAGCTCAGGAACAGAACGAGATGAGGCATAAGAAGCCCAAATTCCTTAAATGAAGAGCAATGCCAAGGAAATGCACTGGCTGCGACGAGTGAAAGCCATTGTGTGCTAGACTACTAATGCTTTAAAGAAGTATTGAAGTGAATCAAAGTGAGTTGTACCAATTTGTTTATATAGGGTTTTTTTTTTCCTCAAGTTATGATTGATTAACTGATAAACTAGCTTTTCTACGTGCCCAGGAAAATGTTATGATTAAGACCTGTTTGCGTTGCAATCACATTGTTCTCTTTGGAACAAATTTTTTCATAAAAGGTTTTCTCCTCCTGTACTTTAGTAGTTTGAACACTTTTCTTCCCTTTACTGCTATTTTACACTACTCTTTAATCGTTTAGTATATTATTAAGTTAACGTATACATATATATTTAAAATTGAATTAAGGTTTTTTTATGAAACAGTAGACTATTATCTCAGAATTAAGGTTTTTTTTATGAAACAGCACTAACCTAGGTGACAATTCCCAACCATAGATTTCTGGAAATGCATTCTAACAAAGCTAAAATTCTCCAAATCTAACTAAATTGACACAACTCCAGACGAACAAAATCTGTGACTGCGGGAACTGAAATGTCAACAGTTGGTCTCAACTGGACGCAAACTTCATTGGCTCCATGAACAGGATCAAATAGGAAGTTGCTAATGAGATCCCGATTGATGGGAGCACTATCATCCACTGCTAACAAAGCTTGTTGGTTAAGGACGTAATTGAAGCGTGGTGAGCACTTTTGTGATCCCAATCATGCAGTCGTAGAACAGTTATCAACCATGAATGAGACTCCTGAGCATGCATAAAGGGGTTCAGAGAATCCACTGCTTCAATCAAACTCTCATTAATGATTTCCGAGTATGAGTGCCCCTTCTTCCTCAAGACCTCAATCTGGATTTTCAAACAGTTAAAGTACAAGGTAAATCAAATGCAAACTGGAACAAAATAGCTGCTTTAGTCCACCTACCAACATCACAGCAAACATGAAAGATAATGATTCATCAATGATAAAATAAATTACCTGTGACATCATGAGTGCCACAAAAACACCAGCGGTGAAAGGATGCAAAGGACTCAAGTCACCAGTAGGCCTTGTTGCTCGAACTCTCACCAACTTTCCACATACTTGTTTGATCAATCGAACAAGCTCAGCACTATTAATGATTGGCATCTATTATGACCCAGAACTATTATAACTGATAACAAAATGGTAGTAACTTACATAAAATCGACATCCAGCCAAAACAACACTTCGAATCTCACTCCCACTGGCAACATCTTCGTGACACTCATACTAAGATGTCCATACAAGGATAATATGAGGCACTATATGCAGTCTCAAATGCCATTTTGCCATCCTCTGACAATGAGTTATACACAGCCAACGTACCCTATTGAAACAGACACAAAACAGAACCAGAAGAGAAGTCCAGAATAAGTACATACACCCATTAAAACGTGTGTTAGCATGTGCACTAGAGAAAGTGAGAGAGAGAACCTTTGTTGAGATGGTGTTTGATACAATTTCTGTTATGCACTCAACAGTATTCATGTAATCCCTGTCTTCATTCATTCCATACTCAACGTACCTTCTGAACAAGCACTCTACAGCTCCATGAACAGCACCAAGTAAAATACCTGCAGCAGAAAAGCAAAAATGGCACGGCATAAACCATTAAGTCACGAAGCCAATTAAACACATGGTTCAAAAGACACAAAAACTATGGAGCTCACCTGGCTCCCCAAAAATGTCACTCTTATACTCCTGCTCTAATGTGGTGGCAAATATAAATGGAGAACCAAGAGAGACCGACCATCCCAAGGCAAAGTCTGTTGCTCTACCATCAACATCCTGTGCAAAATTCAGGACATTTCTCCAAGAACATATTAAATTATTAAGTCATTAACTAGCACAACGTGGTTAAAATGGGACAGTAGTTGTGCAGACACACACATAAACACATGCTAAGAGAGAGATTACCTGGTGGACAGCAAAACTGGCATTAATCCCAGCACCATTTATCTCTTTCCCCTGAACATAGAGTCTCCTCACAGATGGGCCCATCCCCTTGGGGCAGACAGCAATTACACTAAAGTTCTTCGTAAAATCCAGCCCTGAGGATTGTAAATGACCAAGAAGAAACCCATGGAAAAGCCCATGAATGCTGTTAGGTTTCATGTGGGAGAAAACCTTCTCATAATTATCAGCCTGCAGTACACAGAAAGAAAATCAGAGCCACAAGAGAGAACCAAATATGTAAAAAAGGATAGTCATAAACAAACATTCTCGTTCATCATAACCAAAAGCAGCCCACAAAACTATCCAGTTTCCCACAGTTTGCTGCTGAACTGCTGTTCTCTCTAACATGATAAATTTCGTGTAATAGTTCTTTTTTTACATAAATTTAATTTTTTAAAAACTTTTTTTCAAAAGACCCTATTTGTACCCTTATTTTGAATATGTCTTGCCTTCATTAACATGTGGATTCCATTGAAAATGTTTTTATCTTCCTGAACGAAATAAAAATGACTAAATTGACCATGAGTTATTTTTGGGTGTTAACATACATATGTTTATAGATAGATATTTATCTTAAATGATTTGGATATACTATCCCATAATATGTCAAACATCTCTAATGTTTTTATAAACGAAATAATTGGATAAAATGTAATGTTCAAGGCGTTGGACCATATCACCACAAAATAAAAGGCAAACGCTGGCGCTTTTTTTAGCATATTACGACGCTTTAAAGTGCCGCAATATACAATACCGGTGCTTATGGAAAGCGCCGGTATGTGTGGTGTCGAAGCGCCGCTATATTTCGGCCCTTTTAAGTGCCGTAATAGAGTGGGTATAAGTGTGTTTTACATTATTTTGGCTTAAATATCAACACTATTCACCCTTCAATAAATAAAATGAACCACCAAATCCATAAAAATTCAAATGTTCTTCAGTATATAAAATGTACAATCAAACCATAAAAATTTAAATATCAATACAAAAGTCATCTCATTTACACAAAAAACAATCATAGTTAACATATAAAATTCATACAAAACAAATTAATGGAATGTAGTCTAGAAAATTATTTTACTATCACGAAATCAATTATGAGGTCCTCTGTTAACCAACTGTTGTAGTAAAGACTTCAACTCATCAACTTGGGATTGGATATTGTTCATTTGATCATCGTGCCTTGCTGTTATTTCTTGAATCTGATGCGCATGCTGTTGATTGTTTTCTTTTATTTGTGCTCTCAAACTATTTATCTCTTCAGCATAAGCCTCATTGTATCCCAGATCATTCCTAATTTGAGCTAAAAGTCCGTACATGGCAAAGGTTGTAACTCCAAACCCTTGACCTCGGACACAACCAGAACTTTCTTCACCCATAAGCTCGGTGAAGACTTCATTTTGTATTGCTAAATTATTGCTAGCATCAGAGGATCCTGAAGCTGCAACAAGTTCGACAACACGAGCATCAGCTATCACCTACAATTACGAAACAATAAAAATTAAACGCCCCCAAAGATTATGTAGCGAAAGTTTCATAAAAGAAAAGTTGTTTATCTGATTTTATAAAAAACGAGCAGAATTTCTCCTATATTTCCATAAAACCTCCTGCATAATATTTTATTTTTTTATATAAAAGGCATTTAGTTTAATTTAGAGCATCAGGCACTCTCGCCTCAAGGGTCTATCACCCCAAATGATGCGTTTGGCTGGGTGCTAAAGGTCTACTTATCATATACCATTACATTTGAACAGCTATTATTGCGACATTTCTTAAAAAAACATTTCAAGAAATATTCCTTAAAATCATTAAGAGAACAAAAGCAAATTAATGCCTAGATGATCATTGTTTCTCTTATAGATCGACAATAGTCATTTTACGAAATAAACCCAATTACAGTGCCATCCTGAAATAACTATAGTGAGGCATTTCTCCTACTTATTTAGACACCCTATCTCTCCTCCCTTCTTTCGCATCAACTTCCTTCTTTCCACACACAGCCCACCACTGCATCAACAAGCAGCATAAACAAAAAAAATTCCTCCCTTTTCTCGGCAACCAAACGCAGCATACAAGTACAAAATAGCTACAAAAACCAAAATTACAGCCCGTTGTTACCACTTACTAGATCCAAAAAATCCAAAACTAAAACCCTTGTGTTAACTAGATCCCAAAAAAAACTACCAAATGATGAGAAGTCCAAGACAGTTTTCACATTCCATTTCTTTCCTAATTCCTACATGAATAAAGAGTGGTGAAAATTTAGTGTGAAAAAAAATTGACAGATGCTGTTGAGAATGTCCTAGAAGCCAAAGTTATTTAGTGTACTCTTTTCTTTTGCTACATTTACTGAACAATAAAAATTTCTGCACCAACAAAAATTTACAGTAAACATCGTGACTAAAACTCTTGTGATTCACATAAAGTTGGCCATTAGCATATATTAAGTTGCTTTAAGACCCATTAATAAGCCAACTGTTTCCAATAAAATAAATAAACATGAGGCAAGACTGGTGATAAGTGAGTTTATCCAATTAACAAAAAACACATGACAACAATACAGTTGCACAATATAAGTAACAGAGCTCAATCAATTCAGAGATGGATATTAAGGCACAATATAAGTAACAGAGCAAAAAATATAAGTAACAGAAAAATAATCAAATGGTATGACAAAGAATAGGAGCAGTTCCATTGTACTTCAGAGAAGGAAAAAAAAAAAAACATTGTAAAAAGGAAAGGAACAATTACAGGAGTTTACCAAAAAATATTATGGCGGGGAGCTAAGGGCGACAGCTAGATGAAGCAGCAAGAAGAGTATGGCGGGGGAGCTCGCAAGACCGAAATTTCGGGGGAAGCGGCGCGGTGGAGCTAAGGGAGCAGCAAAAAAATTTTGGGAGAAAAAATATCGCGGCAAGAAAATTTACATGTGAAAATGTTATCATATACCCATTTCATATTTCGGCGCTTCAAGGCGTCGGTATATGAAATGGAGCATATTCCAATGCTTTCAAGCGCCGGTATATTGCGGCGCTTCTAAGCGCCGCTATATGTATTAAGATTCAAATATAACGGCGCTTTGAAGCGCCGTTATATGTTCTTTGAATATTGCGGTGCTTCAACGAAGCGCCAGCAGTTATTATATTACGACGTTTTTATGAAGCGTCGGAAATAAAGCGCCGGCAAATATCAATTATCTTGTAGTGTATGTTTTATGGGAATTTATTTTTATTTTTAAAAAATTAATAATAAAACCTCAAGACGAAAAAAGTGTGTAACTTTCAAGTGTACTAATAAGGTGTATATCTCTTAGGCGAAGAAGGCGTACCCCTCTAACCTCATCAGATGCTCAAGCTAAAAAGCCAATCACTCTAAGATTTTGGTCAATTATTCTCCTGCTAAAGGTTGGGTGGGTCAAACACTGATGATTCTGTATCTTGTAATCCAGATCACTGTAGTTGTGGTGGGTTACTTAGGGATGAGAAAGGTTAAAGTATTAGAGGTTGTACAAAAAAGATTATTAGTTTTGGTTTTAGTGTGTCAGCTGAATTATGGGCATTGAGAGATGGATTTATCATGGCCTGTAATCTTACTTTACCGCAGATGCATGTGGAAGTTAATGTTCAGGTTGTTCTGGGGATGATTGAAAATAATATTTCGAATGATCACCCATATGAATACAGGTTGTTCAGAAAAATAATACTCTTATTCATGAATGCAGGTTGTTACTTAGAGGCTTCAGTGACTATACCTTACATCATGTGTAAAGGAAAGTCAATCAAGCTACTGATATGCTGGCAAAGAAAAGAAAGACGGTGCTTTAGATTTGTTTTTGTTTCCCTTTTTTATCTTTGTTTCCCCACCATAGTTATCTTGAATTCTAGATATGGGCATTAGATGAATTTCTTCCTTTAGGACTGCTTGCGTTTCTGGTTAGTTTTTGTTCTGTTCTGTTCTTCACCAAAAAAAAAATGTGAGCCTCAACCATTTACTCAAAAAAGGCGCGGCCTGAGGAGTACATATCTCAACAGCAAAGGCGTTCCATCTTATTTTTAACGTCTTAGTGCAATGTTTAAATGCCCCCAGAAGTCCCGAGATGCTCCCGTAAACGTCATTGAAAACACTGAATCTTTCCAGTTGGAAGTCCCATGAAAAAAAGAGTTAACCCTATGCAGGTAGCCAGCCAACAAAACTCTTAACTAGAAAGTGTCAAAAGTGATATAGCTACTGATAATAATGCAGCTACTCAAGTTTAGGAACTTCCCTCTTGCAAACGTTTTCAAAAGGACTACAGAAAATTAGCAAGTAAATTAACATAAACAGGGACATCACTTTAACATTTATCTCAAAAAGAAAATAATTTCGGCACATAACACATTCTTGAGCCATTCAATTCCAAAATTGTGGATGATGTCGGACTAACTAAAACATGAAAATCCTTCATCATTGCCTTCAATACCATGTTAGAACTGTGAGGGGGTTTTGCATGAGTAAATTAATATAAGCCTTAAGAATATCATCTCGATGGGGATAATGCGTCAACATTTACTTGAATTAGCTTGAAGATTTAACATACAGAAAACAAACAAAATTGAAGACTAAACAAGTTATATTTTTTAATGATTCACTATCAGTTGGTTATAGCACTAGCAATTAACAAGGCTCGGCTCTCAACAAAAACCTCCGTCATCAAGAAGGGCCAACTCCTGTCATCTATATGCAATTTTCTAGCTCGTCTGATTACCATAACTTAGTCACTCATCCATCATTCAACAAAAGTGGCTTGGCTCACATTTGGCACTCGTCTAATCGACTTTTGTGCAGCTGAAATGCAGGATTAACCCAAGCCCCACAGCTGCATTGCATTCCTACCCAGTTGAAGGAACCCAAGCGGGCTTTGCAGCCCATGCACTGAAGTTTCTCTTCCACATAACCTTCTTGTACTGGCCAAGTTAAACAAAGTTAGCATGTTACAAAGAAAATTTTAATATTAGTGAAAGGGAACATAAAAGTTGTATTAAAACTAACCTGTTTGCATCCACTTCATGGGCTCCACAAATATGGAAGAGCAGTCAGAAGGTTCTTGATCCATTACGCTTCTTTTTTTCCATTTAAAGCATTGCTCCTCCCTTTCCACGTTCAGGGGAACAATGTTCTCCTCTGCAGCAGCAATTCTCCGACATTTTTTACAGCGGTATATGACTTGAGGTTTTGGGACAGCTTCCTGAACAGAGTTACTGGCTACTTCCATTTGCATCTCAAATATTGTCACTGCCTAAGAAAACCAAAAACTGCGAATAAATATTAACAAAACCATTGATTATGATTAATATGTGTCATTCACCAAATCATGAACCAAGTGCAGAAGCAGAAGCATATCAACAACTTGGATCGACAAGAGTAGGGTAGACATGTCAGTCATCTTTTTTAAACGAAAATGAAGATGAGTGTCAGGAATTTTTTGGGGGGGGGGGGGGGAGTAAGAAAAGAAAATGAAGAACCCACCCCCCGCCACAGAGTAGTTTATAAACAACGGGTGAAAATACTTTATATAAAACAGGATTTTGGACATCAAATTCCCTCCAATCTTAAACAGATTTAGGCAAGTTTGAGCATGCTCTAGATACTCGACCAACAAACGTAACTCAATGGCATCACTGTTCTTAATATTACTATCCTTAGTAGGTAGCTTGGGTGCAACTATGGTGCCGTTACCAACCTAATTACTGACAAATGGTACTTTTTACCAAAATGGTACCATTTTACCAAGTTACTGTCAAATGGCATGTCAATAACAGTCAAATGATACCATAAAAATTTCATTTTACTATCAAAGGGTACCAAAAAGCCATGTGCCGTCATTTTTATCAACGGCACCACCATAGACTCACCCAGGTAGCTTAGATGCAAGTTTTAGTACAAGTATTGGCTTTTCAAAGTAAACAAAAAGCAAAATCATATTAAAATACACTACACCCGGTCTTTCCATGCCAGCCAATAAGAAATTTCTCTCAGACATCGGGATGAAAGCGGAAGAGAAGCCCCTACATAACCTGATATAGTAAAAAATATACTGGCCAATCAAACGCTGGCACGTGGCAATTGTTAAGGACTAGGAAGCAATTTTACAACTCAAAACCATCAACCATCCATGTGACGACACGCGGTGCCTAGGGGATGGGATAAAATCACCCTTATACGAACTCACAAAAAGTATCCCTCTCATTACTCTCTACCTCTCTCAAATTACTTATCTCTAAAAATACTAACTTGAGTGCTCCGGAGACCCAAACCCCAGAAGAATATTTAATTTATGTACTCCGTGAGCTCCTCATGCAGATTTTCGGCATCAACATAATCATATACAAAAAATCACAAAACTATCCAGTTTCCATAGTTTGCTGCTGAACTGCTGTTCTCTCTAACATATAATAAAGTAATGAACATTAGAATATTTTTTGCCATTCAGCTCTACAAAATTTCAAAATTTATACCCGCCATTATATCATCAATAAAAAAATTGTTCTCTTTTAAATCAATTCAACTGAATTTTGTTTCGGGCTTCCTCTCCTCCATCAATTAACTACCAAGTAACGAATCACTCGGTGCCACACCAACTTCCCGCGAATAAATCAACTTATAAATGAGTAATTAAGCATCAAATGAATAGAATGACAGTGATCCTAACTATAGACTAAACTATAGAAGAAACAAACACCATGCCTAAACTACACTAACATTAATGACCAAAACACGATCACAAATGCCACACTCAAACGCCAAATCAAGAAAAGCAAAATCCAGAACACATTAATACATAACGGAATACAAGGATAAACTAATGCATTACGCATATGGATGCAGCATAGATAGATCAATTTGTCACTAAACTGTAGTCGCAAGTTAAATGGAAGGGGAACATCCTGATAATCAGTAAATTTACCAAACAGAAGGGGCCTTTTCGTGGAACAAAATCTAGGGTTGCACTGTAGAAATTTCGATTCATTGTAAAAGAAAAACAAAAGGAAGAAGAGAACGAGAGAGACAGTTACCTTTTTGTACGGTGATCGTTTACTGGAGTGATTGCTTCCTTCTCGTCACTATTTACGGGTTCTTTTAACCTTCTGGGTCTAGAAACCGTCTCAACATAAAACGACGTCACTGTAGTGTGTCTATATTTTTATTTTGGCTAAATATTATTTTTCGTCCGACTATTTATATAATTTTTTCTTTAAAATTTTAATTTAAGTAATATCTTTTTATGAAAAAAAAGTACTCATTCAATTTTATATTTTTAGTCAGTTTTGACTTTTTGGAAAAAAATATTCTTATTTTTTTATTTTATTAATTTAAAATTATGAAAAATAATATTTAAAAATTTATGGATTCTATAAAGTAATATATTCAAAATAATTTTGTAATAGAATTGTCATAATTTTGTTAACATTTTAACGGACCTCCACTTTTAACTTTATCAGTTTAAAAAGGCGCATTTATATTAACCATGCAATTTGATCATTATTTTTTTAAAGGAAATCTTATCATTGTTTTGAATCATTAAAAAATTGTCTAATAATTTATAGAAGTTTTATTAGTAATTTATATGTTTTATCATTTTTATTTTTAATAAAATCACTATATAAATGTTTGTGAGAATATGTTCGACGGATGATTAATTTTGATTGTTGAAAAATATCTTTACCGAATTTAAAATAATAATAAATTGTTAACATAAAAAAAAAAAGCAAAAATTGACATAATTTCTACTTTTTGAGCACCTTCTCAGTGCATTTATAATTTTACTTTAAGAAACTTTTACATTATTTTATTGAAGATTGTTGGTTGCATTGGGTTTAAAATAAAATTTGGTTGAAAATTCGATTGATAATTTTTAAAAACTTTATTAATAACATTCATACGTACGTATATGTACTCAATAAATATTATTAGAAAAATTCTCAAAATTTACCAATTAAGTTTGGACGATAAGAATTTTCCTATTTTACTCTTAAAAATACTGTAGATAATCGGAAAAAGCACAAGCCATAGAAGCTTCTAATTGGTCCATTTCTGTGTCATGATGACCTTCCTGGTCCTCCTCAGCATCTTTGAATGTGGTTGTTTCTTTGTTTTTTAGTTGGTTTGTTTTGTTTCTGCTTTCCTGCGTTTCTGTTTTCGTTGCTCAGTGTTTTTTGTGGTTGTAATTTTCATGGAAAAAGAAAATAGCACCCACAGACAAAAGCTCGTGAACCAAGCTATAGGAGAGGAGATTGAAAATGAAAAATCATTTGAATTAAAACAGAATATTACACAGTACTGGTGCTCTTAAGTCAAATTAAGCTGTCCATTTATTGAATTGTCTTCTTCTTCTGGAAGTTCAAGTTCACACCCCCAAGGAGCATGGCCATGGCCATGGCCCAACCTTGTAGGAGAATGCTTAACGTAACAAAGTTTGCTAGCTTTCGTATGGTAGTGATTCTGAAATTCTTAATTGGTGGAAATCATACAATTCTAACTTTGTGGAAAAATGCATGATTCCAACTTTGATAAGAAATGGAATCTTTGACTTTGATTTCCATCTTATAAAAAACAAAAGGAATCTCACTGTTGATGGTATCTGAATGGTAATTAGTCCACTGTATAATTATTGATTAGTAGAATTATGCTGGACCATTGAAATGAAATCATGTTGTGGCATTACAGGACAAGCATAACAAACTTTTTTTTTTTTTCTGTTTGTTTTTCTTGGTATCTTGAGCTAGGTTGTTTTTGTACTAGCTTAGTTGGTGGAGTATTCTATTCTTACACAAAAGATCAAAGATCAAATCTCAATCGCACGATGGATAGGAGGGATAAGGGATGAGAGAGTATTACTTCCATGTCTGGCTTGTGGGTAGGGATGACTGAGGTTACCATGTCAAGTGGGGTTTACTAACTCACGCCACATCAATAAAATTTGAGACATTTATGATTAAATGTCCCAAACTTTATTGGTGTGATGCCAGCTAATAGGCAAAACGTGCCAGGCTCGAACCGTCACTTCACTCTATTGTTGTTTGTATCTGCCTTAAATTTTTCCTATATACCCAAAGCATCAACTTGCTTTAAACAGAAGTTAAATCCATTAGGAGATGATTCACTACAAGATAATTGATATTTGCTAGTGCTTTATTTCCGGCACTTCACAAAAACGTCGCAATATATTAACCACCAACGCTAAGAAGCGCTACAATATTCAAAGAACATATAAAACGCCGTTATATGTGAATCTTATTACATATTACGGCGCTTTGGAGCGTCGGAATATGAAAGCGCCGTAATATGCAAAGAAACATATTTCGGCGCCTAAAAGCTCATTTCATATTTCGGCACTTTAAAGCGCCGGAATATGCTAAAAAAATTTCACATATAAATTCCCCGGCCCTTTCTTGCCGCGCCATGTTTCTCCCTAAAATTTTCGTCCTGCGCCCTAAGCTACCCCGCACCGTGATTTTCCCCCAAAATCTGAGGTCCTGCGCCCTAAGTTGTCGTGCTTTTCGCCTTTCATCTAGCTATTTGGTGAGTTATGTCTGAAGAAGAACAAGGGTATTCAATTTTGGGTATTTGGAACTTCAAGTTGCATAGCTACTCTGCCGTTCCTCGTCTCTACCGTGAGCCCGAAGTCCTGCCACCGTAGCCTTCGTCGATATCAACATCATTTCACCCAATTCACAGCAGAATCTCATGGTTCTCTTGTTCAAAATCATTTGAAAGCTACAGGTAAAAACGAAATCCATTTTCTTGTTTTGTTAAATTTCGTTTAAAGTATGTTATATATGGCTCGTCTGACTTCCATTGAATAGCTGAGAACATGTTTAGGAAAATAAACTTTAGTGAATTTAAATCTGTTATCTGGATTGATATAGCTTGGGAGTTCATCTCTGTTCATAAGGAACTAATTAGATTTTTAATGTGAGACTTGTTAATCAGTAAACATTAGTTGTGTACTTTCTTCCTACTGGTTTAAATATTTGGTTCAAAGGGTGAATTTAGTTTGATATTATAAGCATTTAAGTATTTGGTTGATGATAACTTGAAGGGTTATTCCAACCGAGTTTATTTTGAGTCTCTATGTTATAGTGGATCTTGTTTTCGATTTCATTTGGATAAGGACTTGAAATTTTTAAAGAGCAATGTGATTATAAGGTGATTGAGTTCATGGTGGTTTTGAATTTTTGCATGAGTCTGCCACTGAGATTATTTTGTTCCTTGAAGATTAGTTGCAAATTTCAGTTAAGTCCTTGACTGGGCGATCTGGAATTAACTCATCTAGTTGTACACTGTAATTTCTTGACTAAAATGGGATCTAATGCTTTTCTTTGAGATTAATGAATTACAATGGTAGATAGCCTATCAGTTAAAATTTTATCTTTGATTGATTAAATTCTAGAATATTAAGCTAACTCATAACTAAGGCTATGATTTTGAATTGAGCTTAAATCTTCTTTATACAGTATGGACACAACTAAAATAAAAGAAGTTGAGCTTAAATTAAACTAGCATGGAACAGGTCAACACAAGCTAATCATCATATATTGATGATTTTTGTGGCTTGTGGATTTGCATAACAATAGCACTGACATTGCCTTCTATAATAGTAAGCAAAATGATAATCCCACAAGATAGAATTTTCACTGATAAATTTCTTTTATTCAACAAAACATGCAAACAATAAACCTTTTACCTTCACCAGGCAAAAAAAAAAAAATTTAATTTGAGACACAGTACAATAGGAAAAAGAAATAAAAGGATAAGTTTGTGCAATCACATCAAATATATTCTTCGTTACAATTGATAAAAATATAGAACCAAAAGAACCCTTGTACTATAGTACTCCAAAAAGAACCAAAAGATCCCAACAGGTTCGATCCTCACAATGTGAGCTATTTGTTCGATTTCATATATACATATACATATATATATATACATATATATATATATATATCAAAGTTATTTCTTTTACTTTAAGTAGATTGTGAAAGTATTGTGATATTCTATATGGATAATGAAATAGTACGAGATTAAATCAATCACCATACCATTTATGGATTATATTATAATTAAATCAATCAATGTACTTCTTGTAAATGTTATTGTTCCAATTTTTTTTTCTCACTTCAATGCATAGACTACACCACCTTAATATGTTTTTTTATTGCTTTTTTGTTAATTCTTATCCCTTTTTTCTTGCTTTTTTGTTAACTCTTATCCCTTTTTTCTTGCATGCATTTTTTGCCGATATTGAATAATAAACATTATGTTTCCTGAATAATAGCATGAAGTGAATTAAAGGATTAAAACGGTTAACATGTGCTTGTAAGTGCCAACACCTCTCTCACAATAATAAACATTTTTGTGATTTATAAAGTGAGATAGATAGATATTGCTTGCCAACACCAAAATTTGTGACTGCAAACCGTCAAAAATAGAATTACTTGCATCCTGGTTTTCTAATCATAGTACGTGGTACTGACTTATCCCTTTCTTCCAAGACAGTGTGCCACCTCTAAGTTTAAAGGAAGTAAAGAAGTTGAGCTTGTAGTTTAAGTCGTTTTTAATTCCTTTTTTGTAAATTAACTCGTGATTGCATCCTGTTCAGATATGTTCTAGTGTAGCACTGGCACCTGCACCGGGGCTGGTGCAGCACTGGCACCTGCACCGGGGCTGGTACAGCACCGGCACCTGCACCGGGGCCTATGCAGCACCGACAACAGCCTAGAAAGATTTCTCTTTGTTTAAAGCTCACTTTCGATGGGACCAATTGTAATATATGGAGTACTAACTTGTGATTATCAATTTGCTGTTATCAATTTGTGATTATGCCTTCTTTTGCCAAAAATATGTCAATTCTGACTTTATTAATATTGTTTTAGGAAAGTCTATTGGCATCATATAAAAATGGATTAAAGTTGGATAGATAAACCGAGGTCGAGTAAAGCCTATATGGATGATGTTGCAAACTTCATTACGTTTACATGTTAGGAAGCTTGTGGTCGTGGTAGTATTGTTTGTCCATGTAGGAGATGTGATAATTGTTCTTCATTTGCACCAGAAGTTGTTCAGGAGCATCTATTGTATAATAGGTTTAGTCCAAGTTATATCGAGTGGGTTTTTCATGGTGAGAAAGTCTCTCGTATAGACCACACTCACGCTAGTTTACAACCCACTAGTGTTCCAGTTAGCTTCATGGGACGAGATGACATGTTGGGTTTGCTCCGAGGTGCCTTCGAGGTTACTTGTGAAAGCCCAAACAATGAACCGTTAAGTTTAGGAATCGAAGTGCGATCTTCTAACGAGCATGGTGAAGAGCAACAGGCTCATAGTGGGTTTGAGTTCAATAATTGTGGTGATCTTTCACATGTCGAACATCCAGTTCCTTCTGCTATTGATAAGATGACTCAGTATCGCAATTTGATGAAATATTATGATAATGAACTTTATCTGGGTTATCAGAATTTCACAAAGTTAAGTTTTATGTTATATCTACTACACCTCAAATGTTTGAATGGGCGGTCTGGTAAATCTCTTACTATGTTGCTTGAGTTTATCAACATGGCATTTCTGATGTGTGCTCCATTGCCATCAAATTATTATGAAGCCATGAAGATTATCAAAGGATTGAGTCTTGGCTATGAGAAGATTCATGTTTGTCCTAATGACTGCACACTGTATTGGGGTGAGCATGTGAATGATGAATTTTATCATGCGTGTGATGTGCCACAGTAGGTTAAAAACAATGTTGATGATGAGGATCCGTTAAAAGAGATAGATGGTCAATCTAAAAAGAAAATGCCAGCTAAAGTATTGCATTATTTTCTGCTAATACCGAGGTTGAAGAGGATATATATGTCATCTAAAACGGCTTCGTTGATGAGATGGCATGATAAAGATCGGACAAAGAATGGGATTTTAAGACACCTGACAAATGGATTAGCCTAGAATGAATTTGATACTTTGTATCCCGATTTTGCAGCTGATTCTCGGAGTGTTAGGCTTGGCCTAGCTAGTGACGGGTTCAATCTCTTTCTGTTGGAAATCACCTTGACAAGATGCCCAGGTGGTGATCTTCCAAACACCCAAGTCTTGAATGACTTGTAGAAAGAATTTCAGCAATCGAACACAAGAACAGAAAATCAAAGAAAGAAAGAAGACAAGTAATTTGTTGTCGAGGTTCGGCAATGTGCCTACGTCCCCGTGAGTTCCTCCGAACTCTCTGCACTATCTCAATGGTTCTTACAAAGTTACAGCAATCCCCTTCAAGAATCCAAGTTCTTGAAGAACCAAGAAGAGAACGAGAAAGTGATAGACCTATTACAATGCTTTCTATCAATTCTCTACTAACCTCTCTTCTTTACAACCAGCCTCACTACAAGAGTCCCTCTTGTGTTTATGTCTCTCACAAAATTCTCTCTTGTGTTTACAATGATCTCACAATGTCACAACCTGTGTGGTTCTCTCACACACCTTTTTCGCCACTTGAAATGAGGCTAAGAAACCCTTTTTATAGCCTCTTAATTCTTGGACAATCTTGTGAATCATTCTTGACCCTTTGATCATGTTCTTCCTTTAATCTCAGCCCTTCATCACTCTCCAAGTGATGCTGTGCGATTTGGTGTGGTGCTGTGTGCTGCGGTGTGACCTGATGCTGCAGCCTCCTGATGCTGTGCGCACACCTCCTGCCTGTGGGCAGAAACTTCCACAGTAGTGTGCCTGACCTTGCCATGCTCAAAACTTAAGCACACACTTGTGTGCAACCGTTTAACTTGCTGAAATTTCATACTCCACCTTTGATTTGGACTTTAACCAACTTTAGACCATGTTTGGATATGTTTGAAACTTAGACAAATAACAACAATCTTTAGCTTTGTCTAAGTGTTCAAAAAATCTGAACCATTGTGCAGAAAGCTTCGGGATCCAAACTCATATTGAGTTACCAATTAACCAACTCCATTCCTAAGTAATTCAAGGCAATGATTAAACTTACTTAGAGGTAGAAACTTGGTGCCTAAATCTGCAGGACTTTTCTCCGTGGTCTTTTTGTCAACATGAATGCTTCCTTCTGTACCATTTTCCAGAATGTAATGATACCGAACATCCATATGCTCCATCCCCTCATGGAACACCGGATACCTCCACAAGTGCCCCGCACTTTGGCTATCCA
Organism: Bretschneidera sinensis; assembly: GCA_023935145.1. Lineage (NCBI taxonomy): Eukaryota > Viridiplantae > Streptophyta > Magnoliopsida > Brassicales > Akaniaceae > Bretschneidera > Bretschneidera sinensis. The sequence continues at coordinate 106,487,705 of CM043697.1, read as the reverse complement.
AAGATACCACCACCTGCTCTTTTAGGACCTCCCACTCGTCCAACAACCCTTTGCACCCCATAGCCTCCTTTATGGCTTCCGTAGCCGCTATGCATTATGCCCTGGTTGTTATGAGTGCTACCACTGGCTGCCACTGAGCCTCTATGTACCTCAACAACCACTTCATCCCAAGACAAAGCTCTTTTCCTGGATTACTCACACATTTGCTGAAAACATCCATTGCCCAAGAAACACTTGACCTGTTTCTCTTCCTTTCCCGGATGATTCTCCTCATCCCAAGGATCTTTTGTGCAAGGCTGAGATCCTTCCTCTCGAACTCCTCACTGAGTTGAGATGTAAACCTTTCCATCCTCTTCCTGTTGTTCCAAACAAACAGCCCATCAATGACATAGGTGAGGATACTCACCATCTTCTCCACCTTGTGTCCAGGTGAGAAAGTTTCTGTGAAACCTATGTCTTCTCTTCTCGTGAACCCATTCGCCACCAGCCTAGCCTTGTTCCAGACTTCATCTCTTGGAGGGCACCCTTCTTTGATCTTGTAAGTGCACTTACATTCCAAAACTTTCTGATTTCCTGGAATTTTCACCAATTCCCAGAAGTTGTTCTTCCTCAAAGAATCCATTTCTTCCTCCATAGCTAGCTGCCACTTTGACGAATCCTTACACTCCATGGCATCCGTGTAAGTTTTTGGTTCAGCCATCCCTCCTTCTATCCAAGGAGTTGCTGCATCTGCAGCATTTGCAAACCCATATCTCAAGGGTGGTCTAACCACTTTTCTTTCCCGGTCTCTTATGAGCTGGTAGTCCTTCTAACTTGCTGTAGCATCCTCTTCTTGTTTAGCCTCTTCTTGAGTTTCTTTAGCTTGGCAATCATCCGAGGGCTCTACCTGGTCTGAACCCTCTTGCCTCTTTTGCTCTACCTGAACAGAATCTCCCTTGATGCTATACTCAACAAGAACCAAACTAGTTTGCTCACTAGCCCCTGCAGGGTTAATAATCTCCAAGTAGGGAAATAACAATTCATTAAAGACAACATCCCTACTTATTATGAGTTTAAATCCTTCTTTTTCTAAGGACCACAACCTGTACCCCTTAGTCCCTTCCCCATATCCTAGAAACACATATTTTCTAGATCCTGGGCTAAGCTTATCCTCCTTTTGGAGTGCATACATAGCACACCCAAAAGTCCTAAGGTTGTCCAACTCAGGGGGTTTTCACTCCACATCTCCATGGGAGTCTTTTGGAACACAATCCTAGAGGGTGATCTATTAATCAAATATGCAGCTGTAGCTACAGCTTCTCCCCAAAAATATTTTGGTAACCCGGATCCATCTAACATACACCTAACCTTTTCCATAAGGGTCTTATTCATCAACTCAGCAACTCCATTTTACTGAGGAGTTTCCACAACCGTCCTATGTCTTAGAATGCCATTTAACCTACATAATTGATCAAGTTCTTGGTTAAAAATTTCTAAGCCATTATCGGTTCTTATCCCCTTAACTACTCTACTCATTTGAGTCTCAACCAGCCCTTTCCACACCACTAATTTATTCAAGGCATCTAATTTATTCTTAACCAAATAAACCCATACTTTTCTTGAATAATCATCAATTAAAGACAGAAAGTAAATGTTACCTCCCTGTGTTGGTGTCCTTGCTGGTCCCCAAAGGTCCGCATGAATGTAGTCAAGAATGTCCTTAGACTTGTGCACTCCGATGTTGAAGCTGACCCGATATTGCTGCCTAAAAACACAGCTCTTACAGAAATCCAGTTCTTCTACTTTGTCACCACCAAGTAGACCTTCCTTGCTAAGCACTTGCAGGCCCTTTTCGCTCATGTGTCCCAAGCGAGTGTGCCAAAGGGCTGCCTTGTCCAGCTCAGCCATCAAGCTTGCTGCTTGATCATTGGTTTTTGTTTCTCCGATCATCTCATAGAGTCCATCGTTTCTTGCTGCCTTGATCACTACCAAAGATCCCTTGGCCACCTTGATCTTTCCTCCCTCGATCTTGCATGTATAGCCCATGGAATCCAGCTGCCCTAATGAGATCAAGTTCCTCTTCAAATCTGGAACATACCTCACATTTTCCAGCAGCCTTGTGACTCCATCAAACATCCTCAATTGGATATCTCCAATCCCTCTCACTTGGCAAGAATTATCATTCCACAAGAAGACCCTTCCATCATTGATCTTCTTGAAATTCTTGAACCATTCTTTGTGAGGGCTCATATGATGAATGCACCCGGTATCCAAGATCCATTTCCCACTGCCTTCTTGCCCCTTGCTCACACTTGAGCACACAACAAGAACATCATCATCTTGCTGTTCTGTTTTGGCAACCGAAGCCTCTCCATTCTTGGTATGGCTTCCTCCTCTATCCCTTGTCATCTTCTTGCAATCTTTCTTGACATGACCCTCCTTATGGCAGTAGTAGCAGCTCTTCCCTCCCAATCTCAGTTTGGAATGCATTCTCCCATGGCTTTCTCCTCTACCTCTGTCCCGGTAGTAGCCATGCATGCTGCTGTGCACTCTCCCATGGCTCTCACCTCTACCTCTGTCCCGGTAGTAGCCACGCATGCTGCTGTGCACTCTCCCATGGCTCTCTCCTCTACCTCTGTCCCGGTAGTAGCCATGGTTGCTGCCATACCAAGTTGCTGGCCTTCTTTTAAAGAACAGCCCTTTACCACTTGATGCACTCCTTTTCTTGGCATCAAGATTATCTTGCAACTCTTTCTTAGGATCAAATTTAAAAGCAAAGATTCGTTTCCGAAGATACCTTTTATGTGGGAGAGTTTTGGCAAGAAACAATTCATCTAGTTTCTTCCATAATGCAGCTGGATCTTCTGAGTCTCCGCACTCCCTTGTGACATTATCCGACATGTGCAAGAAAATGATGCTGTAAGCCATCTTCTTCATCTCGGTCCGTTGGTCCTCCGTGACACTTGCTGGAAAAGCATCATCTTCTCGAATAGCCAAGTCCACTTTTTGTTGCACAAGAACCTCCTTGATGTTCCGCTTCCATAGGGAAAAATCTCCCTTTCCATCAAACTTCTTAATACCGAAATTTGAACCCATCTTGCGGAGATGATCCCTTGTCTTATGTAGTGCCCACAAATGCTTTCTTCAATCTCAAGAACACGGATCGAAGATGGATCTTAACCGTTCTTGAATCACTTTCAAGAACACGATCAGATCTTGATCTTTACACCGTTCTTGAATCACCCAAGAAGTTTGATCTTTGATTCTTGGTGTCTTGGCTCCGTACCTTCTACTTCTTGTTCCGATAACCAGCTGTTGTGCTCTGATACCACTGTCCAAAGCTCTGATACCACTATTGGAAATCACCTTGACAAGATGCCCAGGTGGTGATCTTCCAAACACCCAAGTCTTGAATGACTTGTAGAAAGAATTTCAGCAATCGAACACAAGAACAGAAAATCAAAGAAAGAAAGAAGATAAGTAATTTGTTGTCGAGGTTCGGCAATGTGATTATGTCCCCGTGAGTTCCTCCAAACTCTCTGCACTATCTCAATGGTTCTTACAAAGTTACAGCAATCCCCTTCAAGAATCCAAGTTCTTGAAGAACCAAGAAGAGAACGAGAAAGTGATAGACCTATTACAATGCTTTCTATCAATTCTCTACTAACCTCTCTTCTTTACAACCAGCCTCACTACAAGAGTCCCTCTTGTGTTTATGTCTCTCACAAAATTCTCTCTTGTGTTTACAATGATCTCACAATGTCACAACCTGTGTGGTTCTCTCATACACCTTTTTCACCACTTGAAATGAGGCTAAGAAACCCTTTTTATAGCCTCTTAATTCTTGGACAATCTTGTGAATCATTCTTGACCTTTTGATCATGTTCTTCCTTTAATCTCAGCCCTTCATCACTCTCCAAGTGATGCTGTGCGATTTGGTGTGGTGCTGTGTGCTGCGGCGTGACCTGATGCTGCAGCCTCCTGATGCTGTGCGCACACCTCCTGCCTGTGGGCAGAAACTTCCACAGCAGTGTGCTTGACCTTGCCACGCTCAAAACTTAAGCACACACTTGTGTGCAATCGTTTAACTTGCTGAAATTTCATACTCCACCTTTGATTTGGACTTTAACCAACTTTAGACCATGTTTGGATATGTTTGAAACTTAGACAAATAACAACACTTTCGAACAACGAGTTCAACTTATAGCACATGGCCCGTTCTTTTGGTCCCATAAAACTTGCCACCGTGGCTTTACATGAAGCAAACATCTTTCCTCCTTTCAATGGTTATTCCTAGTGAGAAAAGCCCTGGTAATGATATTGATATCTGTTGACCCTCACCCGTATTTTAATGATGACAAAACACAACTGTTATTATACTAACTAAGTGTAGTAAGCAACAAAAGCATTCAACCAAGGATTAAGGTGCAAAGAACTCAAACCGAATCAAAGTATCAAGTGAATACTGAAGAACTAATATAGGTATAAGGTTTTAGAACCAATGTAAGTCTCATTTATACATTGTAATAGATTGTTCGATGGCTCGAACACAAAAGGTTTTTCTAAACCAATCATTTTTAAACAAACGTTTTCAATTAAAACAGAAAAACTGGGTTGGAAGACAACCCAGTCGACTAGGTACATATACCAGTCAACTGGTATATGAGACAGTATGTCTCCAGTCGACTGGGTCATTCATACCAGTCGACTGGTAAAACGGACAGTAAGTCACCAGTCGACTGGATGAAAAATACTAGTCGACTAGATACCCAAAAGGTCTAAAAATGAGATTTTTTGAAGTGAACCCAGTCGACTGGTATCACGACCCAGTCGACTGGTAGTTCAAAAATATGACCGTTGGACTCAAAATCTGAACGTTTTAAAGCAAATCTTTTTCAAATTAAAGTCCTAACGGCCATATTATTTGATTGCTATATAAACCCATTCTATTAAGCTTTCAACATAGAGCTGCACACATTCAAAAAGAGTTGTTCTCACACAATCAAGTTATTATACTCTTGAAACTCAAAAAGCTTTGAAATATTCTTATTGAGCCATTCTTCAAGCTTTACTTTGAAATAGAGACATTATTCAGTTGTAGAAGCTTCCATTAGCTGTTTCTCTACCATTTACTTTACATCATCTTTTGTAAAGGGATTACTTCCGAAATAAAGGGGATTACTTCCGAGAGGAAGGGGATAGCTTCCAAGAGGAAGGGATTGTAAGGCTTGTACAACACCGGGAAAGTTGTATGACTAAGTTACTTAGTGGATTACTTCAAGGAGTTCCTTAAAGAGAGTGGACATAGGGTCGGAACGAATCCGATATTGCCGAACCACTATAATCTGAGTTTGCATCCTCTTCTCTCTAAACTCTTTATTTACAGCACATTACTTGTTTTAATTGTTTGCTACTTATTCGTTTGTATAAACTTGTATTAATTCTGCAAAAAGTTTTAAAAACCCAATTCACCCCCCCTCCTGGGTTGAAACCTCGATCTACAATTGGTATCAGAGCTTTGTTCTCATATTTAGGCTTAAAATCCTTGAGTTGATCCAATGGCAGCAAATAGCTACTCTGAGGGACACTCTTATACTAGACTACCTTTATTCAATGGCTCCAATTATAACTATTGGAAAAACAGAATGAAAATCTTTGTCGAAGGACAAGATTACAATCTTTGGAGAATCATTGAAGAAGGACCTAGAATTCCTACAAAAGAAATAGCTATTGGAGAGACTCATCATACAATGCCTAAACTCAAAACTGAGTACACTGACGAGGATTATAGAATGATATCTCTCAATAGCAGAGCAACAAGTATGTTACATTGTGCATTAGATATTTCTGAATATAATAAAATATTTGCATGTGTTTCGGCTAAAGAGATATTGGACAAATTACAAGTCACATATGAAGGAACTAGTGAGGTAAAAAAGTCAAAAATTTACATGCTAATTTCTGAGTATGAATCTTTTAAAATGTCTCCTGACGAAACTATTTCTGAAATGCACTCACGGTTCACCACTATTATAAATGGTTTAAAACTGCTTGGTAAGAATATTGAGGAGGTTGAACTAACCAGAAAAATTTTGAGATCTCTGCCACCATAATGGAAACCAAAGAAGACAGCCATACAGCAGGCCAAAGATCTTGATAAACTGGATGTTGAGACACTACTTGGGTCATTATTGACGTATAAGATGGAAGAAATGACTCCCATAGTCAATAATGATAAGAAGAAGAAAAAACATATTGCTCTCAAAGCTTCTATGAGCAGCAAAGAAATGGAATTAGAAAAAGAAGCTGAGAGTAGCGAGGAAGATGGTGAAATGGCATTGATCACCAAACGATTTCACAGGTTCTTGAAGAAAAGTAAGAAACCTTACACAAAAGATCCCACTCCGAAAAAGGAACTGCTTATGTGTTATGGCTGCAAGAAGCCCGGTCACATTAGAGCTGATTGTCCGGTTTTAAACAAACCATACAAGAGCTTCAAAAAGAAAGCCATGGTAGCAACTACCTGGAGCGATGACGAAGAAGATGAGTCATCAGACAAAGAAATCGGATACGAGGAAATTGCCAACCTTTGTTTGATGGCAATCGACGATGAAAGTGAGGTAACATCTTCTCCTTCTTCTAAGAATAATATTGTGAGTAGTAGTGAAGAACTGATAGAAGTAATAAATGAAATACATGAGGAATTGAAGAAATTTGATTTTAGAAATTCTGTTCTCAAGAAAGAGGTATCATCTCTCTCTAAAGAGATGATAAGTCTTAGAGAAGAAAAAGAAAAATTATCATCTTTACTGTATGATTCTTCTCAAGATTTTCTCAAAGATGAAAATGAGAATTTAAAAAATAAAATTTCTGAATTGAATAGCACTATATCAAGACTTATGCTTGGTAAAGAAAAACTTGATGAAGTGCTTTCTTCCCAAAGATTAAGTGGAGGAAAATCTGGTGTAGGATTCTCTCCTTTGGGAAAGCAAAAATCAAAAGAGAGCTTATTCATGAAAGCCTCATGTGTGAGTGAAGCCTCTACTTCAAGAAACCATAGCAAGATTAAAAGCACTCCCTCATTAAATGCTAGGAATCCAAATGTTCATACAAAAATGAAGCAACCTAGAAATACACATGCTTATATGTATGCACACTCTAGAAATGCTTATACACATCCTAGAAATAACGAACATGTACATAATCAACATATGAACTCTGCACATGCTCATCCTAGGAATTACCATCATGGTTATCCTAGAAATAATTTGCATACACATGCTAACATGTATCCTAGAATCCATCATCATTCATTTTCTGGAAATGACATGCATTTTCATACTCCTTACCATAGAAACATGTATCCTAGGAACTATTATCCTAAGGATTATAGGAATTACCATCATGGTTATCCTAGAAATAATTTGCATAAACATGCTAGCATGTATCCTAGAATGCATCATCATTCATTTTTTGGAAATGACATGCATTTTCATACTCCTTACTATAGAAACATGTATCCTATGAACTATTATCCTAAGGATTATAGGAATGCACATGTAAGATATCCTAGAAATTTTAATTACTATCATCCTAGGATTGTGCATTATCAATATGTCCATAGATCACCATATACTGTTAAGAAAGAATGGGTTCCAAAAGGAACCGTGGTTTCTAGGACTAACCCCGAAGGACCCAAGAAATTTTGGGTACCTAAAAGTGCTATCGTATATCCTTGTGTGATGTAGATATGTCTCCACACCAAGGAGAAAGGTAACTGTTGGTACCTTGATAGTGGATGCTCGAAGCACATAACCGGTGATAAAAGTGTATTCAAGGAGCTAACTCTAAGAGATGGTGGACTTGTGACCATTGGAGATAATACTAAAATAAAAATCATCGGGCATAGAAAAGTCAGTAATGATTTCTCAACCTTAGATAATGTATTGCTAGTACAAGGCCTTAAGCCAAATTTACTTAGCATTAGTCAATTATGTGACAAAGGATACAAAGTCACATTTGAGACCTCTCATTGTCTAGTTATAGATATCAAAAGCAACAAGATCAAATTGATTGGCTATAGACATAAAAATGTCTACATAGTTGATTTGAAATCCTTGCATTCTGAAAATGAAAAATGTTTTCCTGATTTTAGTGAAAATCCATGGCTATGGCATAGAAGGCTTGGTCATGTAAACATGAACTTGCTAAAAATCGTTTCAAGAAAAGATTTAGTTATTGGACTTCCTAAAATCAATTTTGAAAAAGACAAAGTATGCGATGCTTGTCAAATGGGAAAACAAACTAGGATTTCTTTTAAAGCAAAAAATGTAGTCTCGACTACTAAACCTTTGAAACTTTTGCATATGGACTTATTTGGTCCAATTAGTACCATTAGTCTAGGTGGCTATCAATATGCTCTTGTTATTGTTGATGACTATTCAAGATATGCCTTTGTTATTTTTATTTCTTACAAGGATGAAGCTTTCAAAGGATTTGAAAAGTTTTGCAAAAATGTACAAAATGAAAAAGGAATTTGTATTTCAAGCATAAGAAGTGATCATGGCAAAGAATTTGAAAATCAAAGCTTTTCAAGATTTTGTGATGAAAATGGAATTAATCACAACTTTTCAGCTCCTAGAACTCCTCAACAAAATGGATTTGTTGAAAGGAAAAACAAAGTTCTAGAAGAATTTTCAAGAATTATGCTTTGTGAAAATAGTTTACCAAAATACTTTTGGGCTGAAGCCGTGAATACTTCTTGCTATATCTTAAATAGAATTTTGATAAGGTCTCTGCTTGATAAAACTTCATATGAACTATGGAAAGGGAGAAAGCCCAATATTTCCTATTTTCGTGCTTTTGGTAGTAAATGCTTCATCTTAAATAATAATAAAACTAACTTGGGTAAATTTGATTCTAAGACCGATGAAGGAATATTTTTAGGATATTCAACATCTAGTAAGGCTTATAGAGTTTTCAATAAGAGAACTCTAGTGGTAGAAGAATCTATACATGTAACTATTGATGAATCTAACCCAATTAGTAGTAGAGAAGTTTCTTTTAAAGATGATGCAGATTTTATTCCAAGAATTGAAACTCCTACTCCCATTGTTGACCCAAAAGAGAGTTCACCTTAAGCAAATGAAGAGATAGAAACTCCCAATTTGGACCAACCATCCTCAAGCCAACAAGAGGAAAGCCTACCCAAAGATTGGAGGTGTGTAAATTATCACCCAATTGATCAAGTGATTGGTGATCCTTCACAAGGGGTAAGAACTCGCTCTTCAATTAGAAATATTTGCAATTTTGTAGCTTATTTTTCTCAAGTAGAACCTAAAACATTTATAGAAGCTGAAAAAAATAATGATTGGATATTTGCAATGCAGAAAGAAATAAATCAATTTGAGAGAAACAATGTTTGGAAACTATTTCCAAGACCTAAAGATCATTCAATAATTGGAACTAAATGAGTATATAGAAATAAAATGGATAAAAATGGTATAGTAACTAGAAATAAGGCTAGACTAGTTGCTAAGGGATATAATCAGGAAGAATGAATAGACTTTGATGAAACCTACGCTCCCGTAGCTAGATTAGAAGCTATTCGAATGTTATTAGCTTTTTCATGCTTTAATAAATTCAAGCTATTTCAAATGGATATGAAAAGTGCCTTTTTAAATGGCTTTATAGAAGAAGAGGTTTATGTTGAGCAACCTCTTGGATTTGAAAATCCTAGTCTTCCAAATCATGTCTACAAGCTTTCTAAAGCTCTATATGGGTTGATGCAAGCTCCAAGAGTATGGTATGAAAGACTAAGTAAATTTTTGATTGACAATGATTTTGTAAGAGGTAGAATAGACACAACTCTCTTCACAAAAACTCACAAAAATGACACTTTGATAGTTCAAATATATGTTGATGATATTATATTTGGACCTACTAATGAATCTATGTGTCAAGAGTTTGCAAAGTGCATGCAAGGTGAATTTGAAATGAGCATGATGGGAGAACTTACCTACTTCCTTGGACTTCAAATCAAGCAACTAAAAGGAGGCATCTTCATCAATCAACAGAAGTACATTAAGTACCTACTACAGAGGTTCGGGATGGAAAGCTCAAAGCCACTTGGAACGCTTATAAGCACAACTACTAAACTTGATCTTGATGAAGGAGGTAAAACTGTAGATTCTAAATATTATAGAAGTATGATAGGTGCTTTACTTTATTTGACTGCAAGTAGACCTGATATAATGTTCAGTGTATGCATGTGTGCTAGATTTCAGGCTAATCCTAAGGAATCACATATAGTTACAGTAAAAATAGTCCTTAGATATCTACAAGGAACCCAAACCATAGGATTATGGTACTCTAGAGATTCATCTTTTGAGCTTGTACGTTATTCAGATGCTGATTTTGCTGGATGTAGGTTAGATCGAAAAAGCACAAGTGGTACATGCCAATTCTTAGGAGCTATGTTAACCTCTTAGTTTTCCAAGAAACAAAATTTCGTTGCACTATCCACCACCGAGGCGGAATACATTGCAGCCGGAAGTTGTTGTGCACAAGTATTATGGATGAAACAACAACTAGAAGACTATGGCATGAACCTCAAAAACATCCCAATATTTTGTGATAATACTAGTGCTATCAACCTAACCAAGAACCCTATTCAGCACTCTAGAACAAAGCACATAGAAATAAGACATCATTTCTTAAGAGACCATGCTCAAAAAGGTGACATAAGACTAGAATTCATACCTTCGGAAGATCAAATAGCTGAAATTCTTACAAAACCTCTAGGTGAAGCTAGTTTCTGTAAGATAAGAATGTTAATGGGATTGCTGGATTATGATAAACTGAATATCTGATTGCTTCATAATTCATCATATGCATGTTTGACATCTAGTGAAAGAGTATTAATTCTTGTTTAAATATCTCCCTCACTCAAGATGTCATAGATAAACAAATTTTGTGCTATATTTCAAGACTAGAAATTTTAATAAGGGTCCAGTCGATTGGTGAATCTATACCAGACAACTGGTAAGTCACTGCCCTTTTATCCAATCGACTAGTAAGTTTGATCTAGTCGATTGGTAAGTCTCTGTCTCTTCTTCCATACCACTGGTAAATCCTGTCCAGTAGTCTGGTATCTCTAGACCCTGTTTGGAGCCAATTTTTTGAAAATCAGTTGTCATCCAGTCGACTAGTCAATTCAATCCAGTCGACTGGTATCTTACTGTCAGTTCACCCAATCGATTGGTTCATGAATCCAGTCGACTGGTATGAAAACTGTTCATCTTTCCAAAGGGACTCAATCGATTGGTAACTCGACCCAGTCGACTGGTATCGCGATTCTATAAAAGGGACTGTTCATTTTTCTGATTTTTTACGTCATTTTCGAACACTCTTGTTTTCTCTCTCTAGAAAAATTCATCATTTTGATCTAAAAACCATCTAAACTTCATCTAAACACACCGATCTACTAATCCATAACGAGATTTTTAACTTTCTATGGTTAAAATCTCTTATTTTCACTAAAATCCTTTCTACCCAAAAACTTCAAATTTATCCAAAATGTCCGATAAAATCCGTGTTAAATTCACTACTAGTAGACCAAATACGCCTAAGAAGCCAAGGTCTACAAAACCCTCAGCATCGGAGTCACGGGGGAAGGGTGTAGCAGGATCATCAAGCAAAACACCTAGAACAGAGCTTGATGAGTCCCTATTTTTCAGTCCTGCGACAAAGGCGAGGTATGATTCAATAATCCGTCATAAAAAGATCATGACGGGTAGAGTTGTAGACTTCGACTCTATTCATCATGGCAATTTTGATATCTTGTTAGCCTTTGAGGCGATTCACTTAACCCCACTGGTCAAAGTGCATGAAAAATTTTACCCAAGACTGATTCACCAGTTCTACGTGAACTTGGTGAAACCCAGTCCTCTGGCTCTGAGATTTAGAACCAGAGTCAATGGTGTGGAGTTTGAGGTCAACACTGACCTCATCATGAGCTTACTGAGGATCCCTGCAAGGGGGATCCAATGAAGTTTGGATGGATGGCCAGACAACTTCGATGTTGAAGCAGCCTGTCAGATAGTCAGGGGAGACCCTAACTATGTGTATAGACCCACTACATTTCATATATGTAGTGATATACCCCTCGACTCGAAGTTGTTTCAGCTAATAGTGAGTTGGACCATCCACCCTAGACTCGGGAGTCGAGAGTATCTATCTAAGATAGATACGGTATTGATTTGGTGCCTTAAATCTGGGCACCACTTCAATATTTATCCTCTATTGCTCACCAACATGATAAACGGCGAAGCGAGCGACTCCGGGTGTCTTCCTTACGAGATGCTCATTACGCTCATACTCCAGCACTTCCGGGTGCCTCTGCCAGTCTCCGAGGCTCAGGATATTAGACCGACAGACATCATCAATGTCTCATCACTGAAGAAGATGGGATGTGCGGTTCGAGATGGCTTCCTCCATCCAAAAGCCGGGAAGCGTTTACGGATACGAAGAGATGAAAGTGATGATAATGAGGAGGAAGAGGTTGCTGCCTATGCTGATATGGACACTGACACCCGAGCACCTCCGATTGGTGACTCAAGTACTGGTCAGACTGGATACGGTGATATACTTCAGGTTATCTCGAGCCTTCAGATGACGATGGAGTCCGGATTCCAGTCCATGCAGTCGGAGTACCAGAGATTGAGCTCCTCCATCGACCATCTACGGAACGACTTCGAGTTACATCGAGAGCACACCGAGGGTTCCCTAGCTGAGATTAGGGAACTTCTTCATGATGGCTCGGACTCTCCCGCTTCTTGAGTCTATATCTTCATTATGTACTTAGGATTTTCCAGTACTTACCACATAGCACAGACATATTTTGTATTATTTTGTCTTATTTATGGCTCTATGAAGCCCAGATATGTATCGAATTTATGTATATGATATTATGTTATCATTAACCATATTTTATATATCTATTTACATTATTTGTGATATGTTTTCATAGTTTCAAACTGCTTTTATTCACGAAAATGCTATGAAACTGATAATGCTTGTATGAAAACTTCTGGTTCTTCCCAGGAAGGCTTTCGAAATCCGAATGAAGCCAAATTTTTGTGTATAGATTTGTTTAATCATACTCTAGATGACTATGGTTACTAAATAGCTTATTTTTTTGATATGGCCCCTTTGATTGTTGTTGTGAAAACGGGAGAAAAAATTTGAAAAACGAGAAAAACTAAGTAAAAAGAAACCAATGCATAGATTTAGGGGGAGCACTGCTCCAAAACTTATTCTTTGATTGGTTGAGTTAATTGTGGTTGGTTGAAATATATATATATATATATATATATATATATATATATATATATATATATATATATATATATATATATATATATATATATATATATATATATATATGAACTGTGTTTGCTTCTTTACAGGGTGGTTTTATTCGAAAAACAGAGGAGACTTTGTCCGATTTTTCGTAAAAACCAAACACTTAGCTTTTTTATCTGTTTTCACATTATTAGTTTTGTCATCATCAAAAAGGGGGATTGTTGACCCTCACCCATATTTTAATGATGATAAAACACAACTGTTATTATACTAACTAAGTGTAGTAAGCAACAAAAGCATTCAACCAAGGATCAAGATACAAAGAACTCAAACCGAATCAAAGTATCAAGTGAAGACTGAAGAACTAGTATAAGTCTAAGGTTTTAGAACCAATGTAAGTCTCACTTATACATTGTAATAGATTGTTCAATGGCTCAAACACAAAATGTTTTTCTAAACCAATCATTTTTAAACAAACATTTTCAATTAAAACAGAAAAACTGGGTTGGAAGACAACCCAGTCGACTGGGTACATATACCAGTCGACTGGTATATGAGACAGTATGTCTCCAGTCGACTGGGTCATTCATACCAGTCGACTGGTAAAATGGACAGTAAGTCCCCAGTCGACTAGATGAAAAATACCAGTCGACTAGATACCCAGAAGGTCTAAAAACAAGATTTTTTGAAGTGAACCCAGTCGACTGGTATCACGACCTAGTCGACTGGTAGTTCAAAAATATGACCATTGGACTCCAAATTTGAATGTTTTAAAGCAAATCTTTTTCAAATTAAAGTCTAACGGCCATATTATTTGATTATTATATAAACCTATTCTATTAAGCTTTCAACATAGAGCTGCACACATTCAAAAAGAGTTGATCTCACACAATCAAGTTATTATACTCCTGAAACTCAAAAAGCTTTGAAATATTCTTATTGAGCCATTCTTCAAGCTTTACTTTGAAAGAGAGACATTATTCAGTTGTATAAGCTTCCATTAGCTGTTTCTCTACCATTTACTTTATATCATCTTTTGTAAAGGGATTACTTCCGAAAGGAAAGGGATTACTTCCGAGATGAAGGGGATAGCTTCCGAGAGGAAGGGATTGTAAGGTTTGTACAACACCAGGAAAGTTGTACGACTAAGATACTTAGTGGATTACTTCAAGGAGTTCCTTGAAGAGAGTGGACGTAGGGTCGGAACGAATCCGATATTGTCGAACCACTATAATCTGAGTTTGCGTCCTCTTCTCTTTAAACTCTTTATTTACAGCACATTACTTGTTTTAATTGTTTGCTGCTTATTCGTTTTTATAAACTTGTATTAATTCCGCAAAAAGTTTTAAAACCCAATTCACCCCCCCTCTTATGTTGAAACCTCGATCTATAATATTTTTTTGCAGCCTCTAATGGAAGAGTTGAAACAATTATGGGATGATGTTGATGCATTTGATGCGTCCACCAATCAAAGCTTTAAACTGCGCACTTCTCTTCTTTGGACCATTAATGATTTTTCAGCATATGCAAACTTATCTGGTTGGAGCACCAAGGGGCGGGTTGCTTGTCCATGTTGTAGGGAATCTATACATTCTATATGGTTAAAGCATGGGGGAAAGTTTTGCTATATGGGTCATCGTCGATGGTTCGCAGAAAACTATGAGTTTCGTTTTCAAAAGGATCAGTTTGATGGCACCAAAGAGTTAGGATCTACTCTTGTTCCACCTTCTAGACACAATGTTTTACGACGACTAAAGGGTGAAAACTATATCTATGGTAAAACCTCGAAGCCTTCTAAGAAGAGGGCAAGAGATGATGTTGGTACCTCTACGGGACAAGTACTAGTAGATGAAGTTGATAACTTTTTTTAGGGTGTGAATGATTTCCTAGAAAATGTTGATAATGAGGATCTTCCCATAGATGAGGGTGTTGTAGAGATGTTGTTGAAAAAAAGAAGCATTTTTTTTTAGTTACCCTATTAGAAAGACAATCTATTGCGTCATAATTTAGATGTGATGCATATAGAGAATAATGTATGTGATAATTTGATTGGAACAATATTGAATATAGATGGTAAGACTAAAGATAATAAAAAAGCATGCCGCGATCTCGAGGAAATTAGTATTAGGAAAGACTTTCATTTAGTTGTTCTTCCTAATGGAAAATATCACTCGCCTCTAGCATGCTACACTATGTCCACAAAGGAGAAGCACAATTTCTTGATAGTTTTAGCAAATCTTAAAGTTCCTGATAGGTATGCATCAAACATCTCGAGATGTGTCCACCTAAAAGATCGTAAGCTGTCAAACTTAAAGAGTCATGACGGTCACATATTGATGCAAGAAATCCTTCCTATTGCCTTAAGAGTATCTTTGTCTAGACATGTTGTGACAGTTGTTTCTGAGTTATCATCATTTTTCAAAGCTTTATGCTCTAAAGCCCTTAATCCCCATGAGCTTGATATATTGGAGTCGCGTGTTGCTTTGACACTCTACCATTTTTAGAAAATATTCCCTCCGGGTTTCTTTACCATTATGGTTCATCTTATCATTCACTTAGCCTCCGAGGCTAGACTTTGTGGTCCTGTACACTACAGGTGGATGTATCCTGTTGAGAGGTTAAATGTTCAAATCAAATAAGTTATTTATTTTTTTATTATTATTGGCTACTAAATTTATCTTTAATTTTGTTTGGCTTTGCAAGGTATTTAGTGCGCTTGAAATCTTACGTACGTAATAGAAGTCGACCCGAGGGGTCAATTGCTGAAGGGTACAATGGGGAAGAATGTCTAACATATTGCTCACAATACTTCAAAGGTGTAAAGACAAAATTCAACTACCCCCAAAGGAACAATGATACTATAAATTATCCAGATGAATGCATGTTTTCCTTGGGTGGACGGATAATGGGAAATATTGTAAGTGTTGAGCTCGATGACATGTCATTGGCTCAAGCACACCGTTATGTGTTGCTCCATAATGATAAACTTTCTGACCTTTATAGGTTAGTATCAATAAAGAAACTTAGTAATCATGTGTTTAAATTGAGTAGTTAGTATCTGTTGTTATCCATGTGATGGCTAACAGTTAGAAAAAAAAATCAATAATTGTAGCAAATTTTTGGCTTTTCAAATACTAACCAACCGTTCCAATCGACCAATACAAAGTCTCGAACAAAAGTGGTTGGTTGAGAAATTTCCCTTATGGCTTATGAGACAAGTTAGGCATAATATGAATTGTCTTCGAATGTTATAAGTGTTTTCAATAAAACATTGGCTGATATTGTCTCATATTAATTGTTGGAAAATATTTAGGTGCCATGAATGGTGGATAACAATTATTCAGATGAAATAATTTTCTTTTCTCGAGGTCTGAATAATTTTGTTAGGATATTTAATGGATTCAACATCAATGGTTTTAAATTCCACATAAAGGAACGCGAGAGGTTTAGACGATCTCAAAATTCGGGAGTTACGGTTGAAGCGGATGATCAAATGTATTATGGTGTGCTCAAAGATATCATCGAGTTGGATTACTATGGGACGTTTAAGATTGTGTTGTTCCGCTGTGATTGGGTGGATATTAATTCACCCAAGGGTTTACAAAAAGATGCAGGTGGGTTCATTCTCGTAAACTTGAATAGGTTCATACACACTGGTCAATTATTGAAGGATGACTTGTTCGTTATTTCATCTTAAGCGAAACAAGAGTTTTATGTGCAAGACCAGCAAGAAAGGAATTGTATCATGTTGTGATCACAAAGCCAAGGGACCTATATGAAATGGGGGAAAAAACACAGGAAGAGGATGATGACACTTACAATCAATGCATGCCTTCTAATGTAGTGGTAGACAATCAATTAGATTGTATCTCAACTTGGGCTAGGATGGACATTGACGAGGATTCCAACTAGTTTTATGTGCATTTCCATGAACTTATATTTGGATGTGTATTTATGTGATGCACATGTGTGTTAACGAGATTTGTAATGTTTGATTGTGTTCTTTTGGGTTACTGTTGCTTTGTATCACACAGTTCAAGAGTTGTGAACTTTTTTGCCTACAGTTTGTGGAATGTTACTTCAGAATGTTGTAAATTTATGTTTTAGTTGTATCATTGATTATTTCTTGTTCTTTAAATCCTATTTAAGCACTTATTTGTTCATTTCTTCACAGGTACTCTGAAGTGCTTCCTGCATCAGCCAATCCTTGAGGTTTGTATTCTAAATCTTATTTAGAATCTAAATAATCATTTACTTATTTTTATCCTAAGTAGAATACACAAAGTTATTCGTCCACTGATCTATGGAAAAATGGATGGTCCCATAGAATCAGAAGTTATTGATTGCTGCATCTGCTGTGAGCCCTTGACCATTCCTATCTTTCAGGTGTGGTTCTTCTAATTCTTGTTAACTTTTAATGCATTCTTGATAGTGTGAGATATAATCATTTTTTATGTTTTTATTTATATAGATTGCAAGATGTTTAGGTCAAAATATATTCCTCCCTCAGTCAGAGATAACATGCCAAACCAGTCTCCAGCTGGGTCTTCACACCATCAAGAAGATATTGACTATGACCATGAGTATCACTTTGATGATGATCATGACTCGCAAACTGATTCTGAGACCGAGCCAATAACAATGGAAAGTCAAAACAATGATAGTGAACAATACGAGATAATTGGTAATCTTTGTATTATAATACATTCTCTTTATAACTAGTTTGATGTCACAGTGTTATACTAATTATAAAATTTATGTTTTCAATGTATAGATTCTGAGGGGAGGATGAGAAAGCAAACACCTATCCTGCAAACCTCACAAGTGTGGTCCTTGGGACGAGGGGAAAATTTTTTTGTCCACTTTAATGCACGTAATCAACCTATTAAAAAAAGGTGGCCAAATATTAAGTAGTTGGTTGGACAAAGTTGCAAAGAGAGGGAACCTTTGTCCGCTTGGTTATATGGATTGGAAGAAAGTGCCTTCTAACTAGAAGAAGGACCTTGTTTTATTCATTCGGGTAAGTAACAACAACTTAATTTCGGGTTTTCTTCCAATTTTTTTTTTTTTGTTTTTGTGGTGTTGTACATGTATATAATCCCTAACACAAAAAATGCTTATTTGACATCGATTTCCTTTCTTTGTGGTAAATGAAGTTCCATTAGCCTATGATTGAGGCAATAGACAAAATTTTATTGAGGATGATCAGGAAAAAATGGAAGGACTATTGATATGTGCTTAAAAGGGATCACGTGAAGAACAAAACAAAACAACAAGTTTTGAGCAATAATGTTCCAAAATGAGTAGATCAATACCAATGGAAGCAACTGGTGAACTACTGGTTTTCTGAGCAGAGTGAGGTTGTTTTTTCATAATTATGTTCATTTGGATTCTCATTGTTTCTATTTTCTTTTAATGACTTATTATTCAATTGGTTTATTGTTGGTGTAGAAATATTCTACTATAGGGACAGCGGCATGTGAAAGACAACAATGTCCTCACATGACCGGTTCAAAGAGTTTTACTAAAAGATGGGATGAATACGTGAGTCGATTTGCTTCATTCATCCAATCTTTCATTTGAGATGTAGTGTATTAAGTCACCGTTTGAACTTTTTTCATAAATAGTAGGAGATGAAACATGGAAAAGAGCCCGGGTGTGTATAATTTTTTGCTGAAACTCATAAACATAGGATAAAACTTTCATTGATGAAGCATCACGACAATTTGTGGTAAGTTCACTTACGTATATGATGGTTTTATGTATGATAGTTAATAATAGTAATTAACTTACTCTATCGTTGTTGGAAAACACCTTGTTTTGATGCATATTTCTTTGTATCACTCATTCAAATGAGTGGTGTTGGGTCCTTTTGGGAAATGTTGGGTATGGGTGGTTAATGGTTATTCTATAATTTTATAGAAACTAAGAGTAAAAGAAAACGGTACATCTTCATTTTTGGATATATAATACTTATGTTTGTCTTGTCATTGGTTTTCATGCTCCATAATGATAAACTTTCATGCATCATTATCACCATTGATTGACAATTTTTTACGTATATATAGCTTTAATTTGTCATCTTTTTCAAAAACTCTGCTTAGATCACTCTGTACCAGGAAATTATGAGTAATGATTTGAAATTCAAATCAAAGTTACAATGTTGTGCATACTCAAAGTTACAATAGAAGATTTTGCTACGTGTCTTGCATACTCAAAGTTACAATGTTGTGCATGCCTCTTTTTGTGTCTGTTTGCATGTGCGCACACGACCATTATACTTGAAATGGCCCTAGTTTTCTGTCCTGTACAATATTACTTACATATATATATATATATATATATATATATATATATATATATATATATATATATATATATATATACAGTGATCCTCTAATCCTATTTGCTTGGGGTTAGCTAAGCGAGTTCTCATTGACATTCAACTCTATCATGGTTCATGGGCCTTCTCCTTAGTAAAACAACATCATGATGTTTTTTCTTATTATATTAACTATGTTTGTTATTTGCTTTTATTCTCATATATATATATATATATATATATATATATACACAGTGATCCTCTAATCCTATTTGCTTGGGGTTAGCTAAGCGAGTTCTCATTGACATTCAACTCTATCATGGTTCATGGGCCTTCTCCTTAGTAAAACAACATCATGATGTTTTTTCTTATTATATTAACTATGTTTGTTATTTGCTTTTATTCTCATTCTTGTGATGTCTTGAGCCCTTCAAGCAAACCACTCATGTAGATTAATGTGCTAATTGGCATATGCTAATCTGGTCGGGTTTCCTAACAACCCTTATCTGATAGATATTGTCCAGGGCTGGTTTAACCGTCAACTACTTATCATTTTTTTTATTTTTTCTTTTTTTTGTCAAAATGTTATGCTACCTATTTATTCTTATGGATGTAAACTTTTGTTTTTTTTTATTTTTACTCTTTCTTTTGACTATCATTCAAGTATCTCAATCTCCTCGATTTACCCTAAACTAGTTTTATGCATATTGTCTTCTGGGATATTAGAAAGGTACTGCTTCTTGTATAGATTGTAACTATATTGTGAAATATTCAATGTCCTGACCTATGTTGACACATGTCCATGTGCTCAGAGTTTCAGCCATGCATTGAGTTTTATCCATTTTGTAGCGCGTCCATTATCTGCTCAAAATGACGTGTCAATTATGAACACGGTTCCTTTTAAAATGTCTGCTATTTAGGTCAGGGT
Organism: Bretschneidera sinensis; assembly: GCA_023935145.1. NCBI lineage: Eukaryota > Viridiplantae > Streptophyta > Magnoliopsida > Brassicales > Akaniaceae > Bretschneidera > Bretschneidera sinensis. The sequence goes on along the minus strand of CM043697.1, from coordinate 106,467,111 downwards.
CTACCATAAATATATTGGTGCTATAGCAAGTATAGATTGTTATATGAAACTTAGATTTAGTAAACATCTATATTTACTGAGGTTTTATTCATAAAGGAATTTTTTGGTAGATGGCTCAAAGTTTTGCCTTGTCTAATTGTATGTTGACATCTGTTATAGTTCACTGGGTCCTGGAAAAGGTGGGTTCCATTATTCTTATTTTTTTAAAATTGATTTTTAAGCCTTTTGTATAGACTCTGCTATGGGATTGACTTAGACATTTTACAATGTAAGCTTTGATAGTGTGAAAATATGATATTGGATGTGCTAATTGTTACAAGTATATCATTTCAAAGTCTAGATTTGGTTTCTAACTTATTTACTAATGATATTCAGAAAACAATTCCTTTCTTTACTCAGGCAAGTACCTTTTTTATGTCTAGGACCTTAGACGATGTTAGGAAGTAGCACCATTAAATAGAGCTAACTTTGAGTTGTTGGCATTGGCTTTGATAAGCACAACTTCGTTGTTTGTCAACACGGCTTTGATAACACTATTTTGAAAAGAGATAAAAATAAATAAAATATTATGCAGATAAACATTGGACTGTATTTTGGTTTTTCATTTACAGGAGGTTTTATGAAAATATATGAAAAATTCTGCCCGTTTTCCTATAAAATCTGATAAACAACTTTTCTGTTATGAAACTTTCACTGCATAATCTTTGGGGTGTTTAATCTTTATTGTTTTGTAATTATAGGTGACAACTGAAACTCGTGTTGCCGAACTTGTTGCAGCTTCAAGATCCTCTGATACTAGCAATAATTTAGCAATACAAAATGAAGCCTTCACCGAGCTTATGGGTGTAGAGAGTTCTGGTCGTGTCCGAGGTCAAGGGTTTGGAGTTACACCCTCTGTCATGTATGGACTTTCAGCTCAAATTAGGAATGATCTGGGATACAATGGCGCTTATGCTAAAGAGATAAACAGTTTGAGAGCACAAATAGAAGAAAACAATCAACAGCATGCACATTAGATTCAAAAAATAACAACGTGACACGATGATCAAATAAACAATATGCAATCCCAAGTTGATGAGCTGAAGTCTTTACTACAGCAGTTGGTTAATAGAGGACCTCATAATTGATTTCTTAATGGTAAAATAATTTTTCAGACTACATTTCATTACTTTGTTTTGTATGACTTTTTATGTTAACTATGATTGTTTTTTTTTTTTTTGTGTAAATAAGATAACTTTTGTATTGATATTTGAATTTTTATGGATTTGATTGTACATTTTATATATTGAAGAACATTTGAATTTTTGTAAATTTGATGGTTCGTTTTATTTATTGAAAGGTGAACAGTGTTGATATTTAAGCCAAAATAATGTAAAATACACTTAAACCAACTCTATTGCGGCACTTAAAAGTGCCACAATATGCATAATATGTCCGCAATAGAGCGACGCTTCTAAGCACTGGTATATTACGGCGCTTAAAAAGGCCAAAATACACCGGTGCTTAAAAGGGCTGAAATATAGCAGTGCTTAGAAAGCACCGCTATATTTCGGCCCTTTTAAGCGCCATAATATACTAGCGCTTAGAAGCGTCGAAAAAAAATGCATATTGCGGCGTTTTCTTTAAGCGCTGGTATTGGCGCTTCGACACCACACATACCGGTGCTTTATCCGGCGCTTTCCATAAGCACCAATATTGCATATTGCAGCACTTTAAAGCGCCAAAATATGCTAAAAAAAGTGTCAGCTTTTGCCTTTTATCTTGTAATGATTCTATTCCTTACAGCTGGTTTAGCCACACTTCTATTTTCACTAACAAATCACACAAATAAATTTTTATTTACTAACATGATGATTACTTACTTATCTGATGATAAATTTCGTGCGATAAATTCAAAAGATGATGATGGTATATAATTGATAAGTTCAATTTTTTTTAAATAATATTACTCTTTTCTATTGTTAAACCTGTGAAGCTAACTGAGTGAAGAATAAGAAAAACATTTGTCAAAGCAGCAATTTTTCATGTTTACTAAGTACAACAAATTTGACAGATTAATCATCTTTATTCCATTTTGGGTGGTCTAAGTCAGCACATCTTCCCAGGCACCTAGAAGTGCTGGTCTTGTCTTAACATCATCAAAAGAGAAGGATATGTTACAAGATTCTATGTCTATAAAAACCCCATAGCCCATTTTGAAATCGTTGTGCCAACTTCAAAGATTCAATTCATAGTAGATACCCTTTTAGTAACTGACGTAAAACGCTAGCGGAAGAAGAACTGGGAAGAATAACTGTGCCTTCAACCCTTGATACAATAGTTCTCACGAAGAGAAAAGAAACCCTAATTTTTATTCAGAAAAAAATCTCTAATATTACATGGCCTCCTTATTTATAAGGTTAAAGTAAAAAAGAAAAGGAAAATCGAAATTAGGCAACTACAAAATAGGAAATTTCCCAAAAACTGAAAACTGCTAAATTGGAGGTCTAAACATCGTTTTTTGGCTAAAATTCCACCATGCTGATTATAATATAATCAGTTTTGCTCGGTGGCCCATTTCCAATCAGTCTAGGGTCTCCGTGGCCCGATCTTGCCCAGCTCGTAAAACGATGTAAACTGTACCCTTAAATTTGGAGCGATTCAACCGTTCTAGGTAGTCTAGGGTCATCTGTTCTGCTTTATCTATCTGTTCTACATCATTCCTCCTTACTTCAAAAGAACTCGACCCCGAGTTACTGTCAGGATAAAGTGGTTCGTCCAGTGGATGGTATTCAAACAAATCTGCCACATCGAAAGTGTCGGAAATGGCCATGTTATCCGGAAGTTCAATCACATAAGCATTATTATTAATGCGTTTCAGCACCTGAAAAGGGCCATACTTCCTGCTTTTTAGCTTGTTGTAAGTTCCTGCAGGGAAACGGTTCTTACGCAGATGGGCCATCACTAAGTCACCTTCCTGAAATATATGTTCACGCTGGTGCACTGTTGTTGGGGTTGGCCACTATCGAATTGCACGTACCTTCTCTTCATCAACCTGAATACCATCTGCACCCATGATATATCCCAAAAGCAGCAGCTTGGTAGTGAGAAAATTGCACTTCTTCAGGTTCACATAGAGTTTACTCGCGTGCAAAACCAGCAACACTTCCCGCAAGTGGTCTAAGTGCTCCACCTCTTCCTGGCTATAGATTAAGATATCGTCAAAATAAACAACCACAAATTTACTAATGTAGGGTTTTAAAACCTGGTTCATTATACGCATGAAGGTGCTTGGAGCATTTAATAAACCGAAGGGCATCACCACCCACTCATAAAGCCCCTCTTTGGTCTTAAAGGCTATTTTCCATTCATCCACTAGCCTGACCCGAATCTAATGGTAACCACTATGCAAATCTAACTTGGAGAAGATCTTGGCACCCTCTAACATGTCCAGGATATCACTTAGTCAGGGAATGGGAAAGCAGTACTTGGCTGTTATCTTGTTTATGGCCCGACTGTCAATGCACATGAGCCAGCTTCCATCATTCTTCAGTGTCAACAAAGCAGGTACAGCACAAGGACTTAGACTCTCTCTGATCAACCCCTTTTTAATCAACTCCTCAACCTGATTTTGTATTTTTTCGTGTTCTTGATGACTCATTCGGTAGTGAGGCAGATTCGACAAACTAGCCCCAGGAACCAAGTCAATATAGTGCTGAATATCTCTCATGGGAGGTAGACCTTCAGGTAATTCCACTGGTATGACATCTTCAAATTCAGCCATTAATGGCTTTAACTCAGAAATCTGTTGATACTCGGCTGGTGGTTCTCCTTTTACTACCAACGCATAGAACTCCTTTGCTATTTTCACATTCTCAACAAACTCCACCTCAGGGACTGTAAGAAAGGTTTTTCCCTCTGCCTTAGGGGTTTCAACAGCTGGTTCACGTTCACTTGCAGGAACTAGCACAATCTTTTTGTCAAACCACCAGAAAACATAAGTATTATCCCGACCCTTATGCATAACATCTACATCAAACTGTCATGGCTTCCCCAATAATAAATGACATGCATCCATATCAACAACATCACACACAATCTCATATTTATAAAATTTGCCAATAGAAAAAGGAACACGACAGATATCAGTTACCTAAGTTTCAGCGCCTTTTTGATCCAACCAATCTTGTATGGAGAGGGATGTTTTTCTATTTTCAGGTTCAATGCTGTGATAAGGTCCTTCGATACGATCTTCTCACTGCTGCCATTTTCAATAATCACCTTGCACACTTTTTGGTTGATAGTGCATCGTATCCTGAAAATACAGTGTCGTTGGTTGTCATCCTTCTGCCTTGGCATAAATAACAGACGCTGAACCACACAGTTAACATATACACCCTCATCCGCATTTGCTACTTCTCCACCAGCGTAATCATCGACCTCCTCAGAATAACCTTCATCTATGCCAAAAGGATTCTCCTCCTCCTCTGCTGTTTCAACCATGTTAACCTGCTGATGGTTAGGACATTCATTGGAACGATGCCCAGGTTAACCACATCTGTAACACTTTCCTAGAATGGGATGGGCATAGGGATTGCTGGGCACTCCTCTGTTTTGTGCTGGGGCACCGGTTGTGGGGGCTGCTGGCTTGGTGGGGTTGGTAGTACCAGTACCAGTACCAGAAACTCTACTGGTTAACGGCTGTGGTGAAGTCTGCGGCACTGAAACCTGTGATGGCTGCGATCGATATGGTTGGGGACGTGATGAGTGCCTGGACTATTGTGACTCCACTTTCATGGCTAGGTTGACCGTCTTGGATAGGGACCACACAGTATGGAGGGATACCTGTTCTTGAATAGACACTCGCAACCCTCCGATATACCTAGCCATTTGCTGCCCCTCTGTTTTCTGCAGGTCATTGAGCGAGTTCAACCTATAAAACTCCTCCGTATAATCGCTGATGGTGCGCACCCCTTGCTTGTAATTCTGATATTGCTAGTACAGTATCTGTTCATAGTCAGAAGGAAGGAACCTTGCTCGCAGTAGCTGCTTCATCTTGGACCAGGAGCGAACAGGCTGCTTACCCTGTCGCCTACGGCTATTCTACGTCTGCTTCCACCACGCAGAGGCTCCCCCCTTCAGTTTATAGGCTACAAGCTTCACCTACCTATCTCCTGGGATCTGCATATACTCAAAGAAAGCCTCCACTTCGAAAAGCCAGTCAATGAAGTTTTCGACGTTGGAGGTGGCCATTGAAACACGACAGATCTACCTTAACCCGAAAATCATGATTGTTTTGTTTGTATCTATTCTGGTTGTAACGGTTCTGACCAACACGATTCTGATTACGACCATGCTGACCATAATCATTGTTCTCGACGCCCAGCACTTCGAACTCATCATCACTGGATAAAGCGGCATAGGTTTGGGGCTTACACTGCGGAGCAAGAACACGTCCAGCAACCGGTTGGTCGCGAGCAAGGCCTCTGACATGATCCAGGTTGGGTTCTTCACCCCTGTTGCCATTGATTCTCAGACCAGTCATGGTTTATTGTATCTCCCGCAACATGCGTTCGATACGATCAAATCGTTGATTGTGATCATCAAACTGCTGATTTTGATTATCTATGGCTGCCCATAGAACCTGCACCCCACGATCAACGTCGTCAAGGTGGTTGCTTTCGTTTCCATCACCTGTCATCAGACCAGGGTAGAACAAGGTTCTGATACCAATTGACGTAAAACACTAGCAGAAGAAGAACTAGGAAGAAGAACTGTGCCTTCAACCCTTGATACAATAGTTCTCACGAAGAGAAAAGAAACCTTAATTTTTATTCAGAAAAAAAAATCCCTAATATTACATGGCCTCCTTATTCATAAGGTTAAAGTAAAAAGAAAAGGAAAATCGAAATTAGGCAAGTACAAAATAGGAAATTTCCCAAAAACTGAAAACTACTAAATTCGAGGCCTAAACGTCGTTTTTTGGTTAAAATCTTGCCAAGCTGATTACAAAGTAATCAGTTTTACTCGGTGGCCCGTTTCCAATCAGTCTAGAGTCTTCAGGGCTCGATTCAGCCTGGCACATAAAACGATTTAACCGTAACCTTAGATTTGGAGTGATCCAACTGTTCTAGGTAGTCTAGGGCCATTTGTTCTGCTTTGTCTACCTGTTCTACATCAGTAACTATGTTGTCTCTCCTTATTTTGACCATTTGTGTTTCTCTTGCACTTTGTCGTCCCCTCAACGACAAAAAATTCATGCTAAAGAGGCATGGGGAATGGATGGCCGAACATGGACGCATCCATACAGATGTGGAAGAGAAGGACAGACGCTATGCGATATTCCAGAATAACGTTGAACGTATAGAAGCTCTTAATAATGTTGCAGAAAGAAAATTTAAGCTAAGTATGAACAAATTTGCAGACCTTACTAATGAGGAATTTCGGGCTATGCATACTGGCTACAAGAGCCAATCCTCAAAATTGATGTCCAAATCAAAAGCTACATCTTTTCAATTTGGAAACCTAACAGCTGTTCCATCTACTATGGACTGGAGGAAAAAGAGGGTTGTAACCCCTGTTAAGGATCAAGGCCAGTGTGGTATGTAAGAACTAAGAACTAAGAAGTTAATCATAGAGCATAAACAGTTGGTCATTTTTTATTTTCTTTTTTCTTTTTTCTTTTTTTTTGGTTGTGATTCTCTGTTTTATAGTTACTTACTATTCGTTATTGTGGGTGCATAGGGTGTTGTCGGGCATTTTCAGTAGTGGTAGCCATGGAAGGAATTACCCAACAGAAGAAAAGTAAATTAATTTCACTATCAGAGTAAGAGCTGGTGGACTGTGACATCAAAGGCGAGGATCAAGGTTGTGAAGGAGTTTTCTTGTACACTACCTTTCTATTTATCAAAAGCAATGGCGTCCTCACAACAGAAGCTAGTTATCCTTACAAACGTGTTGATTGAACTTGTAAAACTAAAAAAAAAATTCTTCTGCTGCTATGATAACTGAGTACAAAGATGTGCCATCTAACAACGAAAAGGTTCTGATGCAAGCTCTGGCCAACCAACCAGTTTCCGTGGCAATTGAAGGCAGTGGGTTTGATTTCCAGTTCTATTTTACCGAAGTGTTCACTGGGGAGTGCGATACTAACCTAAATCATGTTGTTACTGCAATTAGATATGGTACTAATACTGATGGCACTAAGTGTTGGTTGATCAAGAATTCTTGGGGAACTGGTTGGGGAGAAAAAGGTTATATGAGGATCCAGAAGGATGTTCGTGCCAAAGAAGGCCTTTGTGGCCTTGCCAAGGATGCTTCTTATCCAACTGCATGAAACAAGATTATTTATGGTTGGTGTTTGGTGTTTGTATCAAAGTCTAATCTGTCAAATATTTCATGTTAGTTATCTGTGTAGTTTGGATTTAATTTAAAGTTTGTGAGTGTTAAATATGTGAACTTGTGTTTCTTTCTCCTATTCTAGTATTTGTACAATTTCAATAATGAAGTATTTGGTTTTATGTAAAATTCCTCTCTGTTCTTTACGTGAGTTTGTCTGTTATCATGAACAAATACGAAAAAGGAGAAGTAAATCACTGAAAATTAAACTATATTAGAATAAAACAAAAACCATCCATTGAATGAATCTCATATGTCAAACAATCAATTTAAAAGTTATCCTGTCAACATCAGAAAAATGTGAATTTTTAATTCCATGAATTAATGGCCACCAACAGAAGTACAGGACAAGAGATCGTTAATAAATCACTAGATTAATGCCCTTCAAGGTTCTTAAAGAAAAAAACCTTCTACCCCAGTTTTGCACCACTTATACAATATTACTTAGATGAGTAAACAAGATAAGCTGATAAGTACCCAAGTAGAATAGTGGAAGGAAGAGGAAGAGGAAAGAAAAATAAGTGTAGAGCATTTTTCTATTGTTTGGTGGCAAAGAAAAGTATAAGGAAAGAAAAGTGGGAGGACTGATGTTTTTTCCCATATGTGCAAATCACAATCTTCACAAATTGGAATGATTGGAGAGTGGAAGGGAAAAAAAAGCTATTTCTTTTTGTTAATTTCTTCTTTCCTCCCATTTTTTCATCCTCTCCTCTCTTCTTTTCTCTTCTTTTGTCTTCCTTTTTCTTCCTCCCACGTCTTTTTCTCTACCAATAAAAGCCTAAAAGTTTGCATGCTATGAGCTGAGTTCATGTTTGCATTAGCCTGACATTAGCCAGTTCAATCCATAAACCACTGCATCTAATTCTCACATGATTATGCTAACAAATATTTTGGTCACTTCACACCGAATTGCATGGTGTTAATGTATTATATGGGCTTAGTTAGTTTAGTCCCACATTGGTTGTGTATTGCCTTGCCTCTTCTATTGGCTTGTATAAATAGGATAGCTCCCTTGTAAGTAAATCACATCATTCAATACAATTCTCCTCTTTTTATTGTCTCACTTCCTCTCTTAAACTTCACATGGTATCAGAGTCTTAGTAGTTTTTGGTATATTAAGAGTTGAGTATGTTCTGTGATTGCCACTATTAGTGGATCCTTCACATCAGAAAAACTTCTAGTATATCCTTTTCATACCTGTCGGGTCATCACTAGTACTTACATGGAATATTCTTATAACCAAAAGAAGGCTTTGTTTGGTTTTCAAAGTTCTTGAATCTTATATATTCGGTTTAATCAAATTACAAAGATTATGATGCCACTGTAATTCACTTTTAATATTGTCTTGGATGAGGAAAGGCTTAAACTTGGAATATAAACCAAAGAACATGCTAAGATTTCCTTAAGCCTAGCTGAAGCTTTAGCTGTGAGAAGTCAAATATATGGATTATTAAATCTAATTATCTCTTGATTCAAAAAACAAATATATATATATATATATATATATATATATATATATATATGATGGAAAATGTATTTATTTATAGAGATTTGATTAATTAATTAGTTACCTGCTAAGGCATCAAGAAGAGTAGACTTGCCGCAACCAAAAGGACACATAATAACCAAGAGCTGTCCAGGTCGTGCATTACCAGTAAGACCTTGAAGGATTGATCTGCTACCTTTTCTTCCATTTGAGACTGTTACCCATAAATCTTCCCAACTCAAGAAAACACCATCATAGTTATCTCCCTCTTTATAATTACTCTTCATGCAACTTAACGTTGGATTATTAATGGTTTCCATTTCCAGTCCTGCACTACTTTTGATTTCTGGGTTATTAGTAGGCATAGACCTAAATGAGTCATTATAACTAATTTCACTAGCATTTACATGATGAAGAGAGGCCGCTACTTTTGAAATGAAATCATGTTGTGGCATTGTAGAACAAGCATAAGGACCTTTTTTTTTTTTTTTTTTTCTGGGTATCTTGAGCTAGATTGTTTTTGTACTAGCTTAGTTGGTAGAGTATTCTGTTCTTACACAAGAGATCAAATATCAAACCTCACTCGCTCGATAAATAGGAGGGATAAGGGATGAGAGAGTATTACTTCCATGTCTGGTTTATGGGTAGAGATGACTGAGCTTAACATGTCAGATAGGGCTTATCAACTCACACCACATTAATAAAGTTTGGGACATTTATGATTAAATGTGTCAAACTTTATTGATGTGATGCGAGCTAATAGGCAAAACGTGCCAGAGTCGAACCTTCACTTCACTTTATTGTTGTTTATATCTGCCATACATTTTTTCTGTATACCCAAAGCATCAACTTGCTTTAAACAGAAGTTAAATCTATTAGAAGATGATTCTGTTCCTTACAGCTGGTTTTGTCGAACTTCTATTTTCACTAACAAATAATACAAATAAGTTTTTATTCACTGACATGATGATTACTTACTTATCTAATGATAAATTTCGTGTGATAAATTCAAAAGATAATGATGATATTTAATTGATACATTTAAAAAAAATTTAAATAATATTACTCTTTTCTATTGTTAAACCTGTGAAGCTAACTGAGTGAAGAATAGGAAAAACATTTGTCAAAGCAGCAATTTTTCATGTTTACTAAGTACAACAATTTTGACAGATCAATCAACTTCATTCCATTTTGGGTGGTCTAAGTCAGCACATCTTCCCAGGCACCTAGAAGTGCTGGTCGTGTCTTAACATCATCAAAAGAGAAGGACACGTTACAAGATTCTGTGTCTATAAAAACCCCATAACCCATTTTGAAATCGTTGTGCCAACTTCAAAGATTCAATTCATAGTAGATACCCTTTTAGTAACTATGGCTACAAAACAAAAAAAAATTGCTTGTTGTCTCTCCTTGTTTTGACCATTTGTGTTTCTCTTACACTTTGTTGTCCCCTCAACGACCAAGAATTCATGCTAAAGAGGCATGAGGAATGGATGGCCGAACATGGACGCATCTATACAGATGTGGAAGAGAAAGACAGATGCTATGCGATATTCAAGAATAACGTTGAACGTATAGAAGCTCTTAATAATTTTGCAGAAAAAAAAATTTAAGCTAAGTGTGAACAAATTTGCAGACCTTACTAATGAGGAATTTCGCGCTATGCATACTGGCTACAAGAGCCAGTCCTCAAAATTGATGTCCAAATCAAAAGCTACACCTTTTCGATATGGAAACCTAACAGCTGTTCCATCTACCATGGACTGGAGGAAAAAGGGGGCTGTAACCCCTGTCAAGGATCAAGGCCAGTGTGTTATGTAAGAACTAAGAACTAAGAAGTTAATCATAGAGCATAAACAGACAGTCTTTTTACCTTTTCTTTTCTTTTTCTTTTTTGTTATGATTTTCTCTGTTTTATGGTTACTTACTGTTCGTTATTGTGGGTGCATAGGGTGTTGTTGGGCATTTTCAGTAGTGGCAGCCATGGAAGGAATTACCCAACTGAAGAAAGGTAAATTAATTTCACTATCAGAGCAAGAGCTGGTGGACTGTGACATCAAAGGTGAGGATCAAGGTTGTGAAGGAGGTTTCTTGTACGCTACCTTTCTGTTTATCAAAAGCAACGGCGGCCTCACAACAGAAGCCAGTTATCCTTACAAGCGTGTTGATGGAACTTGTCAAACCAAAAAAATCTTCTGCTGCTATGATAACTGAGTACGAAGATGTGCCAGCTAACAATGAAAAGGCCCTGATGCAAGCTGTGGCCAACTAACCAGTTTCCGTGGCAATTGAAGGCAGTGGGTTTGATTTCCAGTTCTATTCTACCGGAGTGTTCACTGGGGAGTGCGATACTAAACTAAATCATGCTGTTACTGCAATTGGATATAGTACTAATACTAATGGCACTAAGTATTGGTTGATCAAGAATTCTTGGGGAACTGGTTGGGGAGAGAAAGGTTATATGTGTTAGGGTTAAACTACCCTAACCCTACGGATCTTGAGATGCGAATATAAAGAAGAAAATAGAAATAAATCAAAGACAAACACACAGCACACAGATTTACGTGATTCACCTAAACTCGGGTTATGTTCACGGAGTTGCAGCGCTTTCACTATGTCTTGAAGAACAATACAAGGAGGTCTCACACCTAAACATTCCTCACGGTATTCACAAAAAAAGACGGCTCACTCCCTCACACAAAAGAATAAGATGAAACCCTTATATTTCCACGTTAAAATAAAACAGATACCAAACAGTGCTGAAAACACCAGATTGGACAAAAAGGCTCACTAGGCTCCACACATAGCCTAACAATCTCCCACTTGGAGACTGGTCCAATCACCAACACCAAGCACCACATGCGTTCAAACAAAGCAACCATCGCCGCAACTCATTCACTTGTCCTCAAGCTTGAAGACCAACTAAAGCTAAGCACAGCTTCAATTTCTCAATAGTGACACCCTTAGTCAACATATTTGCTAGATTCTTAGTTCCACGAATCTTCTCCAGTACCAACTGTTCACTGTCGAGAAGAGAGCGAATAAAGTGATATCTCAACTGTATATACTTCATCTTGGAATGAAACGCCAGATTCTTAGCAAGAAAAATAGCACTCTGACTATCACTGTGTAGAGTACCCCTCTCGTTCTTCTTACCCAGCTCATCCGAGAGACCCTGTAACCAAACCATTTCCTTCCCAGCTTCAGTTATGGCTACATACTCAGCTTTTGTAGTAGAGAGAGCAACAATCTTCCACAACTTAGAAGCCCAACTTACATATGTACGACCCAGAGTATACACAATCCCTGTAGTACTCTTCCTACTATCAACATCACCAGCTAAATCCGCATCTGCAGTTTTAAACCTGCCCTTGTGAAGCACAGAGATGTATCTGAAGTGCCTTTCAAATACCTCAGGATCCATTTGACTGCCTCCCAATGTTGTTTTCTCAGATTACTCATGTACCTACTCACTACTCTCACTGCATGTGCAATGTCCGGTTTTGTGCAGACCGTGGCGTACATAAGACTTCCAATAGCTGAGGCATAGGGAACCTTACTCATGTAGTCCTGCTCCTGCTCTTTCTTTGGTGACTGATCCTTAGATAGTCTAAAATGACTAGCCAAAGGTGTGCTCACTGGTTTAGCATTATCCATGCTAAATTGACTAAGAACCTTCTTCACATACTCTGTCTGTGAAAGCTTCAAAGTCCCACTAACTCTATCTCTGATGATTCTCATACCAAGGATTTGTTTTGTAGCACCCAAATCCTTCATTGAAAAATGTTTTGACAACTGCCTCTTAAGATTATTAATCTCCTCAATGTTAGACCCTACAACGAGCATATCATCCACATACAACAATAATATGATATAAGAGTTGTCAAAACTCTTAACATAGCAACAATGGTCTGCCTGGCACCTCGTGAACCCGGTGCTACACATGAAGCTGTCAAACTTCTTGTACCATTGTCTTGGAGCTTGTTTCAACCTATACAAACTCTTTTTCCGTTTGCAAACCTGATTTTCCTTTCCCTGCACTACAAATCCTTGTGGCTGATGCATATAAATATCCTCCTCCAAATCATCATGAAGGAATGCTGTCTTCACATCTAACTACTCAAGATATAGGTTCTCTGCAGCCACAATTCCCAGTACCAGCCTGATTGTTGTTAGCTTCACAACTGGAGAGAAAATGTTTGTGTAATCAACACCCTCTTTCTGTTGAAACCCTTTCACAACCAATTTGGGCTTGTAGCACTTGCTACCATCATGCTCTTCTTTTACTTTGTACGCCCATTTGTTATGTAAAGCTTTCTTCCCTTCTGGAAATTCAATTAGTTCCCATGTCTGATTCGTCATTAATGAGTCCATCTCATCCTTCATGGCCAACTCCTACTTGCTAGTCATCATAACATTCTAGCTCACCACTGTCAGTTAACAGAATATAGAACAATGATGGTGAGAACCGCTATGGAGGTCTAATGTTCCTAGAAGACCTTCGAACAGCACTTATAGGTGTACACTGTTCTACCTGTGGGTCCGTATTCTCATTATTTTCCTGACTCCTACTCTGCAGTGTGCTCTCAGAAAATTCATCCAAGTCAACAAACTCAGACTTCTTTGGTTTTGGCCCTGTAACAACATATTATGCACTTGACATGTCTTTGTACATAACATGTTCATTGAAAATCACATTTCTACTCCTGATGATTTTTCGATTTTGATTATCCCAAAACCGATAACCAAAAGCTTCATCACCATAGCCAATAAAGAAACATTTTCTGGATTTAGCATCTAGTTTACTGCGAGCATCAGAGTCAATATAAACATAAGATAAACAGCCAAAAACTTTTAAGTAAGAAAGGTTTACCTCTTTTCCACTCCATACCTCTTCAGGTATCCTGCAATCCAAAGGAACTAACAGTCCTCGATTAATCAAGTGAGCTGTTGTGCTAACTGCATCGGCCCAAAAAGTTTCTGGCAACCCAGCATGCAACCTCATACTTCTAGCACACTTATTGAGGGTCATGTTCATGCGCTCAGCCATGCCATTCTGCTGTGGTATCCCGGGAATAGTCTTCTCCATCCTAATCCCATTAGCAACACAAAATTCTCTAAACCGCCCATCTATGTACTCTCCACCATTATCAGACCTCAAACATTTTACCTTCAAACCTGTTTCAGTCTCAACCATGGCCTTCCATTTCTTAAAAGTCTCAAATACCTCAGATTTATTTTTCAGAAAATAAACCTATACCTTCCTGCTTGAGTCATCAATAAATGTGATATAATATCGCGAACCTCCAAGAGATGCAACCAGGAAAGCTCCCCACAAATCTGTGTGTACCAACTCCAATTTTTCAGACTTTAGAGTTCTGCCTCCTTTCAAGAAACTGACCTTTCTCTATTTCCCAAGAATGCAGCTCTCACACAAATCAAAGTCAAGGGATTTCAACTCTGGCAGTTTCCCTTTAGACAATATCACTTTCATCCTTTTTTCGCTCATGTGACCAAGCCTACGGTGCCATAGGTTTGTATTAACTTTTGCATCAACCATTGCAATAGTATCTCTCACACTTGAGGTTATGTACAGAGTACCCGTTTTTGTTCCACGGGCCACTACCATGGCTCCCTTTGTAATCTTCCAAGTACCAACCCCAAATATCACTGTGTGACCTTCAGCATCAAGTTGTCCTACAGAGATCAAGTTTCTCATCAATTTTGGAACATGTCACACTTTCTGTATCAACCACACAGACCCATTCAGCAATTTAATACGAATGTTTCCCATACCCACAATATCCAAGGCTTCTCCATCAGCCAAATATACCTTCCCAAAATCACTTGTCACACAGTCGTCCATGATTTCTTGGTGTGCAGTGGTATGGAAAGAAGCTCATGAGTCCAAAACCCAAGAGTCAATGGGACTTTCAACAGAAAGTAATAGGGCATCATATAGTTCTTCTGTCACAACATTTGCAGCATCGTTCTCATTCCTTTTCTTCTGTGGTTCTTTACAATTTTTCTTAAAGTGGCCAGTCTTGCCACAATTCCAGCATTCCAGTTGTCATCCAGATCTTGATTTACTCTTACCTCCTTTTCTAGATTTCGATATACTCTGATTAGAATTTCTATCCTGTGCTCTACCTCTTGTCTCAAGATTTAAAGCGGAACTAGAACCCGAGGTTTCACCCGCATCTCTCCTGCGAACCTCCTTGCTTAAAATCAAATCCCGAATATCTTCATATTTGAGTTTATTCTTCCCTACAAAATTACTCACCGCCATTCTCATGGCTTCCCAACTGTTTGGCAAATAAGCCAAAACAATTAAAGCACGGATCTCATCATCAAAATAAATCTCAACAGAGGACAATTGATTAACAATTGTATTGAACTCATTCAGATGCTGCGCAACAGGGGTGTTTTCCGCCATCTTCAAATTGAACAACTTTTTCATCAGATACACTTTGTTAGTAGCCGACAGTTTTTCATACATATTGGACAAAGCCACCATCATATCTTTGGTGGTCTTCTCTTTCATAACATTATGCGCAACTGATATTGATAGAGTTAATCCAATAACTCCCAGTACATGTTTATCAAGAAGATTTCATTCGTCTTCTTTCATACTGTCTGGCTTTTCCTCTAACAGGGGCAAATGTAATTTCTTCCTATAGAGATAATCCTTGATTTGCATCCTCCAATACCCAAAATCTGTGCCATCGAATTTCTCGATTCCTGTAGCCTTTCCTTCTTCTTTGGCTATCGCTCCCACTCAAAAAACCGATAGCTCTGATACCAGTTGTTAGGGTTAAACTACCCTATCCCTACGGATCTTGAGATGTGAATATAGAAAAGAAAATAGAAATAAATCAAAGACAAACACACAGCACACAGATTTACGTGGTTCACCCAAACTCAGGTTACGTCCACGGAGTTGCAGCGATTTCACTATGTCTTGAAGTACAATACAATGAGGTCTCACACCTAGACACCCTTCACAGTATTCACAAAAAAAGACTGCTCACTTCCTCACACAAAAGAATAAGATGACACCCTTATATTTCCGGGTTAAAATAAAATAGATACCAAACAATACTGAAAACACCAGATTAGACAAAAAGGCCCACCAGGCTCCACACATAGCCTAACAATATGAGGATCCAAAAGGATGTTCGTGCCAAAGAAGGCCTTTGTGGCCTTGCCAGGAATGCTTCTTATCCAACTGCAAGAGACAAGATTATTAATGGTTGGTGTTTGTATCAAAGTCTAATCTGTCAAATATTTCATGTTAGTTATCTGTGTAGTTTGGATTTAATGTAAAGTTTGTAAGTGTTAAATATGTGAACTTGTGTTTCTTTCTCCTATTCTAGTATTTGTACAATTTCAATAATGAAGTATTTGGTTTTATGTAAAATTCCACTTTGTTCTTTACGTGAGTTTGTCTATTATCATGAACAAATACGAAAAAGGAGAAGTAAATCACTGAAAATTAAACCATATTAGCATAAAACAAGAATCAACCGTTGAATGAATCTCATATGTCAAACAATCAATTGAAAAGTTATCCTGTCAACATCAGAAAAAAAGGTGAATTTTTTTTTCTATAAATTAATGGCCACCAACAGAAGTACAGGACAAGAGATCCTTAATAAATCACTAGATTAATGCCCTTCAAGGTTCTTAAAGAAGAAAAATCTCTATCCCATTTTTGCACCACTTATACAATATTACTTGGATGAGTAAACAAAATAAGCTTATAAGCACCCAAGTAGAAAAGTGGAAGGAAGAGGGAGAGGAAAGAAAAATAAGTGTAGAGCACTTTTCTATTATTTGGTAGTAAAGAAAAGTACGAGGAAAGAAAAGTGGAAGGACCCATGTTTTTTCCCAAATATACAAATCATAATCTTCACAGATTGGAATGATTGAGGAGTGGAAGGGAAAAAAAAAGCTATTTCTTTTTGTTAATTTCTTCTTTCCTCCAATTTTTTCATCCTCTCCTCTCTTTTTTTCTCTTCTTTTGTCTTCCTTTTTCTTCCTCCCACGTCTTTTTCTCTACCAATAAGAGCCTAAAAATTTGCATGCCATGAGCTGAGTTCAAGTTTGCATTAGCCTGACATCAGCCAGTTCAATCCATAAACCATTGCATCTAATTCTCACATAATTATGCTAACAAATTTTTTGGTCACTTCACACCGAATTGCATGTTATGAAAACAGAACCATTCCTTGATTAGGAAATTACTTACAAATCAGGCTGATAGTTAGAATTCCATAAAACTATAAGAGTAGTGCATGAAATCACTTTAAAGCCTAATAAGGACAAAAATTCAAGTTTTCTTTTTAGATCTACCATGATAGACAACTCATAAAAGGCCTCTTGCAGTTGTTGTTATTCCAAGTTTGAGGGAGACTTTGAGATTCTTAATCACCACATTTTCTCAATCATTTTCATTGTCTTCACTTGCCTTATGCTCCATTCAAATTATTTGAATTATTTAGACAGATGATATGCACTTTAGTTATGAAAGCAATCAAGATAGGCAAGTACTTTATATAAACTTTATATATATATATATATATATATATATATATATATATATATATATATATATATATATATATATATATATAGAGACCTTTACAAAGTCCTTTTTACCCTATTGTTAATACATGTAAGTAAATACACAAACTAGTCCTAAAGAGGACAAACATGTACATTCATAGAGATACAAGAACAGAAGAGAATCTATCTCTTTCTTTAAAAGTAACGGTAGATATATTTTACCTTCAGGCTTCAAGCAGTTGGGTAAGAAGATTCCATGGCAATACCGCAGAGACCTTCGGTAGCATCAATACCTCTTTCAATTCTGATGTAACCATCTTCACCCCAACTAGTACCCCATGAATTCTTCACCAACCAATATTTAGTCCCATCATCACTAGTTCCAAAACCAACTGCTGTAACCCCATGATCAAGCTGGGTCCCACATTCCCCGGTGAAGATACCGCTTGAGTAAAGTTGGAAATCAGATCCACCAGCATAAATGGCAACAGAAACAGGTTGGTTAGCAACAGCTTTTAAAAGTGCTGCCTCGCTGTTTGCAGGCACATCTTCATAACCAATAATCTTTGCTGCACCAGGAGCTGCCTTCTTACAACTTCCATCAGCTCCTTTATAAGGGTATTTGGCTTCAGTTGTTAGGCCTTTGTTGTCTATGATAAATTTAAAAGCATCATCCATGAGACCACCCTCGCAGCCCTGGTCTATACCACTGGTGTCACAATCAACTAGCTCTTGCTCTGATAACGAGATCAATTTACCCGTTGTGATTTGGGTAATACCTTCCATTGCTGCCACAGCTGAAAATGCCCAGCAACATCCTGCATTTTTTTCATTTAAATAAGGAATTAGCATAATCAAGAGAAGCAGAATTTTATTCGTTTGTTGTAATTAAGTTCTGTCACTTACCTCATTGGCCTTGATCCTTGATGGGGGTTACAGCTCCTTTCTGTCTCCAACCCACAGTAGATGGAACCGCGGACAGATTTTCGTACTTAAAAGATGTGCGTGCTGAGGAAGGTATAGCGTGGGAGGATCCTGTCATGTAACCATTTCTCAAAGCATTAAACTCTTCATTGGTTAGGTCCATGAATTTGTTGGTACCTAGCTTGTAATTTTTGGTCATATCAGCATTGTGGGATTCAATGTAATCAACATTTCCTTGAAGATCTTAAAACACCTCTCCTTCTCAGATGCATCACTGTAAACACGACCATAACGTGTCAACCATTGTTCAAATTCCTCAGACGGGGATAGCTCAGGAACAGAACGAGATGAGGCATAAGAAGCCCAAATTCCCAAAATGAAGAGCAATGCCAAGGAAATGCACTGGCTGTGACGAGTGTAAGCCATTGTGTGCTAGACTACTAATGCTTTAAAGAAGTATTGAAGTGAATCAAAGTGAGTTGTACCAATTTGATTATGGTTCTGGGTTTATATAGGATTTTTTTTTTCCTCAAGTTATGATTGATTAACTGATAAACTAACTTTTCCACGTGCCCCAGAAAATGTTATGATTAAGACTTGTTTGCGTTGCAATCACATCGTTCTCTTTAGAACAAATTTTTTATTTTAGTTGTGTTGTCTACTATGATGCTTGATAAACTATGGTTCTTCATTTACCTTTGTTTTATCCGTTTTTTGGTTTTTACCCTATGATATTTCCATGCCAACTTAATTAATGCTTAATGAAAAGTATTATATTAATATTCAGTTTTCCTGTCCAGACGGGCCATGAAGAGGGAATCAGAATGGCAGTTTCCCTTCTTGAAGAGTTTGGACTTCCCCTGGGACTTCTCCCTCTTGCAGATGTGATTGAAGATGGTTTTGTGAAGAATACTGGTTACATGTGGATCATGCAAAAGAAGAAACAAGGTTCTTGAGAACTTAATCTAGTTCACAAGTGGATGAATTAAACACACAGAAGCAACACAGAATTTGAAGCAAAAATAAATTGGGAGAGTGGGGTAAGCATCCATAGTCACAGAGTTAGGACGAAACAGAGCCAACCCTCTGTTTCTAGATCAAATGAAGTTCAAGCAAAACATATAAAGTTCAAAAACAAAGAAAAACTACTAACACGTAGTCCTCTCCTCTTAGCACGCTAAGGTTCACCAACTTAAGATCAGGATTTAGGGTTTTAACTGAATCGATCTCAGTTGTAACTTCCAACATATGAGAAATGGTAGAATGGTTAAGAATGAAAAAAAAAAAAAAAAAAAAGTCAAGTTCTGTCACCTCTTCACATCTTAACAAACTCACAACCTGATGCAGGAGGATCCGAGTCAGATGATACTGAGTTGTCAGATAGCACGTTGTTGGCACTGAGATGCCTTGAGTTGGCAGATCAGAGCAAAGATAGCAAGTGGGCTACCTAGACCGATTTATATCGTTTAACGGGCCACGGGCTCGGATTGGGTCCTGGAGACCCTAGTCTGATTGGAAACGGGCTTCCGGGCAAAACTTTTTCAGCCCTGAGCGTCGTCGTTTTTAAGCCAAAAAACGATGTTTAGGCCCTCAATTTGGCAGTTTTCAGTTTTTAGGAAACTTTATATTTTTATTTGCAATTACTTTAAATTCGGCCTTAATTTAATTTTCCTATTTTAGCTTGACCTTATAAATAAGGTTTTAGGGTTTAGTAAATATTATTATTGATTTGCATAGTTTTAAATAAAATTGAGAGTTGTTCCTCTGTTTTCTTCTAGGGTTTTTTCTTGTGTTACTTTCTTCCCTGTGAATTATCTGTTGAAAACTAGCCTGCAGAATAATCGCTATCCTGCCTGGCGTCAGTTGGTATCAGAGCTTCAGCATCTTCCTGGGTGAGATTTCATCAGTTTCCATGGCTAGTGGTCATGATCGTCGCGGGCAGGTTCCGAATGAGGAAGCCCCATGTCGTGATCATAACGTTCAGGATGCGATGATTGAGGATTTACAGAGGCAAGTTGCAGAGTTAACCCAGTGTCTAGCGGCGCAGAATTTTGGTGATCGTGAGATGGAAGATCACGATTCCGATTCCAGTTTCGAAAACCCGCATCACAATCCTGCTCGATTCTAGAAGCATCGTGGTCGGGAAGAACGTTATGGAGACCTCGGTTTCAGAGTGGATCTGCCCGATTTTTCTGGTACGTTACAGGCCGAGGGATTCGTCGATTGGTTGAATGAAGTGAAGTGTATTTTCGAGTATATGGAAGTCAGAGATCGTGTCAAAGTGAAACTGGTCGCCATCAAACCCAAAGGCAGAGCATCTGCGTGGTGGAAGCAGTTGAGGCGCTCACGCGACTGGCAGGGCAAGGCCAAGATCACAAATTGGAAGAAGATGAAAGGTCACTTCCTTCCTTTCGTCAACACTCAAACCTTGTTTCAGCGACTTCATTCGTTGAGGCAGTGCATGAGATCGGTGGATGATTACACGGAGGAGTTCTATCAATTGATAGCCCATAATGATTTATCCGAGACAGAGGAACAGATGATGGCACTGTATTTGGGGGGATTACGGCAGCCCCTACAGGATGTCCTCAGCCTTCACTTGCTGTGGACCGTTTCTGAAGCATACCAGCGTGCACTTGCGATGGAAAAACAGCAAAACAGGAGGCCAATGAGCTGAAGCAGCGATCAAAGCAGTCGGCCAGTTCGCCCTTAAGAATTTCGTCCTGCCCAACAGCCACTCAAGGTAACCCTAGCTCAAAGATTAGATGTTTCAGATGTGGTGAACAGGGACATAAATCGACTGAGTGCAGGAAGCTTGCTAGTCAAAAGGGCAAAAATCTCCTAATTGAGGATGACATGGTAGACGAAACTAAGGAGATTAGAGAGCCTGTGTATGACGATGATGAAGATGGAGATGTGTTATATGGAGATGGCCATGAGACCTTGGTTGTTCATAAGAGTTTACTGACCCCCAAGGGCGATACAGGGGACGATTGGTTGAGGACCAATATTTTCCACATAACCTGCACAGTTGCAGATAAAGCTGCAAGATGATCATTGACAATGGCAGTTGCGAGAACATAGTGTCTGAATAGGCTGTCCAGAAATTGCAGTTGAAGACAAATCGTCATCCCAAGCCGTATAAATTGTCGTGGTTGAATAAAGGCAGTGAGGTAATAGTAGATAGGCGATGCCTAGTATCTTTTTCGATTGGTAGGAAATATTTTGATAATGCTTGGTGTAATGTTGTGTCTATGGATGCTTGTCATGTATTGTTAGGCAGACCTTGGCAGTATGATCGTAGTGTTATCCATGATGGGCGGAAAAATACCTATTCCCTTAGCATCAAAGGGAAGAAGATTGTGTTGGCACCTCGTCGGGAAGGAACCACTCCTACCCCGGTAGCCAGTAATACTAATCTACTTTCGATGTCCGGGTTTTTAGCTGAGATTGAGCATGGAGATGTGGTCTATGCTTTGCTGCCTTGTGGGGATAGTGCGGCAGACATGAATCCAGAATTACCATCAGAGGTGCAGCAGCTGTCAGCAGAGTTTTCTAACCTGATACCAGAGGATCTTCCTCCTGGGTTGCCGCCTATAAGGGATATTCAGCATCAGATTGACCTTGTTCTGGGATCCAGTTTGCCTAATCGATCGGCTTATCGCCTTAGTCCTAAGGAATCTGAAGAGCTGCAGCGACAGGTGGTAGAGTTGTTAGAAAGGGGTTACGTCCGTGAGAGTATGAGCCCATGCGCAGTTCTTGCCCTGCTAGTGCCAAAGAAATATTGCTCTTGGCGTATGTGTGTCGACAGCAGAGCAATCAATAGGATTATAGTAAAATACAGGTTTCCAATTCCCTACTTGGATGATATGTTAGACCAGCTATCCGGTTCTAAGGTTTTCTCAAAAATTGACCTTAAAAGTGGATACCACCAGATCAGAATAATGCCTAGAGATAAGTGAAAGATAGTGTTTAAGACACAGCAGGGGTAGTATGAGTGGATGGTCATGCCTTTTGGGTTGTCCAATGCGCCCAGCACATTTATGAGATTTATGCATCAGGTTTGACAGCCATTCATGGGGAAATTTCTAGTAGTTTACTTCGACGACATCCTCATTTATAGCCCAACGTGGGCGTCACATTTTGATCACCTCCGAGCTTTTTTTGATAAGTTGAGGACAGAGCACCTGTTCATCAATCAGAAGAAGTGTTCTTTCTTCACCACCACTGTAACTTTTCTGGGGTTTGTTGTGTCTACTGATGGTGTTTATGCCGATCAATCGAAGATAGATGCGGTCTTGGAGTGGCCCAAACCAAAAACCTTGCACGATGTCAGAAGTTTCCATGGGTTGGCCTCCTTTTACAGGCAGTTCATCAGAAATTTCAACACTCTGATTGCTTCTATCACAGAGTGCCTGAAGGGACGTGATTTTCAGTGGTCCGGGGAGGCAGAAACTAGTTTCCAATTGGTCAAGCAGAAGATGACAGAGGCACCAGTTTTGACACTTCCTGATTTTGAAAAGGTGTTTGAGGTAAACTGTGATGCATTTGGAGTTGGCATTGGTGGTGTTCTGAGTCAGGAAGGGCGCCCAATAGCTTTTTTCAGTGAAAAGCTGTCAGGATCCAAGAAGAATTATTTCACCTATGATCTGGAGTTTTATGCCATAGTTCAGTCCCTGAAGCATTGGCGTCACTACCTAGGGCAGAAGGAGTTCATTCTTATCACTGATCATGAGGCCCTAAAGTACATCAATGGCCAACACAAGCTGAGTAGGCGGCATACCAAATGGGTGGCGTACTTACAGGAGTTCACATTTGCACTAAGGCACCAAACAGGAAGTCTGAACTGTGTTGTAGATGCACTGAGCCGTCGTACATTACTCCTCACCACCATGAGCACCAGAATCGTTGGATTTGAGGTTTTCCCTGATATGTATGCTGCCGATCCTTCCTTCGGAATGATAATTCATGAGGTAACTGATGGTCAACGACATGATTTTATTTTGCATAATGGTTATCTGTTTCATGGATTACAGTTGTGCGTTCCAGATTGTTCACTAAGACAGCAAATTATTAGTGAACTTCATAACGAGGGACACTTTAGGCGGGATAAGACGTTGGTTTGATCTCTTGTAACTATTATTGGCCCAAATTGACAAGTGATGTGGCTCATCATGTGGAGTGTTGTTATGTGTGTCAGCGGTCCAAGGGAGTTCTCACTAATGCGGGCATGTACACACCTTTACCTGTACCTGAAGCCCCTTGGTTTGATGTCAGTATGGACTTTTGTTGGGTTTACCCCGTACCCAACGGGACTTGGATTCTATTTTGGTGGTGGTTGACAGATTTTCCAAGATGGCCCATTTTATACCTTGCAGGAAGACAATGGATGCTACTCGGATCGCTCATCTTTACTTCAGGGAGATTGTGCGTTTACATGGTGTTCCCCGATCTATCACTTCAGATCATGACACCAAGTTCATGAGTCAATTCTGGAAGAGTTTATGAGAGAAACTGGGGACGAAGTTGAATTTTAGCAGTGCTTACCATCCTCAGACAGATGGTCAGACCGGGGTGGTTAACCGGAGTTTTGGAAACCTTTTGAGGAGCTTGGCAGACACTAAACCGAAGCAGTGGGATTTGGCGTTACCTCAAGCAGAATTTGCCTATAGCAGGTCGAAAAACAGAACCACGGGAATTAGCCCATTTAATATTGTCTATGGTCAGAATCCATCCGGGGTGCTTGACTTAGCCCCTATTCCACGTGTCGGTCATTTGAATCACAAGGCAGATGAGATGGCAGAACATCTTCGGAGTATCCATGAGCAGGTGAAGCTGGCCATTCACGAGAGTAATGCCAAGTACAAGGCTCAGAGCGACAGTCATCGTCGTCAGGTACTTTTTTATGTTGGTGATTTTGTTTGGGCAGTATTAACTCACGATCGTTTTCCCGTGGGAGAGTATAATAAGCTTAAGGAGCGGAAGATTGGACCCTATGAGATAAGATCAATGATAACGCCTACAGATTACGCCTCCCCAATCATTTAAGGACTTCTGATGTCTTTAATGTGAAACATCTGAGTCCTTGTTTTGGAGATTCCGATGAGGCTATTGTGAACTCGATGACGAGTTCTTTCCAACCCGGGGCGACTGATGTAGGAGGATCCGAGTCAGATGATGTTGAGTTGTCAGATAGCACGTTGTTGACACTGAGATACATTGAGTTGGCAAATCAACGCAAAGATAGCAAGTGGGCTACCTAGACCGGTTTACATCGTTTAGGGGGCCACGGGCTCGGATCGGGTCCCGAAGATCCTAATCTAATTGGAAACGGGCTTTCGGGGAAAAACTCTTTAAGCCCTGAGCATCATCGTTTTTAAGCCAAAAAACGACGTTTAGGCCCTCAATTTGGCAGTTTTCAGTTTTTAGGAAACTTTTTATTTTTATTTGCAATTACTTTAAATTCGGCCTTAATTTAATTTTTCTATTTTAGCTTGGCCTTATAAATAAGGTTTTAGGGTTTAGTAAACATTATTATTGATTCGCATAATTTTGAATAAAATTCAGAGTTGTTCCTCTGTTTTCTTCTAAGGTTTTTTCTTGTGTTACTTTCTTCTCTGTGAATTATCTGTTGAAAACTAACCTGTAAAATAATTGCTATTCTGTTCGGCGTCACAAAAAGAAACTTCATGTGATTAGTCATGATGTCAAAATGGGAAAAGAAGGTCAAGTAAGCGAATTTAAGAACAACCATTTTAACTCTGCACTTTTGATAATATTAACAACCATGCTGTATGATTACACCTAGAGGCAAATTGAATTCAAGCACCCAACATGAAGTCCTTTAAGGCCAAAGCCATAACTTACATCAACTATGAACTATTAGCTGCTTTTTATGATTAGCAGATAAAAAGATGGGGTGGGGGGGGGGGGGGGGGGGGGGGGGGGGACAATAAAGAAGCTAAGTGATTCAAATAAGGTGATAATTATGTTGGAGGAGGAAGACTCTATAATCATGTAAATGCCAATTTTTACTAGCAAAACTGGTATCAATTTGTAAGATACAAAAGATTAATGATGTAAGACTTCACCCTTATACAAGCAAATAAACAAAACTGCTTCTTGTTGTAACTTGTTAGAGCTTACATGACACTGCAGTTACTAAACCTTGCAAGTATATGCTGACAAAAATGCCTTCCGCGCTTGACCACCTCACACAATCCCAGAGTTGAAAACATGCAAGCCCATTAAGGTATTGTAATGTCCGCTCTCAATTTCCTCCTCTTTTACCTGAAGCAGGAGGAGAGTTTCAATAATAAGATCCTCCCAATCAATATCAGTGACTCATGTTCTCCTCCTCTTCTTCCCAGTATTTACACAATCAAGGAACAAAAATTGCTACTATCAGTATCTGAAGGATGCATAATCTTGTTAATGTGCAGCTTGGCTGCCTTCATCTTTTCTCTCCTTCTTTCAACTGCCATGCAACCCTTAATGTAAGAGGGAGGCATAACATCGGGCCCTACATCTTTCTCCAATATTTGCTTCAGTAAAAGCTTCTTGCTCATTTCTGATTTTCCATTCCACCAATCTCTACACATATCAAGCTGAAACCCTCTCCTTTTTCTCCTCCCATTAACCTTTGCACTTTCTCCTGTCAAATTACCACCATCAACCTCATTGGCAAACTTCATATATATCATAGACAAGCACTCATGTGAAATCCTGAGCCTCTCGACATCATTAACACCCAAACTCGCAAACTCACCTTTCTCTCTGACCTCAAAGTATGGAGACTCATTCTCCACACCATCAGTATCATCAGCATACTGATATCCAACATCTTTACTCAAACACTCATTAATCACGTCCTCCAAATCAAACCCAACACACTCCAATTCATTCCCCTCCTCTCCGGGCTTCTTCATCGACCTAGCCTCCAGAAAACTAATCACAGACTGCGCATGGTTCATAATATTCTTCATGGTAACATCCTTCCCCCAAAGCAAACCCTCCTGCGCAACCTTCACGAGCTTCTCCAGTAGCTCCTTATACCGCTTCCTACTAGTGCTCACCACAACCTGAAGCTCCTTTGCCACCTCCTCAATCCCAATGCCAACTTCATTCAATTCTGTCACAAACACCAGCACCGCCGCCACCAGTGGTTGCGGCTTCCGCCCTCTCGAACGACTCCACAAGATCAAACTCCGGCAACCTCAAGCCCAAAAACTTGACAACACGCGTAATCATCCTCCCCAATTCGCGATCATCGCAACCAATCACCGCAGCAATCTCTGTTATAGGCAACACCTTATTATCTCCCCTCATTACAACATAACAACATGCTCCTATTAGAACAGGGAACCAATCGCCTTGGCCAAATTCACCATCGGTGATATTCTCGATCATATTTTTAATATCACCGGCTTTTGAACCGTTTCTTAAATCTAAATTGAATAGTATTTCATCGATTAATTTATTTGCCTCGAAGATTTTTTTCTCTTTGTAATTAAAAAAAGAGCCCGTACCTACGGAGCCGATACGGATGCTGGTGCCCTGTGGACCCTGAAGGCCGCCGAGTTGGGCGTCGTAGTTGTCGTACTGTTGTAAGTTGCCGCATTGTTCGCATACGAAGTTTCCGGATACATCGTCGCGGACTACGGAATTGCTTCTGCATCCGATACAAGGCATGATTTGATGGGAGGGGATTGAATTTGGGAATTCTTTGGTGTTTGGATGGAGAGAAAATTGGGGGGTTTCTTTGTTCTTAGGAAAATCTTAAGGGAAATCAGGGTATATGATAGCTTCTGCTTGAAATCCAAACCTTTTATGAAAACGGTAAAACAATAAAACCTCTCTTTCGTCAGCGGTGCTTAGCACTCACCAGCAGGGGAGCTGGTCGCTTTTTTAAAAAGGCTTTTTTTCTTGTTTTTCAAGTCTATGAAACGGAGCGTAGCGGACTAGTTGGCCAATGGTAACACAGGTTTGATCCCACTAAACTACTGTTTATAATTATTAAAATTGTTTTAAAAATTTGTTCTAGTAATATAGCAATGAACTAAAATTATTTATTCCTTCCATTCCATAGTTTCAGTCCATCATTTTAAAATGGATTAAAATATAAAAATTAATAACTTTACAAATATATTTTTATATCACACGCAACTCTTGTAGGACACATATGTACATTAAATAGTGTTTTAGACAAAACTACATTTACATTAAATTTTGGGTAAATATAAAGAGGACTAAATATATGGGATGGAGGTAATAGTTCTTTTTTTATATAAATTTAATTTTTTAAAAAATATTTTTCAAAAGACCCCATTTGTACCCTTATTTTGAATATGTGTTGCCTTCATTAACATGTGGATTCCGTTGAAAATGTTTTAATCTTCTTGAACGAAATAAAAATGACTAAATTGACCATGAGTTATTTTTGGGTGTTAACATATGTATATTTATAGATAAATATTTCTCTTAAATGATTTGAATGTACTATCCCATAATATGTAGACAACTCTAATGTTTTTATAGACAAAATAATTGGATAAAATGTAATGTTCAAGGCGTTGGACCATAAGGTTTTTGGGTATTTATTTTTATTTTAAGAAAATTAATAATAATTCCTCAAGACGAAAAAAGTGTGTGACTTTCAAGTGTACTAATAAGGTGTATATCTCTTAGGCGAAGAAGGCTTACCCCTCTAACCTCATCAGATGCTCAAGCTAAAAAGCCAATCACTCTAAGATTTTGGTCCATTATTCTCTTGCTAGAGGTTGGGTGGGTCAAACACTGATGATTTTGTATCTTATAATCCAGATCACTGTAGTGGTGGTGGGTTACTTAGGGATGAGAAAGGTTAATGTATTAGAGGTTCTACAAAAAAGATTATTGGTTTTGGTTTTAGCGTGTCGGCTGAATTATGTGCATTGAGAGATGGATTTATCATGGCCCGCAATCTTACTTTATCGCGAATGCATGTGGAAGTTAATGTTCAGGTTGTTTCGGGGATGATTGAAAATAATGTTACGAATGATCACCCATATGAATACAGGTTGTTTAGAAAAATAATACTCTTGTTCATGAATGCAGGTTGTAACTTAGAGGCTTCAGTGACTATACCTTACATCATGTGTAAAGGAAAGTCAATCAAGCTATTGATATGCTGGCAAAGAAAAGAAAGACGGTGCTTTGGATTTATTTTTGTTTCCCTTTTTACTCTTTGTTTCCCCACCATAGTTATCTTGAATTCTAGATATGGGCATTAGATGAATTTTTTCGTTTAAGACTAC
Organism: Bretschneidera sinensis; assembly: GCA_023935145.1. Taxonomy (NCBI): domain Eukaryota; kingdom Viridiplantae; phylum Streptophyta; class Magnoliopsida; order Brassicales; family Akaniaceae; genus Bretschneidera; species Bretschneidera sinensis. Next base: position 106,438,461 of record CM043697.1, on the reverse strand, counting down.
TTGCATTTCTGGTTAGTTTTTGTTCTGTTATGTTCTTCACCAAAAAAAATGTGGGCCTCAACCATTTTCTCAAAAAAGGCGCGGCCTGAGGAGTACATACCCTAACAGCAAAGGCATTCCATCTTATTTTTAACGTCTTAGTGCAATGTTTGAATGCCCCCAAAAGTCCCGAGATGCTCCCGTAAACGTCATTGAAAACACTGAATCTCTCCGGTTAGAAGTCCTATTAAAAAAGGAGTTAACCCTATGCAGGAGTTAACCCTTGTTTTGGGAAGATTGACGGCTCGCATTACTGAGCCTTTAGTAGAAAGAGTTAGAAAGAATGTGGCAGGGTGGAAATTTAAATCGTTTTCGCAAGGGGGGCGGTTGATTTTATTGCGCCATGTTTTGTTGAGTATGCCCATTCATCTTATGTCGGTGATTAGTCTTCCAATGGTTACTATCTCTCGCATAAATTCTCTGTTGGTTAATTTTTTCTGGGGGGGAGGTAGATGGAAAAAGGAAGGTTCATTGGCGATCCTGCTCGAAACTGAATAAGCCAACGATGGAGGGTGGTTTGGGTTTGCGAGACTTTAAAGAGGTGCAATGATCTTTGCAAATGAAGTTTGCATATCGTCTACTATCGACTAAGAATTTGTGGTCAGATTTTTTCCGAGCGAAATATTTCAAAGAGGTTCATATAGCTGTTGGGAGCTCTACGGGCTCTCGTTTTTAGAGGTCTATCGTTTCAATCTTACCTGAGGTCATGGAGAACACTAAAGTTTTGGTGCGATGAGGCAATGCTTCTTTTTGGTATGATAAGTGGCTTGCTTCGAGTCCTCTTTCTGTGCAGGTGGAGGATATTGCCAATGCTCAGCTTTAAATTAAGGCTTGTTGGGCAGACCAGTCTTGGGATGTTGGTCTCTTGATGGATCTGATTGGTGCAGAGGCTACTTCAGAAATCTTACAAAATGTGTGTGCTGGTAAAGCTGGCCCGAATGTCTTTGTCTGGACTCCTTCACGTGATGGCAATTTCTCGATAGCAAGTGCATGGGAGGTGGTTAGATCTAGAGGGGACTTACTGCAATGGAAGGAATGGTTTTGGCACCGCTTGATTCCTAAACGAGTGTCCATCTGCCTATGGAAAGCATGGTTTAACTCTCTTGCAGTAGATGAAAGGGTGCAAATGAGGGGTGTTTCTTTAGCTTCTGGATGCAACTGCTGTATTCAGAAATTTACGGAAACACTGGATCATGTTCTATGCTTGGGAGATTTGGCTTCTAAGGTCTGGGATCGAGCTAATGTTGCTTTGGGAGTCCCTTGTACACGACATACCGTCTGGAAGGCGAGGGTCTCGGCGTGGTTTCAATGTGCAAAGAAGTCATCCATTACTGGTACGTTAACGGGCTTATTACCGTGTCTAATTACTTAGTGCCTTTGGAAGAGAAGATGCAAGGCACGTATGGAGGGGGTGCAAGAAAGTGTCGACCAAGTGTGGTGGTCTGTGAAATTTTGGATTCGTTTGCTAGCTGGAGAGATAATTTCATCTCATCCGTTATCTTCGAATGACTTGAAGATTTTGACTGAGCTCCAAGTTGAATGTCTGAGGAATAGTGTGAGACGGCAGAAATTCGTAACCAGGACGAAACCTCCTGTGGGTTGGGTAAAGCTAAACTGTGATGGGAGTTGTCGTGGTAATCCGGGGAGTTCGGGGGGAGGGGGTGTGGTAAGAGATGCGGCTGAAAATGTGAAGGGGGCTTTTTCTACCCATTTTGGTGTCGGCACTAACAATGGTGCTGAACTAAGAGCTATCTTAGAAGGGATTTTTTTGTGTAGAAGGTTAAATTGTTTTAATGTGATTATTGAAAGTGATTCCAGTCTGGTAGTGGATTGGCTTATGAAAGGGAGATGCACTTTGTGGTATCTCTGGGATTTTTAGGAAGATTTAATGGTTGCTCTTGAAAGGCTAACATTTAGGGTGGTCCACTAATATCGCGAAGGAAACCAAGTGGCGGATTTTCTAGCACGACAAGGTGAGATGGGGAGGAATGTTAGTTATGAAGGCCCCCTTTAATTACCACGGCTATTGATAGGCATTACCAGACTTGATAAAGTGGGGCTTCCAACTCTCAGGATTTAATGTTTTCCCTGGTTTTAATTGTCTGGGGTGTGATTCTTTATGTTTTGTTTTGTTTGTGTTTGGGAGGGTTTGTTTTTTGTCTTATTGTAATCTCTCATATGCTTTACTTGTAACCACGGTTTTCCTCCGCCATAAGTGAGGGCTTATCAATAAACTTGGGATGGGGTCGCTATAAGGGTGGCTACCGGCTCTTCAAAAAAAAAAAAAAGTAGCCAGCCAACAAAACTCTTAACTAGAAAGTGTCAAAAGTGATATAGCTACTGATAATAATGCAGCTACTCAAGTTTAGGAACTTCCCTCTTGCAAATGTTTTCAAAAGGACTACAGAAAATTAGCAAGAAATTAACATAAATAGGGACATCCCTTTAGCATTTATCTAAAAAAGAAAATAATTTCGGCACATAACACATTCTTGAGCAATTCAATTCCAAAATTGTGGATGATATCGGACTAACTAAAACATGAAAATCCTTCATCATTGCCTTCAATACCATGTTAGAACTGTGAGGGGGTTTTGCATGAGTAAATTAATAGAAGCCTTAATAATATCATCTAGATGGGGATCATGTGTCAACATTTACTTGAATTAGCATAAAGATTTAATATACAGAAAACAAACAAAATTGAAGACTAAACAAGTTATATTTTTTAATGGTTCACTATCAGTTAGTTATAGCAAAACAAAGTGGCTAGCAATTAACAAGGCAAGGCTCTCAACAAAAACCTCCGTCATCAAGACAAGCTAACGCCTGTAACCTATATGCAATTTTCTAGCTCGTCTGATTAGCATAACTTAGTCACTCGTCCATCATTCAACAAAAGTGGCTTGGCTCACATTTGGCACTCATCTAATCAACTTTTGTGCAGCTGAAATGCAGGATTAACCCAAGCCCCACAGCTGCATTGCATTCCTACCCAGTTGAAGGAACCCAAGCAGGCTTTGCAGCCCATACACTAAAGTTTCTCTTCCACATAACCTTCTCGTACTGGCCAAGTTAAACGAAGTTAGCATGTTACAAAGAAAAATTTAATATTAGTGAAAGGGAACATAAAAGTTGTATTAAAACTAACCTGTTTGCATCCACTTCATGGGCTCCACAAATACGGAAGAGCAGTCAGCAGGTTCTTGATCCATTTCGCTTCTCTTTTTCCATTTAAAGAATTGTTCTCCCTTTCCACGCTCATGGGGAACGATGTTCTCCTCTGCAGCAACAATTCTCCGACATTTTTTACAGCGGTATATGACTTGAGGTTTCGGGACAGGTTCCTGAACAGAGTTGCTGGCTACTTCCATTTGCATCTCGAATATTGTCACTGCCTAAGAAAACCAAAAACTATGAATTCATATTAACAAAACCATTGATTATGATTAGTATGTGTCATTCACCAAATCATGAACCAAGTGCAGAAGCAGAAGCATATCAACAACTTGGATTGACAAGAGTAGGGTAGACATGTCAGTCATCTTTTTTAAGCAAAAATGAAGATGAGTGTCAGAAATTTTTTTTTTTTGGGGGTGGGTGGGGAGTAAGAAAAGAAAATGAAGAACCCACCCCACCACCCCCCGCCACAGAGTAGTTTATAAACAACGGGTGAAAATACTTTATATAAAACAGGATTTTGGACATCAAATTCCCTCAAGTCTTAAACAGATTTAGGCAAGTTTGAGCATGCTCTAGATACTCTACCAATAAACGTAACTCAATGGCGTCACTGTTCTTAATATTACTATCCTTAGTAGGCAGCTTGGGTGCAACTATGGTGCCGTTACCAACCAAATTACTGACAAATGGTACTTTTTACCACAATGGTACCACTTTACCAAGTTACTGTCAAATGGTATGTCAATAACAGTCAAATGATACCATAAAAATTTCATTTTACTATCAAATGGTACCAAAAAGCCACGTGCCGTCATTTTTATCAACGGCATCAGCATAGACTCACCCAAGTAGCTTAGGTGCAAGTTTTAGTACAAGTATTGTCTTTTCAAAGTAAACAAAAAGCAAAATCATATTAAAATATGCTACACCCGGTCTTTCCATGCCAGCCAATAATAAACTTCTCTCAGACATCGGGATCAAAGAGGAAGAGAAGCCCCATACATAATCTGATATAGTAAAAAATATACCAGCCAATCAAAGGCTGGCACGTGGCAATCATTAAGGACTAGGAAGTAATTTTACAAATCAAAACCATCAACCAACCATGTGACGACACATGGTGCCTAGGGGATGGGATAAAATCACCCTTGCATGAACTCACAAAAAGTATCCCTCTCATAACTCTCTAGCTCTCTCAAATTACTTATCTCTAAGAATACTAACTTGTGTGTCTCGGAAAACCAAACCTCGGGAGACTATCTAATTTACGTGCTCCGTGAGCTCCTCATGCAGAGTTTAGACATCAACATAATCATATAAAAAAAAATCACAAAACTATCCAGTTTTTCACAGTTTGCTGTTGAACTGCTGTTCTGTCTAACATATAATAAAGTAATGAACATTAGAATATTTTTTGCCATTAAGCTATACAAAATTTCAAAATTTATACCCGTCATTTTATCATCAATAAAAAAATTGTTCTCTTTTAAATCAATTCAACCAAATTTTGCTTCGGGCTTCATCTCCTCCATCAATTAACTACCAAGTAAAGAATTGCTCGGTGCCACACCAATTTCCCGCGAATAAATCAACTTTAAAATGAGTAATTAAGCATCAAATAAATAGAATGGCAGTGATCCTAACTATAGACTAAACGAAACTATAGAATAAATAAACACCATGCCTAAACTACACTAATGTTGTAGTATGTGGCTCATATTGAGTGGAACATATTTACAGCCTTTTGGGCTTGGAATTTATTGTCTTATTGGTAGGGACAATTAATAGGTTGGGGGTGCGGGGGTATTTAAGGAATTTTCTAATACTTCTATAAGGCTAGGGTTAGTATAAATACATATGATGTAACCCTACTTTGACATAGTGAAATTTAGTCACTGATCACTCCCGTGGATGTAGGCATACTGTCGAACCACGTTAAATCTGTGTGTTTAATTGCTTTCTCTATCTCTTTGTTTTTCATATTATTCATCATAATTGTTTGCACATTTCACAACAATTGGTATCAGAGCCCAGGTCACGATGTCTGGGATTTCTTCTGCAAAGTTCGACATGGTCAAGTTCAACAGATCTGAAAATTTCGGATTATGGCAGATGAGGGTCAAGGATTTGTTAGTGTAGCAGGGTATGGTGAAGGCGTTATATGGAAAGAAACCGGAAGGTATGGACGACATAGATCGGAAGGAACTGGAAGCGAGGGCTATGGCAACTATCAGGCTTTGTCTGGCTGATGATGTGATGTATCACGTCATGGATGAGGAATCACCGGCGGCAGTTTGGTTAAAACTGAAAAGTCGGTATATGTCCAAGTCATTGACAAACAAGCTCTATCATAAGCAGAAATTGTATGGTCTTAAGATGTCAGAAGGCTCAGATCTGAACCAGAATATCAACGTGTTCAACTAGATTATCAGTGATTTGAAGCAGGTTGATGTAAAGTTCGAAGATGAAGACAAGGCGTTGATGTTACTGAATTCCCTACCAGCTTCTCCTACGTACGAAAATTTGGTTACAACACTGATGTGGTGGAAAGAAACTCTCGAGTTAGAGAGATCACAGGTGATCTATTAGGTTTTCATCAGAGGAAGAAAGCCAGTGATGAGAATTTACAAGGTGAAGGGCTTGTGGTGAGAGGTAACCAGGAACGTGGGAGAAACAAGTCCCGGAGCGGATCGAGTAACAATAAATCTCGATCTAAATCCAGGAATAGGAAGGACATACAATGTTTTAAGTGCGAAAAAAAGGGGCACATGAAACAAGATTGTCTAGATTTATGGAAGGGAAATGCAGAGAATAAAGAGGGTCCATTAAAGTCTGCGAATGTAGTAGAAGAAGAAGACTCAAAGAGCGGTGACAGGGATATGCTTTCTGTTTCATCCAGTTCAAATCGTCTCACAGATTCTTGGATTCTAGATTCAGCATGCTCATATCACATGACACCAAATAAAGATTGGTTTGACACCTACAGGTTAGTAAATTCTGGTTTTGTTCTGATGGGTAATGATGCATCATGCAAAGTTATTGGAATAGAGAATATCATAATTAAAAATGTTTGATGGTGCTGTTAGAACGTTGTGTGATGCTAGACATATACCAGATTTAAAGAAGAATCTGATTTCATTGGGCACTTTAGATTGTAATGGGTTTAGTTACAAGTTTGCAAGTGGAGTAATGAAGGTGAGTAAAGGTGTCTTAACAGTGATGAAAGGACAAAAACTAGCAAGAAATATTTATACACTACTAGGTACCACAGTTATAGGTGGAGTTGCAGCTGCAGAGTCTAAGTCAGATAGAACAATCTTGTGGCATATGAGGTTAGGTTATATGAGTGAACGTTGGATGATGGAGGTTCATAAAAGAAATCTATTGAAGGGTGTCAGAACATGCAAGCTTGATTTCTGCAAGTATTGTGTTCTTGGAAAACAGAATAGGGTACAGTTCAAGACAGCCACACATAAGACAAAGGGAATTCTTGACTATGTTCATACAGATGTTTGGGGGCCAGTAAGGGTAGCATCACGGGGAGGACATATTTATTTCGTGAGTTTTATTGATGACTACTCACTAAAGGTGTGGGTGTACTTCATGAGGCACAAGTCAGAAACGTTTGCCAAGTTCAAGTTGTGGAAAGCTGAAGTAGAAAACCAGACAGGGAGAAAGATCAAATGCCTCAGGTCCGATAATGGTACTGAGTACACAGATTCAAAGTTCATGGGGTTATGTGAGCAGCATGGGATTAAGAGACACCTCACAGTACGAAAGACACCACAACAGAACAGTGTAGTGAAAAGGATGAACAGAACAATAGCTGAAAGAGTTCGGTGTCTCAGGTTGAATGCAGGGCTTGCAAAGAACTTCTGGGCAGAAGCAGTGAATATGTCATGTTTCTTGATTAATAGGTCACCTAGAGCAGTACTAGATGGGAAAGTAGCAGAGGAGGTGTGGACAGGCAGCGAGGTAGACTACTCTGGTTTGAGAGTGTTTGGATGTCCAGCCTACGTGCATGTTCCTAATAAGGAAAGATCAAAGCTTGATGCGAAGTCTAGACGATGTATCTTTCTAGGGTATCAGAAAGGGGTGAAAGGCTTCAAGCTCTGGGATCCAAAGGCAAACAAGGTGGTGATCAGTAGAGATGTGGTTTTTGATGAGAAAATCGTGTTGCAGCGTACTCAGGAAGAATCGAAACAGGTGCTAAAAAATTGCAGCAGAAATGAGCATGTGGTGTAGGTGGAGCTAGAGACACATGGTAAGGAAAACAATGCTCAAAATGTAGGGAGCTCTAGTTTCGAAGATCAACAGCATCACAGTATAGCTATAGACAGGCCCAGACGCACTATCAGGCCACCCACCAGGTGTGGTTTTGAAGATTTGGTTTTGTATGCACTCATTACTAGTAATGGGGATCCTACTACTTTTCAGGAGGCAATACACAGCCAAGAGAAGAGTAGATGGATGGGTGCTATGGTGGAAGAGATGGAGTCTCTACATGAGAAACAGATATGGGAGTTGGTGAAGCTTCCAGAGGGGAAGAAAGCGATAAGATGCATATGGGTGTACAAGAAGAAAGAAGTAATATAAGAAAAAAAGGGAGAAAAGCTCAAGGCTCGCCTTGTAGCAAAGGGTTACTCACAGAGGAAAGGGGTTGATTATGATGAAATCTTCTCCAATGTGGTCAGACACACTTTCATCAGGGCAGTGTTGGGTTTGGTAGCGCATTTCGATATGCAGTTGGAGCAGATTGATGTAAAGACAGCTTTTCTTCATGGTGATTTGGAGGAGCTGATATACATAACACAACCATAAGGGTTCAGTCAGCCTGGACAGGAACACTTGGTCTGTAAATTGAGGAAATCACTTTATGGGTTGAAGCAGTCTCCGAGGCAGTGGTACAAGCGATTTGACTCCTACATTATCCGGATTGGCTACAAGAGATGTGAGTATGATTGTTGTGTTTATGTGAAGAGCCTTGATGATGGTTCATTTATTTTTCTGTTACTTTATGTGGATGATATGTTGATTGCTGCGAAGAGTATGAGTGAGGTCAACAAATTGAAGACTTTGTTGAGTAAAGAATTTGACATGAAGGATTTGGGTGCTGCCAAGAAGATTCTTAGAATGGAGATTCATAGGGACAGAGCTTCCAAGAGATTATGGTTATCTCAGCATAGCTATGTTGAGAGGGTGTTGGAGAGGTTCAGCATGGATAATGCAAAACCAGTGAGTACACCTTTAGCGAATCGCTTTAGACTGTCTACCACTCAGTGCCCGAAGACAAATGATGAAGTTCAAGACATGTCAAAGGTTCCATATGCTAGTGCAGTGGGGTGTTTGATGTATGCTATGGTTTGTACAAGATTGGATTTGGCACAAGCTGTCAGTGTGGTGAGCAAGTTTCTATCAAATCCGGGACGACAGCATTGGGCTGTAGTCAAGTGGATTTTTAGATACTTGAGGGGTACTACAGATTATGGCATAATGTTTGGCAGAAAACATGGTGATCCTTCAGTTATGGGATATGTGGATGCAGACTATGCAGGGGATTTGGATGATAGGAGGTCTACCACAGGTTATGTGTTCACTCTTGTGGGGGGGAGGGGGCTTATTTGTTGGAAGTCCATGGTTCAGTCTCTAGTTGTACTATCTACTACTGAGTCAGAGTATATGGCAATGGCTGAGGCTGCCAAGGAAGCTTTGTGGCTTACAGGGCTAGTCAAGGAGCTGGGTATTCAGCAAGGTGGAGTTCAGTTGCATTGTGATAGTAAGAGTGCCATTTATTTGGCAAAGAACTAGGTGTATCATGCTAGAACCAAGCACATAGATGTCAGGTTTCATAGGATCATGGAATTGGTTTCTTCTGGTAAACTATTGCTTGAAAAAGTTCACATTTCTGATAATGCAGCAGACATGTTGACAAAGCCTGTTACCACAGATAAGTTTAAGCATTGCTTGGACTTGATTAATGTCTCTAGATGCTAGATGGGAGGCGTCCCAACCTATTGTCCCAGGTGGAGTTCTAGGTTATGTTTTTTTTTTCTCCTAAGGGGTGGATATTCGCCAAGGTGGAGATTGTTATAGTATGTGGCTCATATTGAGTGGAACATATTTACAGCCTTTTGGGCTTGGAATTTATTGTCTTATTGGCAGGGACGATTAATAGGTTGGGGGTGCGGGGGTATTTGAGAAATTTTCTAATACCTCTATAAAGCTAGGGTTAGTATAAATACATATGATGTAACCCTACCTTGACATAGTGAAATTTAGCCACTGCTCGCTCCCGTGGACATAGGCATACTGCCAAACCACGTTAAATCTGTGTGTTTAATTGTCTTCTCTATCTCTTTGTTTTTCATATTATTCATCATAATTGTTTGCACATTTCATAGCAACTAACATTAATGACCAAAACACGATCACAAATGCCACACTCAAACGCCAAATCAAGAAAAGCAAAAACCAGAATGCGTTAATACATAATGGAATACAAGGATCAACTAATGCGTTACGCATATGGATACAGCATAGATAGATCAATTTGTCACTAAACTGTAATCGCAAGTTAAATGGAAGGGAAACATCCTGATAATCAGTAAATTTACCAAACAGAAGGGGCCTTTTCATGGAACAAAATCTAGGGTTGCATTGTAGAAATTTCGATTCAATTTAAATTGCGATATAAAAGAAAAAAAGGAAGAAGAGAACGAGAGATCATTGCTTTCCCGTGTTTCTGTTTTCGTTGCTCAGTGTTTTTTGTGGTTGTAATTTTCATGGAAAAAGAAAATAGCACCCACAGATAAAAGCTCGTGAACCAAGCTATTGGAGAGGAGATTGAAAATGAAAAATCATTTGAATTAAAACAAAATATTACACAGTACTGGTGCTCTTAAGTCAAATTAAGCTGTCCATTTATTGAATTGTCTTCTTCTTCTGGAAGTTCAAGTTCACACCCCCAAGGAGCATGGCCATGGCCATGGCCCAACCTTGTAGGAGAATGCTTGACGTAACAAAGTTTGCTAGCTTTCGTGTGGTAGTGATTCTGAAATTCTTAATTGGTGGAAATCACACAATTCTAACTTTGTGGAAAAATGCATGATTCCAACTTTGATGAGAAATGGAATCTTTGACTTTGATTTCCATCTTATAAAAAATAAAAGGAATCTCACTGTTGATGGTATCTGAGTGGTAATTAGTCCACTGCATAATTACTGATTAGTAGAATTATGGTGGACCATTGAAATGAAATCATGTTGTGGCAATACAGAACAAGCATAACGAACTTTTTTTTTCTGTTTATTTTTCTTGGTATCTTGAGCTAGGTTGTTTTTGTAATATCTTAGTTGGTGGAGTACTATGTTCTTACACAAGAGATCAAAGATCAAGCCTCAATCGCACGATAGATAGGAGGGATAAAGGATGTGATAGTATTACTTCCATGTTTAGTTTGTGGATAGGGATAATTGAGCTCATCATGTCAGGTGAGGCTAATCAACTCACGCCACATCAATAAAATTTGGGACATTTATGATTAAATGTGTCAAACTAACCGTGAATTCATGCTAAAGAGGCGTGAGGAATGGATGGCCGAACATGGACGCATCTATACAGATGTGGAAGAGAAGGAGAGACGTTATGAGATATTCAAGAATAACGTTGAATGTATAGAAGCTCTTAATAATGTTGCAGAAAGAAAATTTAAGCTAACCGTGAACAAATTTGCAGACCTTACTAACTATGCATACTGGCTACAAGAGCCAATCCTCAAAATTGATGTCCAAATCAAAAGCTACACCTTTTCGATATGGAAACCTAACTGCTGTTCCATCTACTATGGACTGGAGGAAGAAGGGGGCTGTAACCCCTGTTAAGGATCAAGGCCAGTGTGGTATGTAAGAACTAAGAAGTTAATCATAGAGCGTAAACAGAGTCTTTTTTCCTTTTTCTTTTTTTTTTGTTGTTGTGATTTTCACTGTTTTATGGTTACTTACTGTTCGTTATTGTGGGTGCATAGGGTGTTGTTGGGCATTTTCATTAGTGGCAGCCATGGAAGGAATTACCCAACTGAAGAAAGGTAAATTAATTTCACTATCAGAGTAAGAGCTGGTGGACTGTGACATCAAAGGCGAGGATCAAGGTTGTGAAGGAGGTTTCTTGTACACTGCCTTTCAGTTTATCAAAAGCAGCGGCGGCCTCACAACAGAAACCAGTTATCCTTACAAGAGTGTTGATGGAACTTGTAAAACTAAAAAAACATCTGCTGCTGCTACGATAACTGGGTACGAAGATGTGCCAGCTAACAACGAAAAGGCCCTGATGCAAGCTGTGGCAACCCAACCAGTTTCCGTGGCAATTGAAGGCAGTGGGTTTTATTTCCGGTTCTATTCTACCAGAGTGTTCACTGGGGAGTGCGATACTAACCTAAATCAAGCTGTTACTGCAATTGGGTATGGTACTAATACTGATGGCACTAAGTATTGGTTGATCAAGAATTCCTGGGGAACTTGTTGGGGAGAAAAAGGTTATATGAGGATCCAGAAAGATGTTCGTGCCAGAGAAGGCCTTTGTGGCCTTGCCAAGGATGCTTCTTATCGAACTGCATGAAACAAGATTATCGATGGTTGGTGTTTGTATCAAAGTCTAATCTATCAAATATTTCATGTTAGTTATCAGTGTATTTTGGATTTAATGTAAAGTTTGTGAGTGTTAAATATGTGAACTTGTGTTTCTTTCTCCTATTCTAGTATTTGTACAATTTCAATAATGAAGTATTTGGTTTTCTGTAAAATTCCACTGTCTTTTACATGAGTTTGTCTATTATCACGAACAAATACGAAAAAAGAGAAGTAAATCACTGAAAATTAAACCATATTAGCATAAAACAAAAACTAACCGTTGAATGAATCTCATATGTCAAACAATCAATTGAAAAGTTATCCTGTCAACATAAAAAAAAAAAAAATTTCTATTCCATGAATTAATGGCCATCAACAGAAATACAGGACAAGAGATCCTTAATAATTCAATGGATTAATGCCCTTCAAGGTTCTTAAAGAAAAAAAATATCTACCCCATTTTTGCACCACTTATACAATATTACTTGGATGAGTAAACAAGATAAACTGATAAGCACCCAAGTAGAAAAGTGGAAGGAAGAGGAAGAGGAAAGAAAAATATGTGTAGAGCATTTTTCTATTGTTTGGTGCCAAAGAAAAGAATTGGAGGGTAGAAGGGGAAAAAAAAGCTATTTCTTTTTGTTAATTTCTTCTTTCCACCTATTTTTTCATCATCTCCTCTATTCTTTTCTCATTTTTTGTCTTCTTTTTTCTTCCTCCCACGTCTTTTTCGCTACCAATAAGAGCTTAAAAGTTTGCATGCTATGAGCTGAGTTCAAGTTTGCATTAGCCTGACATCAGCCACTTCAATCCATAAACCATTGCATCTAATTCTCACATAATTATGCTAAAAAAAAATTTGGTCACTTCACACCGAATTGCATGGTATGAAAACAGAACCATTCCCGGATTAGGAAATTACTTACAAAATCAGGCTGATAGTTAGAATTCCATAAAACTATAAGAGTAGTGCACGAAATCACTTTAAAGCCTAATAAGGATAAAAATTCAAGTTATCTTTTAAGATCTTCTATGATATACAACTCTAAAAGGCCTATCTTGCAGCAGTTGTTATTCTAAGTTTGAGGTAAACTTTAAGATTCTTAATCACCACATTTTCTCAATCATTTTTTGATGCAGAACAGGTAGACAGGGCAGAACAGATGGCCCTGGACTACCTAGAACGGTTGGATCGCTCCAAATCTAAGGGTGTGGTTTACATTGTTTTACATGCCTCGGGCCTGATTCGGGCCCCTGAGACTCTAGTCTGATTGGAAATGGGCTTCCGGGAAAAATTTAGTTTTATACTAAGCATAGCGGGATTTTAGCCAAAAAACGACGTTTAGGCTTTCAATTTAGCAGTTTTCAGTTTTTAGGAAATTTTCCATTTGCAATTGCTTAATTTCAATTTTCTTTTTTTAGCTTTGACCTTATAAATAAGGAGGCCATGTAATATTATCATAATTAATTATTTTTGAATAAAATTAGGGTTTCTTTTCTCTTCATGAGGACTTATTGTATTGAGGGTTGAAGGTACAGCTCTTCTTCCTAGTTATTTCTTCCGCTTGCGTTTTACGTCAATTGGCATCAGAGCCTTGTTCTACCCTGGTCTGATGGCAAGAGATGGAGACGACAACAACCACCCTAGCGACGTTGAACGTGGGGTGCAGGTCCTATGGGCAGCTATAGATAATCACAATCAGCAGTTTGATAATCACAATCAACAGTTTGATCGTATCGAACGCATGTTGCGAGAGATACAACAAACCGTGGCTGGTCTGAGAATCAATGGCAACAGGGATGAAGAACGCAACCTGAATCGTGTCGGAGGCCTAGCTCGCGACCAACCGGTTGCTGGACGAGTTCCTGCTCAGCAGCGTAGGCCCCAAGCCTATGCTGCTTTATCCAGCGATGATGAGCTCGAGGTGGTTAACGCGGAGAACGATGATAATGGCCGGTATGGTCGTAAACAGAATCGTTTTGGTTAGAACTGTTTCAACCAGAACCAATACGAACAGAACAATCATTATTTTCAGGTCAAGATAGATCTGCCATGTTTCAATGGCCACCTCCATGTGGAAAACTTCATTGACTGGCTTTTCGAAGTGGAAGCTTTCTTTGAATATATGCAAATCCCAGGAGATAGGCAGGTGAAGCTGGTAGCCTATAAACTGAAGGGTGGAGTCTCCCCGTGGTGGGAGCAGAAGTAGAATAGCCGCAGGCGACAAGGTAAGCAAACTGTTCGTTCCTGGTCCAAGATGAAACAACTACTGCGAACGACGTTCCTTCCTCCTGACTATGAACAGATGTTGTACCAGCAGTATCAGAATTGCAGACAAGGGGTACGCACCATCAGTGATTACACGGAAGAGTTTTATAGGTTGAACTCGCGCAATGACCTGCAGGAAACAGAGGGACAGCAACTGGCTGGGTATATCGAAGGGTTGCGACTGGCCATTCAAGAACAGGTATCCCTCCATACTATGTGGTCCCTGTCCGAGACGGTCAACCTAGCCATGAAAGTGGAGTCACAACAGTCCAGGCACTCATCACGTCCCCAACCATATCGATCGCATCCATCACAGGTTTCAATGCCGCAGGCTTCACCACAGCCGTCAACCAGCAAAGTCTCAAGTATTGGTACTACCAACCCCACCAAGCCAGCACCTCCCCCAACCAATGCACTAGCACAAAATAAAGGAGTGCCTAGCAATCCCTATGCCCGTCCCATTCCAGGAAAGTGTTACAGATACGATCAACTTGGACATTATTCTAATGAATGTCCCAACTGTCGGTAGGTTAACATTGTTGAAACAGCAGAGGTGGAGAAAAATCATTTTGGCACAAATGAAGGTTATTCTGGGGAGGTCGATGATTACACTGGTGGGGAAGTAGCAGATGCAGATGAGTGTGTATATGTTAACTGTGTGATTCAACGCCTGTTACTTACGCCAAAACAGCAAGATGACAACCAACAACACTATATTTTCAGGACGCGATGCACTATCAACCAGAGAGTGTGTAAGGTAATTATTGACAGTGGCAGCAGTGAGAATATCGTATCGAAGCCCCTCGTCACAGCATTGAACCTGAAAATAGAAAAACATCCCTCTCCATACAAGATTGGCTGGATCAAAAAGGGCGCTAAAACTCAGGTAACTGATATCTGTCGTGTCCATTTTTCTATTGGAAAATATTATAAGGATGAGATTGTGTGTGATGTTGTTGATATGGATGCGTGTCATGTATTATTGAGGAGGTCATAGCAGTTTAATGTAGATGCCATGCATAAGGGTTGGGATAATATCTATGTTTTCTGGTGGTTTGACAAGAAAATTGTACTAGTTCCTGCAAGTGAACGTGAGCCAGCTGTCAAAACCCCTAAGGCAGAGGGAAAGACCTTTCTTACAGTCCCTGAGATGGAGTTCGTTGAGGATGTGAAAGCAGCAAGAGAGTTCTACGCGCTGGTAGTAAAAAGGGAACCACCAGCCGGGTATCAGTGGATTCCTGAGGAGTTAAAGCCATTAATGGCTGAATTTCAAGATATCATGCTAGTGGTGTTACCTGAAGGTCTGCCTCTTATGAGGGATATTCAACACTATATTGACTTGGTTCCTGGGGCTAGTTTACCGAATCTGCCACACTACCGGATAAGTCCTCAAGAACACGAAATTCTACATAATCAAGTTGAGGATTTGATTAAAAAAGGCCTGATCAGAAAGAGTCTGAGTCTCTGTGTTGTACCTGTTTTATTGACACCGAAGAAGGATGGCATCTGGCGCATGTGCATTGACAGTCGCATCTAGACATTTTAGAGGGTGCCAAGATCTTCTCCAAGCTAGATTTGTATAGTGGTTACCATCAGATTGAGGTCAGACCAAGGGATGAATGAAAAACAGCTTTTAAGACTAAAGAAGGGCTTTATGAGTGGATGGTGATGCCATTCGGTTTACCAAATGCTCCCAACACCTTCATCCGTATAATGAACCAGGTTTTGAAACCCTTCATTAGTAAATTTGTGGTTGTTTACTTTGATGATATATTGATCTATAGCCAGGATGAGGTGGAGCACTTGGACCACTTGCGGGAAGTGTTGCTGGTTTTGCGTGCAAATAAACTCTATGTGAATATGAAGAAGTGCAATTTTCTCACTACCAAGCTGTTGTTTTTGGGATTTATCGTGGGTGCAGATGGTATTCAGGTTGATGAAGAGAAAGTACGTGCAATTTGGGAGTGGCCAACCCCAACAACAGTGTACCATGTTCACAGTTTTCATTGACTGGCCACTTTCTACCGTAGGTTTATTCGGAACTTCAGCAGTATAGTAGCACCAATCACAGAGTGCATGAAAAAGGACCGATTCCAGTGGGGGAATGAACAAGATACAACCTTTGTAGTGATTAAAGAGAAGCTTCTATAGCCCCGGTACTTGCCCTACCGAGCTTTGACAAGTTATTTGAAGTTGAGTGTGATGCCTCGGGTGTGGGTATTGGTGTTGTTCTGTCACAGGAGGGACGGCCAGTAGAGTTTTTCAGCGAGAAGGTCAACGATGCTCGCCAAAAGTGGACAACGTATGAGCTAGAATTTTATGCAGTCATCTGAGCTTTGACACATTGGGAGCATTACCTGATCCAGCTTGAGTTTGTTCTCTACATGATCACCAAGCCCTAAAATTCATCAATACGCAAACCACCCTGAACAGAATGCATACTTGGTGGACTACCTTCCTCCAAAAGTTCACTTTTGTACTCAAACACAAGTCTGGGCAGTAGAATAAGGTGGCAGATGCGTTAAGCCGGCGCGCGTCCTTACCCTTGACTCTCCGATCAGAAATCATGGGGTTTGACTGTTTGAAAGAGTTGAATGAGGAAGATGCTGAATTTTAGGAAATTTAGGAGAAGTGTCAACGGAAAGAGGCAATCTCGGATTTTCATGTCCAGGACGGGTTTTTATTTCGCGGTAACCAATTGTGTATCCCTCACACGTCTTCGCGCGAGCAGATTCTCCGTGAGATACACAGCAGCGGCTTAGGGGGTCATGCAGGGCGTGACAAAACAATAGCCCAGGTAGTTGAACGTTCTTACTGGCCACAGCTGAAGCGTGATGTGGGCAAATTCGTACAGAGGTGCCATGTCTGCCAAATTGAAAAGGGCCAAGGGAAAAATACCGGGTTGTATACTCCTCTGCCCGTGCCGAAAAACATTTGGGAGGATTTGACAATGGACTTTATTTTGGGGCTCTCGCGGACTCAGCGTGGGGTGGATTTTTTTTTTGTGGTTGTCAACCCATTCTCCAACATGGCACACTTCATTCCGTGCCGTAAAGTTTCAGACGCGTCTCATGTAGCCAGCCTTTTCTTTCGTGAGATTGTTCGCCTTCATGAGGTTCCCAAGTTCATCACCTCTGATCGCGATATCAAGTTCCTTAGCCACTTCTGGAAGTCACTTTAGGGCATGTTTGACATATCCCTTAAATACAGCAGCACTTGTCATCCGCAAACGGACTGCCAAACCAAGGTGGTCAACCAGACCCTTGGTAACTTAATACGTTGCGTGACTGGTTCTCGGCCTAAGCAGTAGGATGCAACCCTCCCACAAGCTGAATTTGCTTTTAACAGCATGTACAACCGCTCTACCGGGAAGACATCATTCGAAATTGTCTTAAACAAAGCACCTCAGCATGCTTTGGACCTTGTTCCTTTGCCTAAGCCTTCTGGCCACAGTCAAGCTGCTAAGAACATGACTGAGCAAGTACAACGCATCCATGCAGAGGTTTGTCAGAGTCTAGAGTTGGCCAACAGCAAGTACAAAGCTGCCGCGGCGTGAACGTGTATTTCAGGAAGGCGACTTGGTGATAGCCCATCTGTGTAAAAACCGTTTCGCTACGGGAACTTACAACAAGTTGAAAAACAGGAAGTATGGCCCTTTTTGGGTGCTGAAGCGCATTAATAATAATGCTTATGTGATTGAACTTCCGAATGACATGGCCATTTCCAACACCTTCAATGTGGTAGATTTGTTTGAGTATCATCCACCGGACGACCCACTTTATCCTGACAGTAACTCGGGGTTGAGTTCTTTTGAAGTAAAGGGGAATGATGCAGAACAGGTAGACAGAGCAGAACAAATGGCCCTGGACTACCTAGAACGGTTGGATCACTCCAAATCTAAGGGTGCAGTTTACATCATTTTATGTGCCGCGGGCCCGGATCGGGCCCCAGAGACCCGAATCTGATTAGAAACGGGCTTCCAGGCAAAACTCAATTTTTTACTAAGCATAGCAGGATTTTAGCCAAAAAATAACGTTTAGGCCTTCAATTTAGCAGTTTTCAGTTTTTAGGAAATTTTTCATTTGCAATTGCTTAATTTCAATTTTCCTTTTTTAGCTTTGACCTTATAAATAAGAAGACCATGTAATATTATCATAATAAATTATTTTTGAATAAAATTAGGGTTTCTTTTCTCTTCGTGAAGACTTATTGTATTGAGGATTGAAGGCACAGCTCTTCTTCCTAGCTCTTTCTTCTGCTTACGTTTTACGTCATTTTTCATTGTCATCACTTAACTTATGCTCCATTCAATTTTTTTGAATTATTTAGACCAATGATACGCATTTTAGTTATGAAAGCAATCAAGATGGGCAAGTACTTTATATATATATATATATATATTGAACTTTACAAAGTCCTTTTTACCCTATTGTTAATATATGTAAGGTAATACACAAACTAGTCCTAAAGAGGACAAACGTGTACATTCATAGGGATACAAGAACAGAAGAGAATCTATCTCTTTCTTTAAAAGTAACAGCAGATATATTTTACCTTCAGGCTTCAAGCAGTTGGGTAAGAAGATTCCATGGCAATACCGCAGAGACCTTCGTTAGCATCAATATCTCTTTCCATTCTGATGTAACCTTCTTCACCCCAACTAGTACCCCATGAATTCTTCACCAACAATAGTTAGTGTCATCATCACTAGTTCCATAACCAACTGCTGTAACCCCACGAACAAGCTGGGTCCCACATTCCCAAGTGAAGATACCGCTCGAGTAAAGTTGGAAATCAGATCCACCAGCATCAATGGCAACAGAAACAGGTTGGTTAGCAACACCTTTTAAAAGTGTGTCCTCTCTGTTTGCAGGCTCATCTTCATAACCAGTAATCTTGGCTGCACCAGGAGTTGCCGTCTTACAACTTCCATCAACTCCTTTATAAGGGTATTTGGCTTCAGTTGTTAGGCCTTTGTTGTCTATGATAAATTTAAAAGCATCATCCATGAGACCACCCTCGCAGCCCTGGTCTATACCACTGGTGTCACAATCAACTAGCTCTTGCTCTGATAGCGAGATCAATTTACCTGTTGTGATTTGGGTAATACCTTCCATTGCTGCCACAGTTGAAAATGCCAGCAACATCCTGCATTTTTTTCATTTAAATAAGGAATTAGCATAATCAAGAGAAGCAGAATTTTATTCATTTGTTGTAATTAAGTTCTGTCACTTACCACGGTGGCCTTGATTCTTGATGGGGGTTACAGCTCCTTTCTGTCTCCAATCCACAGTAGATGGAACCGCGGACAGATTTTCATACCTGAAAGATGTGCGTGCTGAGGAAGGTATAGTGTGGGAGGATCCTGTCTTGTAATTATTTCTTAAAGTATTAAACTCTTATTGGTTTGGTCATATCAGCCATTGACGCAACAAAAAGTGCCAACCTCTAACGCAAAAATGACCTAGATTTATCTAGGCAATGACTGGTCAATCTTCTTACACTTACTCTAGTGAAATGCACCAAACGCTAACTCCCCTCGGATAAAACTCCTCCAACATAACCGAGGGGAATGCACTGAGCATTGACTCCCTTCAGATCAAAATCTCTCAATAGCTGAGGGGAACGCGTTGAACTAAGCCTAGAGGTCGAGCCCAACATGGCCAAGCCCAGCAATAATTGAGACCAAGCCCCGGTGGCCAAAACATTGAGCTATCCGAGATCGAAAATGGTCAAAAAACACAAAGCATGCCTCGAGCATGGAAAAGTGCACCAAGCACACAAATACGTGCTAAGTGTAAGAAATACCCCAAACTCGAAATTCAAGACTACTTCTTTAACCATATAAATACGCTCAAGGAAGTGGGGGCATATGATGTGGGGTAATTTCACTCCACCAATGAGGAATCAACACGTGACCCCCTCTGATGGCTAAAGCGTAATTCCTCAAAACCCAATCAAACAACCAATTGTATACTTACACGTGGCATAGGAAAAAAGTGTAATATTCACACTTAAACCCTAAAAATATTCTGACTAACCGCATTAAATATTCCACGATAGTTATGTATAAATAACATCATTACCCCAACATAAAACCCGAGTAACTCCCAATATTATTACCTCATAATCACACATGATATTATTACACTTATTGCACCTAATAACCACCACATTATTTTTCACCATTATTTCTCATAACTTACTCAACCCTCAAGTGCTATATAAAAAGAGCTCCCGCCATTTCCCAGGTAAGACACAAACCTTTCTAAAAAAAATTCTGTCAATAAGAAAAAAGTCAACTTTGACATTCGCACAGATAAGCATCCAGTTACCTCACTTTATATGGACCACAGTTTGCATTTGGTTTTTGTTTATAGTTACATTGTACCTGCACAGGTGATGAGTGCTAAATATTACATGTTTTAGCCCCTTAGTTTACATTTGTTGAGTTCTTAATTATGTTATTTCGTGTTATTTTATCTATTTTCTGTGTTTTCTGTGTTTTTATAGGTTTTGGAATGAAATGAAGCAATGTGGAAACTCCAGGGCTTAAAGAACAAAAGCTGAGGATGCCTAGTGCGATCGAGCGCACCAGACGCGTGATCGATCGCACCTGCGATCGTGCGCACACTGCATGAGATCAATCGCACCTACACTCGAGCGCACAAGACCTGCGATCGATCGCAAGTGACTCGCACATCCCATATTGGAAAGGAAACTTTTGATACTGCATATATATTACAGCGCGCTGTGATACGCTCGAGTGCAACAAGGCTGCGATCGATCGTAGTTAACTTGCACATCCCACATCGGATAGGAAGCACTTACAGCGCGCCAGACGCATTGCATCGCACCATACTGCGATCGATCGCACCAGACTTGCGATCGATCGCAAAGAGACAGTATCCCACATCGAATTTGCAGCTTATTGTACTCCGAGAAATCCCTTATATAAACACTATCCTACCTCATTATTCAGTGTGCAGTCTGGTGGATTTCTACTAGCATTCTAGTAGATCTCCTAAAGGCTTTTGCCACCACCGGGGGAAGTGCTGCGCAACAGCGTGTGGAATTTCTCCCAATGTACAGTTAGTTTTAATTCTTTTCCAGTTTTTAATGTTTAGCACTTTTTATTGTGAAATTTAGTTTCATGATAATGGGTGGCTAAAATCTTCAGCTAAGGTTGAACATGAAGCCTCGCCATTGTTTAGCATTGTATTTTCAGATATGTTTATACAATTCTGATATGTTTAGTTTAAATGTTCTATTTCAATTGTTTGAGTGAAATCTTACGATTGATAGTTTTAATTGTTCTGTTGGATATTCTGCGTGTTTCATTCGATGGATACATCGAATCTTTTTCGATTAAATTGGATTTCCTTTGTGATTTGTTAAAAGCAGATACATTGGATGTTTTTGGTTTAATTGGGATATTCGTTGTTTTTTGTTGGATTCATGGAATGTTAGATAGATTATTTTTATATAGAACATGAAGATATATGCTTTTACTTTGGTTGGGTGGATTCTGAAACCTTAGTGTTTTCATCATTAGTTATTAAATCAGTTTAGTTTAGTTTAGTTTTTATTTGTTTTGTAAAAAAAATATAATTCACAATTCGGAACTAGGTTAAAATAAGGTTAGTTTAGATAAAAAGCTATTTTCACAATGCATTCCCTGTGGATTCGACCTCGCACTTGCACAACACTATATTGCAAACGATTCGTGCGCTTGCGAGTAATTTAAAACTCACAACAAGTTTTTGGCGCCGTTGCCGGGGAATGTTTTTGTTTGTGAAATTTTTGCCTAAATTGATTTTATTTTTCTACTAGTTTAGTTAGCATTTTTTGTTTTATTTTTCTTTTTGGTTTTATTTTATTTTGCTGCTTCTGCTAGTTAGTTTGTTTTACTATTTTCTGTTTGGTGTATGCTTGGTCGGAGATCCCTGAATTTAGAATTGACACCTTTAGATCCCGATTTAGAAAGAACTCTTAGGAGACAGAAGAAGTTATTTGCTGAACAAGAGACAATTGAGATGGGAGAAAACTTGAGGAACCAAGATCAACCTGGAGCATGGAATGTGGACTCCACCACGTCCTTGAGAGATTTGTTTGCACCAGTTGCGACTAACTCATCTTCATGCATCGTGTTGCCACCCACCAATGCTACCCATTTTGATTTAAAGCCACATGTCATCCAACTCCTACCCTCATTTCATGGCTTAGATCTTGAAAATCCTTACAGCCATGTAAAAAAGTTCAAAGATATTTGTGTCACATTCAAGTTCCAAAACTTCTCTGAGGAGTCAGTCCATCTTAGACTCTTCCCTTTTTCTCTTCATGATAGAGCTAGGGCATGGTTGGATTCCAACACGTCCGGGTCTATTACATTTTGGGAAAATCTGCTGAGTAAATTCTATAATAAATTTTTCCCAATGTCTAGAGTGAATGAGTACCGAAAGGAGATTAGTTCTTTCACGCAGGAGGAGGATGAGAAGTTTTCTGAGAGTTGGGAGCGTTTTAAAGAGTTACTGATTAGATGCCCTCCACATGGATATGAGAAGTGGAGACTTGTTCAGTTCTTCTACCAAGGGTTGACTCAACCCAACCATAGCATGATCGAGTCTATGAATGGGGGGGCATTCTTAAGTCTGACAGGGGATGAAGCATACAAGGCATTGGACAAGTTGTCCGACAACTCGCAGCAGTGGGATTTTTCAAGCTGTCGGGACAAGTCCATTTGAGCTCCTAGGAAAGGAAGCATCTATGAGATTAAGGAGGAGACTAATTTAAAGATAAAGATAGATGCTCTCACTAAGAAAATTGACGCTCTCACTATGGGCAAGTCAATCAATGCTGCCAATACAATTAATGACGATTGATGTTCCATCTCTGCTAGTCCTATGCATTTAGCACAGAATTGTCCATCTATGTCAGCTTTTTCCGAGTGTCCCACGGAACATGTAAACGCTTTCAATGACTATAGGAGGCAATCAGGTGGATCCTACTCTGAGACTTACAATCCAGGGTGGCGGAACCAGCCTAATTTTTCATGGAAGCAGAACCAATCGTTGAATCAGGGAGGAGCTCCTCATCATGCTCACAATCAATACCCTCCTGGACTACCTCCACCAATTCAAAGTCATGGTCGCTCAGTCCATCCAGCACTAGCATCTGCTTACCATACTCCCACTCAAGCACCAATGCCGGTTTCACAGTCATTGGAGGACACATTCAAGGAGTTCATGAAGATGACCGGCCAATCCATCAGCGAAGTGAGGAGTGCGACAATAGTAAACACCCAAGCAATTGTCAATCTAGAGAGTCAAATGGGACAAATCGCAAGTCACTTGGGTGAAAGAGAAAAGAGAAAGTTCCCCAGTCAGCCCGTGACCAACCCGAAGAGACAATTTGTGATTGGAAATTCATCAACTTCTATGCACGGGGAGGAACAAGTGCAATCGATTGTCATATTAAGATCTGGGAGACAAGTGGACAATCGAGTAAAAGAGAGCCCTGCTACGCAGCAAGGGCAAGAAAGTGGCAACAAGGAGAAGAGAGATGCTGAGCCATCTACAGCCACTCCTACTGTGAATAACCCTCCTAGGTCGTTTGTACCTAAAGCACCTTACCCTGAGAGATTACAAATGCCCAAGAAATTAGGGAAATTTGAAGAAATTCTTGAGGTGTTCAAGCGAGTCCAAATCAATATTCCACTTTTGGACGCCATCGAGCAAGTGCCATCATATGCCAAGTTCTTAAAGGACTTGATCACTATCAAGAGGAGGAAAAATGTCCCGAAAAGGACATTTTTGACCGAGCAGGTTAGCTTAATCCTTCAGTGTAGGCTGCCAATCAAGTATAAGGACCCAGGGTGTCCTACCATCTCTTGGATGATAGGAGTCAGCCAGATTGAGAGGGCTTTATTGGATTTAAGAGCCAGTGTGAATCTTCTACCCTATTCAGTCTATTTGCAGTTAGGGTTAGGAGAATTGAAACCCACATCGACAACACTTCAATTGGCTGACAGGTCAGTGAAAATACCATGGGGTGTAGTTGAGGATGTTTTGATAAAAGTAGATCAATTTTATTTCCCCGTGGATTTTATTGTGCTAGATACAGAGCCGGTCCAGAATATAGGGATTCAGATATCGGTGATTCTAGGGCGACCATTCTTAGCCACGACTAACGCCCTAATCAATTGTAGGACAAGGGTAATGAAGATTTCCTTCGAAAATATGACAGTGGAGTTGAATATTTTTGATATCACTAAGCAACCACTGGTATTTTCTGAAGTGAGAAATATATGCTTAATAGAGGAGATTATTGAAGATACGGTGGCTAAATCAAGCATAGAGGACCCCCTGGAGGCATGCTTTGCTCAGTTTGGAGATGATCTGGATTTGGATAAGTTACTTGAGCAAGCAAATGCCATTTTAGAGTCTGCTCCTACGGAGAGTAACGAAAAGGAAGAGACTAAAGAACTTGAGCCTTTTAAGAAGGAACTTAAACCTTTACCTGTGATTATAGCTTCAGATTTGGTTGAGACTCAAGAGGAGAAATTATGAGATGTGTTGAGAGAACACAAGGAAGCTATAGGCTGGACCATTGAGGATATTAAAAGAATCAGCCCCTCGTTGGTAATGCACAAGATACATTTGGAGGAGAATGCCAAGCCATCGAGGGAGCCACAAAGAAGGCTCAACCCAGCTATGCAAGAGGTTGTGAGGACAAAAGTTATTAAGCTGTTAGATGCAGGGATCATTTATCCCATCTCTGATAGCAAGTGGGTGAGCCCGATTCATGTGGTGCCCAAGTGAGCTGGATTAACGGTAGTAAAGAATAAGGACGATGAGTTGGTGCCAACTCATGTTCAGTCAGGGTGGAGAGTGTGTATAGACTACCGTAAACTGAACGCTGCCACAAAGAAGGATCATTTGTCACTCCCATTTATTGATCAAATGGTGGAGCGTTTGGCTGGGCACGAGTATTACTATTTTTTGGATGGTTATTCTAGATATAACCAGGTCCCCGTGGACCCCGAAGATCAGGAGAAAACAACATTTACCTGTCCTTTTGGGACATTCACCTACCGTCGCATGCCCTTTGGGTTATGCAATGCACCTGCTACTTTTCAGCGGTGCATAGTCAGCATATTCTCTGACATGGTGGAGTGTTCTTTAGAGATTTTCATGGATGACTTCTCCGTCGTCGGTGCATCATTTGAGGAGTGTCTGCACCGTTTCACTTTGGTTTTAGTGCGGTACAAGGAGAAGAACCTGGTGCTTAATTGGGAGAAGTGCCATTTTATGGTCAAGCAGGGTATTGTACTGGGGCATGTCATATCCCATCAGGGGATTGAGGTAAACAAAGCGAAGGTGGACTTGATTTCTAACCTTCCACCCCCACGTACAGTGAAGGAGGTTCGATCTTTTCTGGGCCATACAGGATTCTACAGGCGATTTATCCAGAATTTCAGCAAGATTGCCCGGTCCTTGTGCAAGTTATTAATGAAGGATGCCCCATTTGTATTTGATGAAGATTGTAAGAAAGCATTTGGGGATTTGAAGAAGATTCTGACGTCCACACCCATTATTCAGCCACCCAACTGGGGTGTGCCTTTTGAAATTATATGTGACGCATCAGACTATGTTGTTGGAGTTATTTTAGGGCAGTGTATTGACAAACTTCCCCATGTTATCTATTATGCAAGTCAAACTCTAAATGATGCACAACTCAATTACTCTACCACTGAAAAGGAGTTGCTAGCAATCGTTTTTGCATTAGACAAGCTCAGATCCTACTTGTTAGGATCTAAAGTCATTATCTACTCGGACCATGCAGCATTGAAGTATCTTTTCTCTAAAAAAGATGCTAAATCTCATCTTATCCAATGGATCTTGCTACTTCAAGAGTTCGACATAGAGATTCGAGATAAGAAAGGTTCCAAAAATATGGTGGCGGACCATTTGTCTAGATTGATTGTGGATTTCACTGAGGTTGCCACTTCCATTTCTGAGACCTTTCCTGATGAGCAATTGATGCATATTGCTCACAATCCCATGCCATGGCTTGCTGATATAGTAAACTATCTTGTCACCGGTCAAATACTTTTGCATTGGGGGCGACAAGATAAATCAAAGTTTTTGGCCATGGTAAAACATTTTTTCTGGGATGATCCTTACTTGTTCAAGTATTGTCCTGATCAAATCATCAGAAGGTGTATTCCTGAGCATGACCAATCTAATGTCATCGCCTTCTGTCATGATCATGCTTGTGAAGGCCATTTCAGTGCTAAAAAGACCGCTACAAAGATTTTGCAGTGTGGATTCTATTGGCCTACCCTATTCCGAGACTCTCACACCTACTGTGTATCTTGCGAGCGTTGCCAAAAGCTAGGGAGTATTTCTAGAAGGAATATGATGCCCCTCAACCCCATTCTGATTGTTGAGATTTTTGATGTGTGGGGCATTGATTTTATGGGACCTTTCCTAAACTCCTTTGGCTATCTTTACATTCTAGTTGCTGTGGATTATCTGTCCAAATGGGTGGAAGCAGTTGCATGCAAGACCAATGACCATAGATTTGTGGTCCAATTTTTGAAGAACAATATCTTTGCTCATTTTGGTACGCCTCGAGCAATTATAAGTGATGGAGGTAAGCATTTTTGCAACAGGATTTTTAAGCAGTTGATGAAGAAGTGTTTCATCACACACAAAGTTGCCACCCCATATCACCCACAGACGAGTGGACAAGTGGAAATTTCCAATCGTGAGATTAAGTACATTTTGGAGAAAACTGTGAACCCTAATAGAAAGGACTGGTCTCTGCGATTGACTGATGCACTGTGGGCATACCGAACAGCATTCAAAACGCCAATTGGCATGTCTCCATACCGTATTGTGTACGAAAAAGCCTGTCACCTTCCAGTCGAATTAGAGCATAGAGCCTATTGGGCTATCAAACAGCTGAACTTTAATCTTTTAAAAGCTGGATCCCAAAAGAAGCTCCAACTCAATGAATTAGAGAAGCTGCTAAATGATACATATGATTATGCACGATCATACAAAGAACAAATGAAGAAGACTCATGACCAAAACATTTTGAGACGAGATTTTGAGCCAAGTCAAAAAGTTCTTCTTTACAACTCACGCCTGCATCTTTTCCCAGGCAAGCTCAAGTCTCGATCGACTGGCCCCTTTATTATTCGGTCAGTTTTTCCTCATGGGGCTATTGAGATTGAGGATCCAAAGAATGGTAACACTTTCAAGGTAAATGGGCAGAGGCTAAAACCATTCTTGGAGTTGAGGAGTCCTGATATTGAGACAATATTGTTGATGGATCCTATTTACTCTGATTGAGGGTTATCTACTAAAAAGAGTTTGGCTGAAGACTTTAAACTTAGCGCTCATGGGAGGCACCCCACAGCTTATCTTTTTATTTGTTTATTGTTTTACATATTTATGCTTAATGTTTGTTTCCAGTATTTTTTGTTTTCTAGTCTTTATTTTTTTCAGGGACAACGCGTACTGCAGATCAAGTTTGGGGGTATGCTATGAGCCATACCAGTCCAGATAGTTCTCCATATTCCATGTCAACTCTTTCCATATTATTCACACATTGGGGTCAATGTGTAATTTAAGTTTGGGGGTATGGGAGACACATTACACACACTCTGTCCTAATTTGTTGTTGTTTTTTTTTTTTAATGCATGCTCATGTTATTTTGAAATTTTGGTTGATCTAAACAATTTCTGTGATGTGATTCATTGGTGAGCTTAAATTTTGGAACACATGATCTGTTGATAAAGTTTTAAAATTTAGTTACTTACTTGAGGCATTTGAGAATTCACATGTTTGATCTCGAATCTAACACGAGCACATTAGTACGCATTATGTGAGGTATGATGTGTGATTTTAATGTGTATGTTTTTGTCTTAATTGAAACTGGATGACTTGTTAGATTAACACTTTGTCATATAAAAAAAAAGTGATGTTCATAAATAAACTTCCCACTGAGTAACTGGACCTCTTGCCTCAGTAAGCAGTGAGTGTTCACGTCAAAAGGTTGGAATTTTGTTTAATAGTATTAAGGCCAGTTTAATTTCGTAGCCTTTTTTACTCGATTTAGTAAGTCCTAAGGGGTGTCTGTACACCTAATGCCCTAAAACCATCTGGTTTGGGAGTCATTGACTCAACACTCGTTACATGGGTCAATTAGAAAGCTTAAGGGAACTAAACATAGCTGAGCCTTATATATATATATATATATATATATATATATATATATATATATATATATATATATATATATAAACAAAAAAAAAACTATGCCATTTTCGTTCATTCTGATAGGAAATGCGGTGAATCTTGAGACTTAGAGACCTTACACATTGGACTCATTCGGAAGCTTCATTTTTATTTGCTAATTCACTTTACACTGAGTCAGACTTATGATGCATTAGCCTGCCTTTTGTAAGTAATTAGATTTTAACATTTCTGTTCATTGCGAAGATGGGTTTATCTTTTTAAGATTGCTCATGAATCATTATCATGATGGTGTGTGCTCCTAAAATCTTTGGATACCATGAGTTATGAACTTATCTTTATATTCTTTCTTTTTCATTTAATTTTTAGTTTCGTATTGCTATGGGACTAGCAATATGTAAGTTTGGAGGTATTTGATGAGTGCTAAATATTACATGTTGTAGCCCCTTAGTTTACATTTGTTGAGTTCTTAATTATGTTATTTCATGTTATTTTATCTATTTTCTGTGTTTTCTGTGTTTTTATAAGTTTTGGAATAAAATGAAGCAATGTGGAAACTCCAGGGCTTAAAGAGCAAAAGTTGAGGATACCTAGTGCGATCGAGCGCACCAGACACGTGATCGATCGCACCTGCGATCGTGCGCACACGGCATGAGATCAATCGCACCTGCACTCGAGCGCACAAGACCTGCGATCGATCGCAAGTGACTCGCACATCCCACATTGGAAAGGAAACTTTTGATACTGCATATATATTGCAGCGCATTGTGATGCACTCGAGCGCAACAAGGCTGCGATCGATCGCAGTTGACTCGCACATCCCACATCGGATAGGAAGCACTTACAGCGCGCCAGACGCATTGCATCGCACCATGCTACGATCGATCGCACCAGACTTGCGATCGATCACAAAGAGGCAGTATCCCACATCGAATATGCAGCTCATTGTACTCCGAGAAATCCCTTATATAAACACTATCCCACCTCATTATTCAGTGTGCAGTCTGGTGGATTTCTACTAGCATTCTAGTAGATCTCCTAAAGACTTTTGCCACCACCGGGGGAAGTGCTGCCCAACAGCGTGTGGAATTTCTCCCAATGTACAGTCAGTTTTAATTCTTTTCCAGTTTTTAATGCTTAGCACTTTTTATTGTGAAATTTAGTTTCATGATAATGGGTGGCTAAAATCTTCAGCTAAGGTTGAACATGAAGCCTCGCCATTGTTTAGCATTGTATTTTCAGATATGTTTATACAATTCTGATATGTTTAGTTTAAATGTTCTATTTCAATTGTTTGAGTAAAATCTTACGATTGATAGTTTTAATTGTTCTGTTGGATATTCTGTGTGTTTCATTCGATGGATACATCGAATCCTTTTCGATTAAATTGGATTTCTTTTGTAATTTGTTAAAAGCGGATACATTGGATGCTTTTGGTTTAATTGGGATATTCGTTGTTTTTTGTTGGATTCATGGAATGTTAGATAGATTATTTTTATATAAAACATGAAGATATATGCTTTACTTTGGTTGAGTGGATTCTGAAACCTTAGTGTTTTCATCATTAGTTATTAAATTAGTTTAGTTCAGTTTAATTTATATTTGTTTTGCAAAAAAAAATATAATTCACAATTCGGAACTAGGTTAAAATAAGGTTAGTTTAGATAAAAAGCTATTTTCACAACGCATTCCCTGTGGATTCGACCTCGCACTTGCACAACACTATATTGCAAACAATTCGTGCGCTTGCGAGTAATTTAAAACTCACAACAACAGGCTTTAAGCAGGCTCTACCTAATCCATGGATAATCTCTCTTAAAAAAAAAATTTGAGTGACTTACTTGAAATTAATTTTCTTTCTTATAAATAGAAACTAAATTAAATGCTTCTAAAAATACGATTTGTGAAATAGTTTTTTTTAAATAATATTATCTTAAAAACTGTTTTCCCTGTTTATTTTTCATTCCAAGTAACTAATGTGATAAAGCTATCCTCTTTTTAGGAGACAATCCACTTGCACTTTTCAAGTAATAACAAGATTATAAGACATAGAGAGAATGTGAGAATTAATTGGAGCATCTCCTTACCCTTTTTCTTGCAACTCCATGGATTCTTGTATCCAAACTTCAAAACAACCAGTAAACAGAGAAGAAGCAAATTCAAAAAAACACAAGACTTTTAGTGGAACAAAACAGAGGGATCATCAATGATATAGAAAATGATTGTAACTTGTAGTACAATGTTCTAATTCCAAGAGATATCCAGGCACCCTTGAAAAGAAACTAAACCTACAGTATGTAAATTCACATTTCATGTATTTACTAGATCAGCAAAAACTACTTCTCTACAATGTACAGGTGGTTGAATGAATCATTCATTTGTTGTTCATGAGAAGAAATAAGTTTAACTATGAAAAGATAAAATTATCAAAATTTAGAATGAGAAATCAAGGACAACAGGTGTAAAATAACAAACCATTCTCAAACTCAGATAAAGTTGAATTAAAGATTCTGGATTTCAGAGGTGAGACAAGATCAAGCATGTTCCAAAGGAAATTATATATCATACTACATGTTAAATTTAAGAGAGGAAGTGAGACAATACAAAGAGAAGAATTGTATTGAATGGTGTAATTTACTTACAAGAGAGTTATCATATTTATACAAGCCAATAGGAGAGGCAAAGCTATACACAACCAATGTGAGACATAATACATTAACTATAATACATTAACATCCCCCCTCAAACTCAAGGCAGTAAGAGGGAGGTGAACTTGAGTTTGGAAACCAGAGAGTGAAAGCGTCCGGGTGGATAAGCCTTAGTGAAAATGTCAGCTGTCTGATCGGCTGAACTGACGGATTATAGACGAACCGTATTCTGGAGAATGTGATCACGGATGAAGTGGATATCATTCTCGATGTGTTTTGTACGTTCATGGAAGACATCATTGTGAGCGATCTGAATAGCACTCCTGTTGTCATAGTGTAGGTTAGTGGCAGCAGGAGAAGAGATACCCATGTCAGCGAGTAACCATCAAAGCCAGAGAAGTTCTTGAGTTGCATCAGCCATGGCACGATATTCAGCTTCAGTACTGGAGCGAGCAACCACAGTTTGTTTCTTACTACGCCAGAAAATGAGAGAATTGCCCAAAAAGAAACAGTAACCAGTGGTTGAATATCTGTCGGTGGGGTCTCCGGCCCAATCGGCATCAAATAGGCTTGTAAAACAGGGGCAGACTGTGCTGAGAAATGAAGCCTATGAAATAAAGTACCCTTGACATACCGAAGAATGCGAAGAACAGCTGAGTAATGGGTTGTCCGTGGAGCGGACAAGAACCGACTGACCTGATGAACGGCATAGGCAATGTCAGGGCGAGTGACAGTAAGATATACAAGACTTCCAACTAGTTGGCGATATAGAGTGGTTTCCTGAAGAGGTGAACCATCGAGTGGGGTAAGTCTGACATTTTGCTCGAGAGGAGTAGTGGCAGTGGTTGAGTCAGTGATCCCAGCATTGGAAAGGAGATCCGAGGCATATTTGGCCTGAGAGAGAAAAAATCCATCAGAATTAGATGAGACTTCGAGGCCAAGAAAATAGGTGAGCACGCCAAGATCTTTCATCTCGAATTGGCCACTGAGAAATTTTTTGAGTTCAGAAATACCATGTGGATCATCTCCAGTAATAACCATATCATCCACGTACAGTAAAAGAAGGATAATGTCGTTGGCAGTATGGCGGATAAACAGAGTCGAATAATGAGCACTCGGTGTGAACCCAAACTGATGAATGGTAGTGCTAAATTTGGCAAACCAGGCACGTGGAGCTTGTTTTAAACCATATAAGGCACGACGAAGACGACAAACTTTGTTTCGAGTGGCATCTAAGCCGGGAGGTGTATGCATATAGACTTCCTCAAGAAGTTCCCATTCAGAAATGCATTTTTGACATCCATTTGAAATAGAGTTCATCTTCGAATGGCAGCAACAGCAATGAGTGTACGGACAGATGTGAGCCTCGGCACTGGAGCAAATGTCTCTTCATAGTCAATGCCATATTCCTGAGCAAATCCCTTGGCAACAAGTCGGGCTTTATATCGTTCAATAGAGCCATCAGAAAGTGTCTTGATCTTAAACACCCATTTGCACCCAATAGTAGTTTTTCTAGGGGGTAGATCAACAATATCCCATGTATGAGTTTTAGCTAGGGCTTGAAGTTCTTCATCCATTGCTTTCTGCCAAAGAGGATTAGTACTAGCCTCCTTATAGGATTGAGGCTCATGCAAATGAAGTATAGTGGAAAAAAAATGATAATCACAATGGTAATCAGCAAGATGAGAAGGGGGTGAGTTACCCTGGTAGATCTGCGGGGGTGATCTAGAGGATGGCTCTCAGAGGGAGTCGGTGCAGACTCATCAGACATAGGAATATCCTCGGGCACGACCGATTGAGTCAGAGAGGTGAGCTCAGCTGATGGTTCTGGAGCTGGAGCTAGGTCTGGAGAGGTAGGATCAGCTGGTGGTTCTGGAATGGAAGGGGTGATATCAGCTGGTGATTCGGAGGTGGACTCAACAGTACCTGAAACTGGATTCTCAGGAAATAACTTAATAGATGGATCAGTAAAGAATCTGGAGTTAGTGATGGTTGATATGTCAAATGATCGTAAGGAAGAGAACATTTGATGTTCCCAAAAAATGATATGACGAGAGATACGAAGAGTTTTAGAAATATGATCCCAGCATCGATACCCCTTATGTTCAATACCATATCCAATGAAACAACACAGATGAGCCCTTGGTTGTAATTTGTTGTGTTCATGTGGTTTGAGAAGAACAAAACAAGCATAACCAAAGACTCTGAGGTTAGAGTAATCAGGAGGTTTACTGAAAAGGCGCTCGAATGGAGACTGATTTTGGATTGTAGAGGAAGGGACACGATTGATTGTGTATACTGCGGTGAAGGCAGCATCACCCCAGAAACGTTCAGGACATGATGACGAAATGAATAGAGCACGAACGGTGTCAAGAATATGTCGATGTTTGCATTCGGCTCGTCCATTTTGTTGGGAGGTTCCAGGGCACGAGCGGTGGGGGAGCGTGCCATTTTTGTGAAGTAGGTTTAGAAAAGCATGGTCTTTATATTCCATTGCATTATCTGAACGAAAAATTTTGATATTCTGAGAGATTTGAGTTTGAACCATAGAAGAAAAATCATAATATATTTGAAAGAGTTCAGATATTCTTTTCATAAGAAACAACCAAGTATAACGAGAATAGTTATCCACAAATATAATAAAATAACGAGCACCACCCATTGATGCATGAGGAGAAGGCCCCCAAATGTCAGAATGTACTAAATCAAAAGGTGCAAGGGAAACGGATTGACTCTCATTAAAAGGTAAAGCTGATTGTTTTGCAAGTTGAAAATGAATACAATGAAAAGACTCATGCTGAAGTGAACCTAACTGACCACTAGAAATAAGAGAACGCAGAGGGCTAGATGAAGTGTGACCTAACTGAGAGTGCCACAATTCCACAGGTGAGAGTGCTAGGACAGATGCGGCTGATTGATTTGGTGATGGTGAGGATGGGACTTGGAGATGAGTGAGCTCAAAGAGGCATCCAACTTTACGGTCGGTTCCAAGGAGTTTTTCTGTCTAAGGGTCCTGCACACGACAACCAGTAGAAGAAAAATGCACATCAAGTCCAAGATCACATAGTTGTCCAACAGATATAAGGTTAAGCGTAAGATTAGGAACCAAATATGTGTCAGGGAGAGACAAATGAGAACTATCAACATATCCAGTATGGCTGACTAGCATATTTGATCCATTGGCAGTGTGAATAGTAGGTGCATGCTCATCACTGGTTTTAGAGGAAAAAATAGAGGCATCAGAAGTCCTGTGATTGCAACAAGCAGAATCGAAATACCATCGGGATGTACCTGGTGTAGTTGACATGGCTATATTGTTACCGATTTTATTTAGAGCCTCGGTAAGAACGGTGCAGAAACCACCCCAATCAGGTGGAGAGTTGGATGAAGTTGGTGTAGCATCAGTGGTTACAGCAGTAGTATTCTTTGGCTTGGAATATGACCGATTGTATGAGCCTCGAGAGCGATATTGGTTCCCATTTGACTGATTTCCAAATGAAAGTTTAGGGCAGTCTGCAAGATAGTGACCCGGTTCTCTGCAGACTTTACATAGGCGAGAAGGACATTTGAGCAATTCATGCCCATGTGAATGACAATACTTGCAATATAAGGGCTTCTGGTGTGTGCTCTGTCGGTGGGGTAAGTCCGATTCAGCCATAGGAGCAAAGAGGAATGTGAACCTCCAAAAAACCGGTGATGTGGCGGTCAATTGATGATGTGGCAGTCAATTGATGATGTGGCGGCCAACGAGTAACGTGGCGCTGACGTGTCGTTGATGTGGTGCTGTCGTGGCAGCAGCGTGTCTGAAACAGGAGTGGCAGTGGAGATGATGTCAACGGGTGACATGGCACTATCAAATAATGATGTGGCAATCAACGAGTAACGTGTCGCTGACGTGTTGTTTATGTGGTACTAACGTGGCAGCAGCGTGTCTGAAACATGAGCGGCAGCCGAGATGATGTCAACGGGTGACGTGGCACTGAGGTGGCAATGAGGTGGCGTTGATGTGGCTTTTAGGGCTGACGTGGCAGCAGCGTTTCTGAAACAGAAGCGGCAGCGGAGATGATGTCGATGGAGAATGAGACTCCGACTATAGTAATGACTCGACAGGTATGAAAAGGATATACTAGAAGTTTTTCTGATGTGAAGGATCCACTAATAGTGGCAATCACAGAGCATACTCAACTCTTAATATACCGAGAATTTCTGATGTGAAGGATCCACTAATAGTGGCAATCACAAAGCATACTCAACTCTTAAAATACCGAGAACCATTATGGCTCTGATACCATGTTAAATTTAAGAGAGAAAGTGAGACAATATAAAGAGAAAAATTGTATTGAATGATGTAATTTACTTACAAGGGAGCTATCATATTTATACAAACCAATAAGAGAGGCAAAGTTATACACAACCAATGTGGGATATAATACATTAACACTACAAAAGAAATCTACCCAAAGAAGAGCCATCTAAAATATATAGCCCCCTAAAAAATACTTTTTTTTTCCTTTATCAAACTTCTATAATATTCAGAATACCCTAAGTTTATTATCAATTGTATAATGTATAATTGTAAAAGGAAGCCATTTTCACCTCAAAGCATGCCCTACCAATCTATTCATTCACTCTCGCATGAATGTGACATACACTACAAACAAATAAGATAAGAAAACAAACCTTTTTAATTACAACTGACCTGGTGACAGTATGAAAGCCAGGTCATAAGGAAGATTCATGTGAACTTAGGTTTAGGCATGTGTGAACTAAGAGGGTGCACCGGGCCAAGCTTTTGAATCCAATGAAGGAGCCCCTTCTTATGATCTTGGCAGATCAGGTTTTGTTGGTACCTAGCTTTTATTTTTGGTCATATCAGCATTGTGGGATTCAATGCACTCAACATTTTCCTTGAAGTTCTTAAAACGCCTCTCCTTCTCAGATGCATCACTGTAAACACGACCATAACGTGTCAACCATTGTTCGAATTCCTCAGACGTGGATAGCTCAGGAACAGAACGAGATGAGGCATAAGAAGCCCAAATTCCCAAAATGAAGAGCAATGCCAAGGAAATGCACTGGCTGCGACGGAGTGTAAGCCATTTTGTGCTAGATTACTAATGCTTTAAAGAAGTATTGAAGTGAATCAAAGTGAGTTGTACCAATTTGATTATGGTTCTGGGTTTATGATTGATTAACTGATAAACTAGCTTTCTACATGCCCAGGAAAATGTTATGATTAAGACCTGTTTGCGTTGCAATCACATTGTTCTCTTTGGAACAAATTTTTTCTTTTAGTTGTGTTGTCTACTATGATGCTTGATAAACTATGGTTCTTCCTTTACTTTTGTTTTACTCGTTTTCTGGTTTTTACCCTACGATGTTTCCATGCCAACTTAATTAATGCTTAATGAAAAGTATTATATTAATATTCATAAAAGGTTTTCTCCTCCTTTACTTTAGTAGTTTGAACACTTTTCTCCCCTTTACTGCTATTTTATACTACTCTTTAATCGTTTAGCATATTATTAAGTTAACATATACATATATATTTAAAATGGGACAGTAGTAGTGCAGACACACACATAAACACATGCTAAGAGAGAGATTACCTGGCGGACAGCAAAACTGGCATTAATCCCAGCACCATTTATCTCTTTCCCCTGAACATAGAGTCCCCTCACAGATGGGCCCATCCCCTTGGGCAGACAGCAATTACACTAAAGTGCTTCGTAAAATCCAGCCCTGAGGATTGTAAATGACCAAGAAGAAACCCATGGGAAAGCCCATGAATGCTGTTAGGTTTCATGTGGGAGAAAACCTTCTCATAATTATCAGCCTGCAGTACACAGAAAGAAAATCAGAGCCACAAGAGAAAGAACAAAATATGTAAAAAAGGATAGTCATAAACAAACATTCACGTTCATCATAACCAAAAGCAGCCCACAAAACTATCCAGTTTTCCACAGTTTGCTGCTGAACTGCTATTCTCTCTAATATGATAAATCTCATAGAGTTTTTTTTTTACATAAATTTAATTTTTTAAAAACTATTTTTCAAAAGACCCCATTTGTACCCTTATTTTGAATATGTCTTGCCTTCATTAACATATTGATTCCATTGAAAATGTTTTAATCTTCTTGAACGAAATAAAAATGATTAAATTGACCATGAGTTATTTTTGGGTGTTAACATATATATATATATATATATATATATATATATATATATATATATATATATATATTTATAGATAGATATTTCTCTTAAATGATTTGGATATACTATCCCATAATATGTCAGACATCTCTAATGTTTTTATAAACAAAATAATTGGATAAAACGTAATGTTCAAAGCGTTGGATCATATGTTTTTTGGGTATTTATTTTGATTTTTAAAAAATTAATAATAAAACCTCAAGACGAAAAAGGTGTATGACTTTCAAGTGTACTAATAAGGTGTATGTCTTTTAGGCAAAGAAGGCGTACCCCTCTAACCTCATCAGATGCTCAAGCTAAAAAGCCAATCATTCTAAGATTTTGGTCCATTAGTCTCTTGCTAGAGGTTGGGTGGGTCAAATTGAACACTGATGATTCTGTATCTTGTAATCCATATCAATATAATGGTGGTGGGTTACTTAGGGATGAAAAAGGTTAATGGATTAGAAGTTGTACAAAAAACGAATATTGGTTTTGGTTTTAGTGTGTCGGCTGATTATGGGCATTGAGAGATGGATTTATCAAAGCCCGCAAACTTACTTTAACGTGGATGCATGTGGAAGTTGATGTTCAGGTTGTTTTGGGAATAATTGAAAATAATGTTTCGAAATATCACTGTATGAATACAGGTTGTTCAGAAAAATAATACTCTTGTTTATGAATGCAGGTTGTTACCTAGAGGCTTCAGTGACTATACGTCATGTGTAAAGGAAAGTCAATCAAGCTACTGATATGCTGGCAAAGAAAAGAAAGACTTTGGATTTTTTTTTTTGTTTCCCTTCTTTATCTTTGTTTCCCCACCATAGTTATCTCGAATTCTAGTATGGGTATTAGATGAATTTCTTCCTTTAGGACTGCTTGCATTTCTGGTTAGTTTTTGTTCTGTTCTGTTCTTCACCAAAAAAAATGTGGGCCTCACCCATTTACTCAAAAAAGGCGTGGCCTGAGGACTACATACCCCAACAGCAAAGGCGTTCCATCTTATTTTTAACGTCTTAGTGCAATGTTTGAATGCCCCCAAAAGTCCCGAGATGCTCCCGTAAACGTCATTGAAAACACTGAATCTTTCCGGTTGGAAGTCCCATTAAAAAAGGAGTTAACCCTATGCAGGTAACCAGCCAACAAAACTTTTAACTAGAAAGTGTCAAAAGTGATATAGCTACTGATAATAATGCAGCTACTCAAGTTTAGGAACTTCCCTCTTGCAAATGTTTTCAAAAGGACTACAGAAAATTAGCAAGTAAATTAACATAAATAGGGACATCACTTTAACATTTATCTAAAAAAAGAAAATAATTTCGGCACATAACACATTCTTGAGCCATTCAATTCCAAAATTGTGGATGATGTCGGACTAACTAAAACATGAAAATCCTTCATCATTGCCTACGATACCATGTTAGAACTGTGAGGGGGTTTTGCATGAGTAAATTAATAGAAGCCTTAAGAATACCATCTCGATGGGGATAATGTGCCAACATTTGCTTGAATTAGCATGAAGATTTAACATACAGAAAACAAACAAAATTGAAGACAAACAAGTTATATTTTTTAATGATTCACTATCAGTTAGTTATAGCAAAACAGAGTGGCTAGCAATTAACGAGGCAAGGCTCTCAACAAAAGCCTCCGTCATCAAGACAAGCTAATTCCTGTAATCCATTTGCAATTTTCTAGCTCGTCTGATTACCATAACTTAGTCACTCGTCCATCATTCAACAAAAGTGGCTTGGCTCACATTTGGCACTCATCTAATCGACTTTTGTGCAGCTGAAATGCAGGATTAACCACAGCTGCATTGCATTCCTACCCAGTTGAAGGAACCCAAGCGGGCTTTGCAGCCCAGGCACTGAAGTTTCTCTTCCACATAACCTTCTTGTACTGGAAGTTAAACGAAGTTAGTGTGTTACAAAGAAAAATTTAATATTAGTGAAAGGGAACATAAAAGTTGTATTAAAACTAACCTGTTTGCATCCACTTCATGGGCTCCACAAATACGGAAGAGCAATCAGCAGGTTCTTGATCCATTCTGCTTCTCTTTTTCCATTGAAAGCATTGCTCTCCCTTTCCACGCTCATGGGGAACGATGTTCTCCTCTGCAGCAACAATTCTCCGACATTTTTTACAGCGGTATATGACTTGAGGTTTTGGGACAGCTTCCTGAACAGAGTTACTGGCTACTTCCATTTGCACCTCGAATATTGTCACTGCCTAAGAAAACCAAAAACTATGAATACATATTAACAAAACCATTGATTATGATTAGTATGTGTCATTCACCAAATCATGAACCAAGTGCAGAAGCAGAAGCATATCAACAACTTGGATCGACAAGAGTAGGGTAGACATGTCAGTCATCTTTTTTAAACGAAAATGAAGATGAGTGTCAGGAAATTTGGGGGGGAGGGGGGGTGAAGTAAGAAAATAAAATGAAGAACCCACCCCCACCACCCCCCGCTACAGAGTAGTTTATAAACAACGGGTGAAAATACTATATATAAAACAGGATTTTGGACATCAAATTCCCTCAAATCTCAAACAGATTTAGGCAAGTTTGAGCATGCTCTAGATACTCGACCAATAAACGTAACTCAATGGCATCACTGTTCTTAATATTACTATCCTTAGTAGGTAGCTTGGGTGCAACTATGGTGCTGTTACCAACCAAAATACTGACAAATGGTACCTTTTACCACAATGGTACCATTTTACCAAGTTACTGTCAAATGGCATGTCAATAACAGTCAAATGATAAATTTTCATTTTACTATCAAATGGTACCAAAAAGCCACGTGCCGTCATTTTTATCAACGGAATCACCATAGACTCACCTAGGCAGCTTAGATGCAAGTTTTAGTACAAGTATTGGCTTTTCAAAGTAAACAAAAAGCAAAATCATATTAAAATACGCTACACCCGGTCTTTCCATGCCAGCCAATAAGAAACTTCTCTCACATCGGGATGAAAAAGGAAGAGAAGCCCCATACATAACCCGATATAGTAAAAAATATACCAGCCAATCAAAGGCTGGCATGTGGCAATCATTAAAGGCTAGGAAGTAGTTTTACCACTCAAAACCATCAACCAACCATATGATGACATGTGGTGCCTAGGGGATGGGATAAAATCACCTTTACACGAATTCACAAAAAGTATCCCTCTCATAA
This sequence comes from Bretschneidera sinensis, assembly GCA_023935145.1. Taxonomy (NCBI): domain Eukaryota; kingdom Viridiplantae; phylum Streptophyta; class Magnoliopsida; order Brassicales; family Akaniaceae; genus Bretschneidera; species Bretschneidera sinensis. The sequence goes on along the minus strand of CM043697.1, from coordinate 106,398,048 downwards.
CTCTCTAGCTCTCTCAAATTACTTATCTCTAAGAATACTAATTTGAGTGCCCCGAAGATTCAAACCTTGGGAGAATATCTAATTTACGTGCTCCGTGAGCTCCTCATACAGATTTTCGACATCAATATAATCACATAAAAAAATCACAAAACTATCTAGCTTCCTACCGTTTGCTGCTGAACTGCTCTTCTATCTAACATATAATAAAGTAATGAACATTAGAATATTTTTTGCCATTCAGCTCTACAAAATTTCAAAATTTATACCCGCCATTATATCATCAATTAAAAAATTGTTCTCTTTTAAATCAATTCAACTGAATTTTGTTTCAGGCTTCCATCAATTAACTACCAAGTAACGAATCGCTCAGTGCCACACACCAACTTCCCGCGAATAAATCAACTTCTAAATGAGTAATTAAGCATCAAATGAATAGAATAACAGTGATCCTAACTATAGACTAAACTATAGAAGAAACAAACACCATGCCTAAACTATACTAACATTAATGACTCACAAATGCCACACTCAAACGCCAAATCATGAAAAGCAAAAGCCAGAACACATTAATACATAATGGAATGCATTACGCATATGGATGCAGCATAGATAGATCAATTTGTCACTAAACTGTAATCGCAAGTTAAATGGAGGGGGAGCATCCTGATAATCAGTAAATTTACCAAACAGAAGGGGACTTTCGTGGAACAAAATCTAGGGTTGCACTGTAGAAAAAAAAAAAAAAAAAAAAGGAAGAAGAGAAGGAGAGAGACAGTTACCTTTTTGTACGGCGATCGTTTACTGGAGTGATTGGTTCTTTTAACCTTTTTGGCCAAAAAACCATCTCAACATAAAACGACGTCACTTTAGTGTGTTTATATTTTTATTTTGGCTAAATATTATTTTTCGTCTGACTATTTATATAATTTTTTCTTTAAATTTTTAATTTAAGTAATATATTTTTATGAAATAAAAAAAAGTACTCATTCCATTTTATATTTTTAGTCAAATTTGACTGTTTGAAAAAAAAATTATTCTTATTTTTTATTTTATTAATTTAAAATTATGAAAAAATAATTTTTAAAAATTTATGGATTCTATGAAGTAATATATTCAAAAAAAATTGATACTTTATCAATTTAACAATAATAAAGAAATTAATCGTTTAATCAGATGAATAGTATACTTGAACAAATAATATTTGACAAAAAAATATTATTTTATAATTTCAAAATAATTTTGTAATAGAATTGTCATAATTTTGTCAACGTCTTATCAAACTTCCACTTTTAACTTTATCAATTTAAAAAAAGTGCATTTATATTAACCATGCAATTTGGTCATTATTTTTTTTAAAAGAAATCTGATCATCGTTTTGAATCATTAAAAAATTGTCTAATATTTTATAAAAGTTTTTATTAGTAATTTATATGCTTTATCAATTTTATCTTTAATAAAATCACTATATAAATGTTTGTGAGAATATGTTAGACCGATGATTAATTTTGATTATTGGAAATATCTTTACCGAATTTAAAACAATGATAAATAGTTAACATAAAAAAAAAAAAAAACCAAAAATTGACATCATTTCTACCTTCTGAGCACCTTATCAGTGCATTTATAATTTTACATTAAGAAACTTTTAGATTATTTTATTAGAGATTGTTGGTTGCATTGGGTTTAAAATAAAATTTAGTTGAAAATTCGATTGATAATTTTTAAAAACTTTATTAGTAATATTCATACATACATATATATACTCAATAAACATTATTAGAAAAATTCTCAAAAATTATTAATTAAGTTTGGACGATAAAAATTTTCTTTTTTTACCGTTTTACTCTCAAAAATTATCAATTAAATTTAAACAATAAGTCAGCGCATCTTCCCAGGCTCCTAGAAATGCTAGTCTTGCCTTAACATCATCAAAAGAGAAGGACATGTTACAAGATTCCGTGTCTATAAAAACCCCATAACCCATTTTGAAATCATTGTGCCAACTTCAAAGATTCAATTCTATAATCATAGATAGTAGATACCCTTTTAGTAACTATGGCTACAAAACAAAAAAAAAAATTGCTTGCTGTCTCTCCTTGTTTTGACCATTTGTGTTTCTCTTGCACTTTGTCGTCCCCTCAACGACCAAGAATTCATGCTAAAGAGGCATGAAGAATGGATGGCCGAACATGGACGCATCTATACAGATATGGAAGAGAAGGAGAGACGTTATGAGATATTCAAGAATAACGTTGAACGTATAGAAGCTTCTTAATAATGTTGCAGAAAGAAAATTTAAGCTAAGCGTGAACAAATTTGCAGACCTTACTAATGAGGAATTTCGCGCTATACATACTGGCTACAAGAGCCAATCCTCAAAATTGATGTCCAAATCAGAAGCTACTCCTTTTCGATATGGAAACCTAACTGCTGTTCCATCTACTATGGACTGGAGGGAAAAGGGGGTTGTAACCCCTGTTAAGGATCAAGGCCAGTGTGGTATGTAAGAACTAAGAACTAAGAAGTTAATCATAGAGCATAAACAGACCGTCTTTTTTCCTTTTCTTTTTTTTTTTGGTTGTGATTTTCTCTGTTTTATGGCTACTTACTGTTCGTTATTGTGGGTGCATAGGGTGTTGTTGGGCATTTTCAGTAGTGGCAGCCACGGAAGGAATTACCCAACTGAAGAAAGGTAAATTAATTTCACTATCAGAGCAAGAGCTGGTGGACTGTGACATCAAAGGCGAGGATCAAGGTTGTGAAGGAGGTTTCTTGTACAATGCCTTTCAGTTTATCAAAAGCAACGACGGCCTCACAACAGAAGCCAGTTACCCTTACAAGGGTGTTAATGGAACTTGTAAAACTTTAAAAACATCTGCTGCTGCTTCGATAACCGGGTACGAAGATGTGCCAGCTAACAACGAAAAGGCCCTGATGCAAGCTATGGCCAACCAACCAGTTTCCGTGGCAATTGAAGGCAGTGGGTTTGATTTCCAGTTCTATTCTACCGGAGTGTTCACTGGGGAGTGCGATACTAACCTAAATCAT